>CM017466.2:6901704-7413636 GCA_007827005.2 Populus simonii
TGAGACGGAGGCCGCGTCTCTCCAGAACTAGTTACCGCTTCGAAAGGGGCATATTTTGATCCGACCGTGTGGGATCTCCCTCAAATTTTTACACGAGTTTCCGGACACTGTTTTCCTTGGAGTTGATGTGGAATCGCTACTCGGTGAGGCGGAGGTCCCCTCGCTCCAAACGAGAGTAGCGTTTCGAAAGGGGCATAACTTTTGATCCGACCGTTGGATCTCCTTCAAATTTTTACAGGAGTTTCGAGACGCTGTTTTCCTTGGAGTTGATGTGAAATCGCTACTCGGTGAGGAGGAGGCATCGTGGTTCCAGACCAGAGTACCGTTTCGAAAGGGGAGGGGCATAACTTTTGATCCGACAATTGGATTTCCCTCAAATTTTTACTGGACTTTCCGGACGCTGTTTTCCTTGTAGTTGATGTGGAATCGCTACTCCGGGAGGCGGAGGTCCCATTGCTCCAAACGAGAGTACCGGTTCGAAAGGGGCATAACTTTTGATCCGAACGTTGGATCTCCTTCAATTTTTGACAAGAGTTTCGGGATCCTGTTTTCCTTGCAGTTGATATGGAATCGCTACTCGGTGAGGCGGAGGCATCGTGGTTTCAGACAAGAGTACCGTTTTGAAAGGGGCATAACTTTTGATCCGACCGTTGGATCTCCCTCAAATTTTTACAGGAGTTTCCGGACGCTGTTTTCCTTGGAGTTGATATGGAATCGCTACTCGGTGAGGCGGAGGCATCGTGGTTCCGGACCAGAGTACTGTTTCGAAAGGGGAATAACTTTTGATCCGACAGTTTGATCTCCCTCAAAATTTACAAGACTTTGCGGACGCTGCTTTCCTTGGAGTTGATGTGGAATCGCTACTCGTTGAGGCGGAGGTATTGTCCCTCCAGACAAGAGTACCGGTTCGAAAGGGGCATAACTTTTGATCCGACCGTTGGATCTCCTTCAAATTTTTACAGGAGTTTATTGATGTTGTTTTTCTTCGAGTTGATGTGGAATCGCTACTCGGTGAGGCGGAGGTATCGTCGCTCCAGACGAGAGTACTGGTTCGAAAGGGGCATAAGTTTTGATTCGACCGTTGGTCTCCCTCAAATTTGTACAGGAGTTTGCGGACGCTGTTTTTCTTGGAGTTGATATGGAATCGCTACTCGGTGAGGCGGAGGCATCGTGGTTCCAGACCAGAGTACCATTTCGAAAGGGGCATAAATTTTGATCCAAGAGTTGGATCTCCCTCAAATTTTTACAGGACTTTCCGGACGCTATTTTCCTTGGAGTTGATGTGGAATCGCTACTCGGTTAGGCGGAGGCATCGTGGTTCCAGACCAGAGTACTGTTTCGAAAGGGGCATAACTTTTGATCCGACCGTTGGATCTCCCTCAAATTTTTACAGGCGTTTCCGGACGTTGTTTTCCTTGGAGTTGATGTGGAATCGCTACTCGGGGAGGCGGAGGTCCCATCGCTCCAAACGAGAGTACCGGTTCGAAAGGGGCATAACTTTTGATCCGACTGTTACATCTCACTCAAATTTTGACAAGAGTTTCCAGATGCTGTTTTCCTTGGAATTGATATGGAATCGCTACTCGGTGAGGCGGAGGCATCGTGGTTCCAGACCAGAGTACCGTTTCGAAAGGGGATAACTTTTGATCCGACAGTTGGATCTCCCTCAACTTTTTACAGGAGTTTCCATACGCTGTTTTCCTTGGAGTTGATGTGCAATCGCTACTCGGTGAGGTGGAGGTATCGTCGCTCCAGACGAGAGTACCGGTTTGAAAGGGGCATAACTTTTGATCAGACTGTTGGATCTCCCTCAAATTTTTACAAGAGTTTTCGGATGTTGTTTTCCTTGGAGTTGCTATGGAATCGCTACTCGGTGAGGCGGAGGCATCGTGGTTCCAGACCAGAGTACTGTTTCAAAATGGGCATAATTTTTGATCCGGCTGTTGGATCTCCCTCAAATTTTGACAAGAGTTTCCGGAAGCTGTTTTCCTTGGAGTTGATATGGAATCGCTACTCGGTGAGGCGGAGGCATCGTGGTTCCAGACCAGAGTACCGTTTCGAAAGGGGGCATAACTTTTGATCCGACCGTTGGATCTCCCTCAAATTTTTACAGGAGTTTCCGAACGCTGTTTTCCTTGGAGTTGATGTGGAATCGCTACTCGGTGAGGCGGAGGTCTCGTCGCTCCAGACTAGAGTACCGGTTCGAAAGGGGCATAACTTTTGATCCGACCGTTGGATCTCCTTCAAATTTTTACAGGAGTTTCCGGACGCTGTTTTCCTTGGAGTTGATGTGGAATCGCTACTCGGTGAGGCGGAGGTCTCGTCGCTCCACACGAGAGTACCGGTTCGAAAGGGGCATAACTTTTGATCCGACCGTTGGATCTCCCTCAAATTTTACAGGAGTTTCCGGACGCTGTTTTCCTTGGAGTTGATATGGAATCGCTACTGGTGAGGCGGAGGCATCGTGGTTCCAGACCAGAGTACCGTTTCGAAAGGGGCATAACTTTTGATCCGACCGTTGGATCTCCCTCAAATTTTTAAAGGAGTTTCCGGACGCTGTTTTCCTTGGAGTTGATGTGGAATCGCTACTCGGTGAGGCGGAGACATCGTGGCTCCAGACCAGAGTACCGTTTCGAAAGGGGCATAACTTTTGATCCGACAGTTGGATCTCCCTCAAATTTTTTCAGGACTTTACGGACGCTGTTTTCCTTGGAGTTGATGTGGAATCGCTACTCGGTGAGGCGGAGGCATCGTGGTTCCAGACCAGAGTACCATTTCGAAAGGGGCATAACTTTTGATCCGACCGTTGGATCTCCGTCAAATTTTTACAGGAGTTTACCGATGCTGTTTTCCTTCGAGTTGATGTGGAATCGCTACTCGGTGAGGCGAAGGTATCGTCGCTCCAGACGAGAGTACTGGTTCGAAAGGGGCATAAGTTTTGATCCGACAGTTTGATCTCCCTCAAATTTTTACAGGACTTTCCGGACGCTGTTTTCCTTGGAGTTGATGTGGAATCGCTACTCGGTGAGGCGGAGGTATCGTCCCTCCAGACAAGAGTACCAGTTCGAAAGGGGCATAACTTTTGATCCGACCGTTGGATCTCCTTCAAATTTTTACAGGAGTTTACCGATGCTGTTTTCCTTCGAGTTGATATGGAATCGCTACTCGGTGAGGCGAAGGTATCGTCGCTCCAGACGAGAGTACTGGTTCGAAAGGGGCATAAGTTTTGATCCGAGAGTTTGATCTCCCTCAAATTTTTACAGGACTTTCCGGACGCTGTTTTCCTTGGAGTTGATGTGGAATCGCTACTCGGGGAGGCGGAGGTCCCATCGCTCCAAACGAGAGTACCGGTTCGAAAGGGGCATAACTTTTGATCCGACTGTTGGATCTCCCTCAAATTTTGACAAGAGTTTCCAGATGCTGTTTTCCTTCGAGTTGATGTGGAATCGCTACTCGGTGAGGCGGAGGTCTCGTCTCTCCAAACAAGAGTACCGGTTCGAAAGGGGCATAACTTTTGATCCGACCGTTGGATCTCCCTCAAATTTTTACAGGAGTTTCCGGACGCTGTTTTCCTTGGAGTTGATGTGGAATCGCTACTCGGTGAGGCGGAGGTCCTCAGTCGCTCCAACGAGAGTACCGGTTCGAAAGGGGCATAACTTTTGATCCGACCGTTGGATCTCCCTCAAATTTTTACAGGAGTTTCCGGACGCTGTTTTCCTTGGAGTTGATGTGGAATCGCTACTCGGTGAGGCGGAGGCATCGTGGTTCCAGACGAGAGTACCGTTTCGAAAGGGGCATAACTTTTGATCCGACAGTTGGATCTCCCTCAAATTTTTACAGGAGTTTCCGGACGCTGTTTTCCTTGGAGTTGATGTGGAATCGCTACTCGGTGAGGCGGAGGCATCGTGGTTCCAGACCAGAGTACCGTTTCGAAAGGGGCATAACTTTTGATCCGACCGTTGGATCTCCCTCAAATTTTTACAGGAGTTTCCGGACGCTGTTTTCCTTGGAGTTGATGTGAAATCGCTACTCGGTGAGGCGGAGGCATCGTGGTTGAAGACCAGAGTACCATTACGAAAGGGGCATAACTTTTGATCCGACAGTTTGATCTCCCTCAAATTTTTACAGGACTTTCCGGACGCTGTTTTCCTTGGAGTTGATGTGGAATCGCTACTCGGTGAGGTGGAGGTCTCGTCGCTCCAGACGAGAGTACCGGTTCGAAAGGGGCATAACTTTTGATCCGACCGTTGGATCTCCCTCAAATTTTTACAGGAGTTTCCGGACGCTGTTTTCCTTGGAGTTGATATGGAATCGCTACTCGGTGAGGCGGAGGCATCGTGGTTTCAGACAAGAGTACCGTTTTGAAAGGGGCATAATTTTTGATCCGACCGTTGGATCTCCTTCAAATTTTTACAGGAGTTTCCTGACGCTGTTTTCCTTGGAGTTGATGTGGAATCGCTACTCGGGGAGGCGGAGGTCCCATCGCTCCAAACGAGAGTACCGGTTCGAAAGGGGCATAACTTTTGATCCGACTGTTGGATCTCCCTCAAATTTTGACAAGAGTTTCCAGATGCTGTTTTCCTTCGAGTTGATGTGGAATCGCTACTCGGTGAGGTGGAGGTATCGGCGCTCCAGACAAAAGTATTGGTTCGAAAGGGGCATAACTTTTGATCCGACCGTTGGATATCCATCAAATTTTTACAGGAGTTTCCAGACGCTGTTTTCCTTGGAGTTGATGTGCAATTGCTACTCGTGAGGCGGAGGTATCGTCGCTCCAGAGGAGAGTACCGGTTCGAAAGGGGCAAACTTTTGATCCGACTGTTGGATCTCCCTCAAATTTTGACAAGAGTTTTCGGAAGTTGTTTCCTTGGAGTTGATATGGAATCGCTACTCGGTGAGGCGGAGGCATCGTGGTTCCAGACCAGAGTACCGTTTCGAAAGGGGCATAACTTTTGATCCAAATGTTGGATTTCCCTCAAATTTTGACAAGAGTTTCCAGATGCTGTTTTCCTTGGAGTTGATATGGAATCGCTACTCGGTGAGGCGGAGGCATCGTGGTTCCAGACCAGAGTACCGTTTCGAAAGGGGCATAACTTTTGATCCAAATGTTGGATCTCCCTCAAATTTTGACAAGAGTTTCCGGATGCTGTTTTCCTTGGAGTTGATATGGAATCGCTACTCGGTGAGGCGGAGGCATCGTGGTTCCAGACTAGAGTACCCTTTTGAAAGGGGCATAAGTTTTGATCCGACCGTTGGATCTCCTTCAAATTTTTACAGGAGTTTCCAGACGCTGTTTTCCTTGGAGTTGATGTGCAATCGCTACTCGGTGAGGCAGAGGTCTCCTCGTTCCATACGAGAGTACCGCTTCGAAAGGGGCATAACTTTTGATCTGACCGTTGGATCTCCCTCAAATTTTTACAGGACTTTCCGGACGTTGGTTTTCTTGGAGTTGATGTGGAATCGCTACTCGGTGAGGCGGAGGTCTCCTCGCTCCAGACGAGAGTACCGGTTCGAAATGGGCATAACTTTTGATCCGACCGTTGGATATCCCTCCAATTTTTACACGTGTTTACAGACGCTATTTTCCTTGGAGTTGATGTGGAATCGCTACTCGTTGAGGCAGAGGCCTCGTCCCTCCAGACTAGAGTACCGCTACGAAAGGGGCAAAACTTTTGATCCGACCGTTGGATCTCCCTTAATTTTTTACAAGACTTTCCGGACGCTATTTCCTTGGAGTTGATGTGGAATCGCTACTCGGTGAGGCGGAGGTCTCATCGCTCCCCACGGGAGTACCAGTTTGAAAGGGGCATAACTTTTGATCCGACCGTTGGATCTCCCTCAAATTTTTACAGGACTTTCCGGATGCTGTTTTCCTTGAAGTTGATATGGAATCGCTACTCGGTGAGGCGGAGGTCTCGTCACTCCAGACGAGAGTACCGCTTCGAAAGGGGCAGAACTTTTGATCCGACCGTTGGATCTCCCTCAGATTTTGACAGGACTTTCCGGACGCTATTTTCCTTAGAGTTGATGTGGAATCGCTACTCGGTGAGGCGAAGGTCTCGTCGCTCCAGACCAGATTACCGGTTTGAAAGAACCATAACATTTGATCCGACCGTTGGATCTCCCTCAGATTTTTACAGGAATTTCCGGACTCTGTTTTCCTTGGAGTTGATGGGGAATCGCTACTCGGTGATGTGGAGGTCTAGCAGCTCCAGACCAGATTAAAAGTTCTCAAGGGTCATAACTTTTGATGCGACCGTTGGATCTCCTTTAAATTTTTACAGGAGTTTCCGGACGCCGTTTTCCTTGAAGTTGATGTGGAATCGCTACTCGGTGAGGTGGAGGTCTCGTCACTCCAGACGAGAGTACCGCTTCGAAAGGGGCATAACTTTTGATTCGACCGTTGGATCTCCCTCAGATTTTTACACGAATTTCCGGACACTGTTTTTCTTGGAGTTGATGTGGAATCGCTAATCGGTGAGGCGAAGGTCTCGTCGCTCCAGACCAGATTATCGGTTCGAAAGGGGCATAAGTTTTGATCCGACAGTTGGATCTCCCTCAGATTTTTACAGGAATTTCCGGACGCTGTTTTCCTTAGAGTTGATGTGGAATCGCTACTCGGTGAGGCGAAGGTCTTGTCGCTCCAGACCAGATTACCAGTTCGAAAGAACCATAACATTTGATCCGACCATTGGATCTCCCTCTGATTTTTACAGGAATTTCGGGACGCTGTTTTCCATGGAGTTGATGTGGAATCGCTACTCGATGAATCGGAGGTCTCGTCCCTCCATACCGGAGTACCGATTCGAAAGGGGCATAACTTTTGATTCGACCGTTGGATCTCCGTCAAATTTTTACAGGAGTTCTCATACGCTGTTTTCCTTAGAATTGATGATGAATCGCTGCTCGGTGAGGCGGAGGTCTCGTCGCTCTAGACCAGAATACTAGTTCAAAAGGGGAATAACTTTTGATCCGACCGTTGGATCTCCCTCAGATTTTTATAGGTGTTTACGGACGCTGTTTTCCTTGGAGTAGATGTGGGATCGCTACTCGGTGAGGCGGAGGTCTCGTCGCTCCAGACCAGAGTACAGGTTCGAAAGGGGTATAACTTTTGATCTGACCGTTGAATCTTCCTCAAATTTTTACAGGTGTTTCCGGACGCTGATTTCCTTGGAGTTGATGTGGAATAGCTATTCGGTTAGGCGGAGGTCGCGTCACTCCAGACCAGATTACCGGTTCGAAAGAACCATAACTTTTGATTCGACTGTTGAATCTCCTTTAGGTTTTTACAGGAGTTTCTGGACATTGTTTTGCTTGGAGTAGATGTGGAATCGCTACTCAGTGAGGCGGAGGTCTCGTCGCTCCAGAGCAGAGTACCGATTTGAAAGGAGCAAAACCTTTGATCCGACCGTTGGATCTCCCTTAAAGTTTTATAGGAGTTTATGGACGTTGTTTTCCTTCGAGTTGATATGGAATCGCTACTCGATGAGGTGAAGGTCTCGTTGCGCCAGACCAGAGTACCGGTTCGGAAGGGGCATAACTTTTGATCCAACCGTTAAATTTTCCTCAAATTTTTACAGATGTGGAATCGCTACTCGGTGAGGCGGAGGTCTCATCGCTCCAGACCAGAGTTCCGGTTCGAAAGGGCTGTCATAACGCAATTTTTGACCTTTATATTTTAATTATTTTATTTACTAAAAAAATGGAAAAAAATGATGAAAAACAAGTAAAAATAAAATAATTAAAGAATGAATTAAAATTTGGGTTAATGGCAACATGATTGTAAGTTTAAAGGTTCAATTAAACTTTGAAATTATTCTAATTAATCCAATCAAGGGTTTAATTGGAGAATTGATAAGTTTTGAGACTTAATTAAGATTGAAATTAATTTAATTTATCCAACCAAGGGTTTAATTGGAGAATTGACAAATTTTAGACTTAATTGAGCTTTGAATTAACCTATTCAGGGACTTAATTGAAGAAATTTTAAAGTTTGGGGTCAAAATTGGAAAAGTAAAAGCCAAGGACTACATTGAAAATGGCGCGCAAATGCAGGGGGCCAATTATAGTTTAAACCAAGGGCTTAATTACAAAACGTTTAAAACTTCAAGGGCCAAAACACAAATAATCTTTAAACATCTAAACGACGTCGTCTGTGGATGCACCGTTCATCTTCTTCAACGGACGCCCACCGCCACCATTACACCTGCAATCAATGGTTGGAAGAAATGGATTGTTCTCTTGCTATAAAAGCCAGAGAACAAAAGGTCACAAGGGGACTAAAAAGAGGGGAAGAAAGAGCAGAAATGTGGAGAAAAAAAAAGAAACAGAACAGGGGAGGGAGACTATACAGAGGGGAGCAAAATTTATGCCCTTGTTTCTTCTAAAAGAAACAAAGGCGTTCGGCGCCATTCTCTGGTAAGCCAGAGAAGGCCACATAAGGAAACGAGTAACTTAGTGAGCACCACCTTCCCCCTTTCCCACTGAACTCACAGACGAAAAAGAAAGGGCAGAAACGGGGGCCAATAGAGAGCATGGACGAAAACAGAGAGGGAACCTAAAAACAGAGAAATAAGGAGAGAGCAAAAGGACAGCAGGCCTGCTTTGCCTTTGTTCTCAAAACGCAAGTGAAGTGCAGGGAAACTACAAGCGTTGGTCAGCCTAATTATTCGTCTCCAGCTACACACTCCAAACCATCAGAGGAGAAACTGAAAAAAACTGAAGTTAAACCCAGATGAAAAACCAAAAACCGGAGAAAAGAACAGAGGAAAAACAGAGCATAAATCCAGAGAAAGAAATAATACACAGAGAGACGAAGAGAACAAGAGAACAACAATACACAGAGACGAGTATTGGCTCTGCCATTGCCTTCGTCCCTGCAAACAACAAAAACCCAGAATCAAAACAAATTCCCAGCAGGCCGGCCTCTTCATCATCTTCTCGGTTTCAAAAGCCGCTGAAAAAAACAAAAGGAACACGCAGACAAGTGAACATAGAAGGAAGATAAAGGGGAGCAATAAGTGAGAATCCATCAACGTTGCAAGCATCTTCGCCTCCCGAAGCAGGTACGCTCTTTCCTTTCTCCTTTCATTCTCTGCATATTGTGTTTGTAAGCATTGTGCGAAGGTAATTTAATTACCTTCGCACAGTGCAGCACCCGTGAAGTTACTTCACGCATGCAGGACTTAGCCCAGCCAGGTCACTGGCTTGGGCCAGTGACCGAGTCGGGCTGCACTGGGCCCAGCCCCAAAAAAAATAAAAAATAAAAAAACGAAAAAAAAATGGAAAGTGTAGAAATAAAAATTTTGCATGTCTTAGGAAAATTATATTTTTGTCAATTTATTCATTAATATCAGGATCAAGAGTAATATATATATATATATATATATATATATATATATATATATATATATATAACTGATTTGTTTTTTTAGCTATGAATTTTTACCAACGCCAGAGTTGGAATTATTCGAGATTGAATATTCACTGGCGCTAGAGTCAGGAATATTATAAACAAATCATCATAGTATAAGCGAATAAATGTTTAGCAATTTAAGACAAAACCAGCAATGCAGTTTGCCTTAGGCAGAACATTTAAAGGGTGATAATATCTTCCCTTTTACGTAACCAATCCCGTACCATAGAATCTCTGTTAACCAGTTAGGGTTCCTAGTGACCATAATACTAGGTGGCGACTCCTTAAACAAGATCTTTTTTCAAAAAGAACAAGATGCTAGAAATCTGTTCTTTTTTCACAATTCAAGAAAATTATTTTTAAGGCCATAACTTTTGTTCCGAACGTTTGATCACCAACAAACTTTCACAGGAGTTTCCGGATGCTGTTTCCTTGGAGTAGATGTGGAATCGCTACTCGGTGAGGCGGACGTCTCGTCTCTCCAAACCAGAGTACCGGTTCGAATAGGCCATAACTTTTGATCCGATCGTTTGATCGCCATCACATTTTTACAGGAGTTTACGGACGCTGTTTTCCTTGGAGTATATGTAGAATCCTTACTCGGTGAAGCAGAGGTCTCGTCACTCCAGACTAGAGTACCGATTCGAAGGGGGCATAACTTTGATCCGACCGTTGGATCTCCCTCAAATTTTTCCAAGGGTTTCCGGACGCTATTTTCGTTGGAGTAGATGTCGAATTGCTACTCGATGAAGCGGAGGTCTCGTCGCTCCATACCAAAGTACCGGTTCAAAAGGGCCATAACTTTTGATCTGACTGTTGGATCTCCCTCAAATTTTTACAGGTGTTTTCGAACGCTGTTTTGCTTGAAATAGATGTGGAATTGCTACTCAGTGAGGCTTAGGTCTCGTCGCTCCAGACTAGAGTACTGGTTCGAAAAGGCCATAACTTTTGATCTGACCGTTTGATCGCCATCAAATTTTTACAAGAGTTTCCGGACACTGTTTTCTTTGGAGTAGATGTGGAATATCTACTCGGTGAGGAGGAGGTCTCGTCGCTCCAGACCAGAGTACCGGTTTGAAAAGGCCATAACTTTCTATCCGACTGTTGGATGTCCCTCAAATTTTTACACAAGTTTCCGGATGCTGTTTTCCTTTTAGTAGATGTGGAGTCGCTAATTGGTGAGACAGAGCGTTTGTCGCTCAAAACCAGTGTACCAGTTCGAAAGGCCCATAACTTTTGATCTGACCTTTGGATCTCCCTCAAATTTTTTCAGAACTTTTGCAGACATCGTTTTCCTTGGAGTATATGTGGAATCGTTACTCGGTGAGGTGTAGGTCTCGTTGCTCCAGACCAGACTACCGGTTCGAAAGGGGCATAATCGTTTTCCCTGGAGTAGATGTGGAATCGCTACTTGTTGAGGTGCAGGTCTCGTCGATCAAGACCAGAGTACCGGTTTGAAAGGGCCATAACTTTAGATCCGACCGTCAGATCGCCCTCAAACTTTTGCACGAGTTTTCCGGCGCCGTTTTTCTTGGTGTAGATGTGGAATCACTACTCAGTGATACAGAGGTCTCGTCGCTCCACACCAGAGTATCAGTTCGAAAGGGGCATAACTTTTGATCTGATCGTTGGATCTTCTTCATATTTTTACAGGAGTTTTCAGACGCCGTTTTCCTTGGGAGTAGTTGTGGAATCGCTACTTGGTGAGGGGGAGGTCTCGTCGCTCCATACTAGAGTACTGTTTCGAAAGGGCCATAACTTTTGATCAGACCGTTGGATCACCCTTAACATTTTAGAATTATTTTCCTTGAAGTAGATGTGGAATCCATACTCGGTGAGGCGGAGGTCTCGTCGCTCCAGGCCAGACTACCGGTTAAAAAATGCCACAACTTTTGATCCCACTGTTGGATCTCCCTTAAATTTTTTCAGGAGTTTTTGGACGCTGTTTTCCATGGAGTAAATGTGGAATATCTAATCAGTGAGGCGGAGGTCTCGTCGCTCCACACCAGAGTTTCGGTTTGAAAGGGACAACATTTGATCCGACCGTTGGATCACCCTTAAAATTTTAGAAGAGTTTCGGACGTTGTTTTTGCTTGGTGTAGATGTGGAATCGCTAATCGGTGAGGCGGAGGTCTCATCGCTTGAGACCAGAGTACCGGTTCGAAAGGGCCATAACCTTTGATCCGACCATTGGATCTCCCTCAAATTTTTACACGACTTTTGAGGACGTCGCCATCCGCCTCAACGAGTAGTGATTCCTCTTCTACTACAAGGAAAATAGCATCCAGAAACTCCTGTAAAAATTTGATGGCGATTAAACAGTCAGATCAAAAGTTATCGCCCTTTCAAACCGGTACTCTGGTCTGGAATGAGGAGACCTCCGCCTCATCAAGTTGTGTTGCGATGTCGCGGTCGCACAAATTAATTACCCTAGCTTCAAACACAACACACAAGATAGTATAGAGCAAGCAAGGGGTCGATCCCACGAGGAAGATTCAAATCAGATTTTTTATGCTAGATGATATGCAATTTGGGGGGGTTTGGACGTTATCTAGGCTAAAGCAAAAGAAAACAGAAAACTATCAAACGAAATTTAATAAAATCAGAAAATTATCAAGAGAACAAACCTTGGTCACAAGCACACATCCACCTACAGAAATCAGAACTGATCATGGAAACAAAACATCAATTTATATTCTGAATATTTATCTCTTCTTAACATTGATTAGTTAACGGATCCGCCATATAACTAACCCTAACCATCAAACAACCACAGTGTCCGCACTAGTAATTTAATTCAATGGCAGCCTTAAGAACTAGATAAGTTGATTAATCAAGAAAACATAACTGTCCGCAGTCTATGTTTGAATTGATTGAATGTTCTCCCTAAGATTAATAACATAGATCCGCCACAATTATTAAACTCAGTTGCTTCACAAGTTCATATACCACAACTCTGGTTTTGATATCAAACTTAGCAATAGATTGTCTAAAATAATAACTTAGAGTCCGCTCTAGCAATTAAAATAAACAATCATAGGAAAAATAAGCATAAAAGAACAAACATATTCATCATATAAACTAAAAAGAAAAGGTAAAATAAATCTCACAGTTCTTGAAATCGGAAGGTTTCCGTGTCCTTGCAACCAAGAAAAAGTGTTTAGCCTTGCATGTTTGTTGAACAACTAATCAAAAAGAAGGAAGAATGCATAATTTAGGGTTTCTTAAAGGAAGGGGGCGTTTTTCTCTTCTTGGTTGGCTGCCCCCCTTCTCTTCTCTCATTCTTTTTATATCCTAGGAAACCCTAGGTCTCTATTTTACAAAATAGTCCTCCATTAAGTAGACTGTTTACATTTAAGTACTTCAATAACTATTTTCTTAAAAAAGGAGAAATAGCCTTGCATGAAATCTTCAAGCTTTGACTTAGAAGAGCTAAATTGCTGAAATAAAAACTTGGATATCGGTTTAGATGCTTCGGAACGTAATTTGGACTCGTTTCTTCACGAAACCTGTTTGCTGGCAGAATTCAGATGTCATCTTTGAAAAATCATATCTCCCTCATATGACATCTTTTTTGGATGACATTTGGAGAGTTTATATAACTTTGAGTCATGAATCCAAAACAATTGAGTTTGCATCAATTGGACTTCTGTAGCTCCAGATATTAAAGTTGGAATAGCCGAAGGTCAACACTGGCAGATTGCGAGATTTGACTTTGAAGACTGCGATTTCCATGCTCTTCCTTATTTTATTTTCTTGCCTTAGATATCCATAAAGGTATGGATGTTAGCTTTTTAATGCCACTGGAATCACTTCATTTCAACCTCTAGAGCTCACGCTCTGCACAAAACATCGACTGAAGGTCAAATCTGCCAATTATCTCCCATCAATATCTAAGAAAGGATATCCAAGAAAGGATAGGTAAAATCAAATTGAAGTTAAATTAAATGAAATCACTAGACTAATCTTCTAATCTCCCATCAATATCCAAGAATATATGCATTATAAACAAGAACACAATTAAGAAGGATAAAGAGTATAAATTTTCATGAATTTATTTACATGCAAACTTCAAAATTCAATTAATCGTCGGGATTTAAATGAAATCTATGCCATGCCAAAGTGATAGGTCCTCTTGATGTAACCATATTATTCGATAGTTTCACCCACATATATCTAATGTTTTGTCCATGTTTTATATATAAAATGCCTTGATATTCTTTGTTTTATGTTTTGAAGGCATTTTTGGATGAAAGATGCAAAAAGGAGTAAATTGGAGGTAATTGGCAGATTTGACGTTCAGTCGATGTTTTGTGCAGAGCGTGAGTTCTAGAGATCGAAATGAAGTGATTCAAGTGGCACTAAAAAGCTAACATCCATACCTTTCTGGAAATGTAATGCAAGAAAAATAAAAGGAGAAAGATCATGGAAATCACATCCTGCAAAGTCAAATCTCGCATTCTACCAGTGTTGACCTTTGGCCATTCAAAATTTAATATCTGGAGCTACAGAAGTCCAATTGATGAAAACTCAATTGTCTTGGATTCCTAATTCAAAGACCTATCCACGCTCCAAATTGCAGCCAAAAACGATGTCATATGAGGGAGATATGATTTTCCAAAGATGACAACTGAATTCTGCCAGCAAACAGGTTTCGTGAAGAAACGAGTCCAAATTACATTCCGAAGCATCTAAACCGACATCCAAGTTTTTATATCAGCAATTTAGCTCCTCTAAGTCAGAGTTTGAAGATTTCATGCAAGGCTATTTCTCCTTTTTAGGAAAAATAGTTATTGAAGTACTTAAATGTAAACTGTCAACTTAAGGAAGGACTATTTTGTAAAATAGAGACTAGGGTTTCTTAGCATATAAAAAGAAAGAGAGAAGGAGGCAGCAGCCAGCAGAAAAGAGGGAGAGCAGAAGGAGGCAGCAGCCAGCAGAGAATAAACACAAATTCTCTCCTTTACAAACCCAAAAATCATGCTCTTTTCATTCTTTAGAAGTAGTTGTTCAATAGTTATGCAAGGCTAAGCTCTTTTCTTGGTTGCAAGGACACAACAAACCTTCGGATTTCAAGAACCGTGAGATTTATTCTTCCTTCTATTTTCAGTTTATGTTATGAATGAGTATGATTGTTTTCCTATGCATATTTCCTATGATTGTTGTTGATGATTGCTAGAGCTGACTCTAAGTTATTGTTGTGAACAATCTATTGCTAAGTTTAATATCAAAACCGGAGTTGTGATATATGAATTTGTGAAGCAACTAAGTTTGATAATTGTGGCGGAACTACGTTATTGAACCTAGGGAGAACATTTGAACAAAGTGACACAAGCTGCGGACAGCTTGTATGTTAATCTTGATGAAATTATCTAGTTCTTAAAGCTACCATTAAATTGAATCATTAGTGCGGACACTTTGATTGTTTGTTGGTTAGGATTAGTTATACGGCGGATCCGTTAATTAATCAACGTTAAGAAAAGATAAAATTTCAGAACATAAACTGTAATTTTTGTTTCAAGGATCGGTTCTAATTTCCGTTGGTGGATGTGTGCTTGTAACCAAGGTTTGTTTTCTTGATAAGTTTCGGTTTTAATTGATTTTGTTTGCTAGTTTATTTGCTGCCATAGTTTAGATAATCACAAACCAAATCCCCCCAATTACATAACGTACAACATAAAAATCTGACTTGAAACTTCCTCGTGGGATCGACCCCTTGCTTGCTCTATACTATCTTGTGTGTTTTAAGCTAGGGTAATTAATTTGTGCGACCGCGACATCGCAACACCTCTCGTTGATATACACTCCAACACTCACGTGTTTAAGGCTTATGTGTTTAAATCTCTCAAATTCAATCAATGAATATGTTCTACCATAAGCTTGCTCTTCAATCTCATCTCCATTACTAACATATTACAAACAATGCATGAATCAAAAGGTCTTATTTTCTTGTTGTAATGAGGCTAAGGTTAAGGTGAGGTAAAAGAGAGAGAAAGAAAAGGTTCAAACCAAAAAAAAGTAGAGCATTCTGAAAAATAATATTTCAAACAAGATATTCCATCAAAGCACATAAATTTTCCAACTTTAATCACCAATGCTTAACTTCTTTTGATTTCAAGCTTTTTCAACGTAAAATCTTAAGAACATAGAGGAACACTTTTTTTTTCCTTTTTTTGTTTTTTTTGGTTTTTTTTTTTTTTTGTTATTTTGTTTTACTTTGGCAACTTTGCCCATCTTTTCATCAAGCATCACTTCTTCTTTCTTTTCACATAATTTCCAACCATAATTCCATGAGATATTATAAGTATATGCTCTACTAATCCTTGGCCAGGGGAAAAGGAAAACATATAAAAAGTTAAGGCTTATACATGGATGAAGTAAAGAAAAGATAAACAAGCTCAAAAGAGGCTCACTAAGGATAATATGTTTTAGGTTGGTTTTTTGGCTCAAGTGGTTAAAATTCCTAATGCCTTTATCATCTTCATGTATATATGTAATATGAATTTAATCTCAACAAGATATGAAGCAAGTTCTAAAGATACATATCATTGAAAGAAGGCACAATAAAAGAATATAATATTGAAGGCTCAAAAGCTTTCATTGGTATAACACTATAAAGTCAATATGGCATATTCTCAAAGTCAATCCCTAAACCAATTAAACCTTAAAACTTGCATGCACACTCATTCATTTGATTTATATCTTCATCTATCTCAACTAATTCTCATACATAATACTCATATTCTCAAAAACCAATGGGAGTTCAAAAAATCAAACATAATTTTATTTTCTTGAAAAATAACAAAGAAAACCAAAATTAGAAAACCAACATTCTCCCAATACCCCCACACTTAAAACACAACATTGTCCTCAATGTTGAAATAAAAGAAAAGGAATATTGGAGAATGACAAAAATAAAGTAAAATGCGAAAAATAAAAGATAAGGGCAAAAAAAAGCAAATCTGTTATTTTTTTTGTGCTGGGTTGCCTCCCAGTAAGCGCTTTTATTTTATGTCATTGGCTCGACATGTTGCATGCTCATTCTTCATAGATTGGTTCAGTTAACTCCACAGAAGCGGTGAGTTCTGTCGTCCAACCTTCATAGAAAGGTTTCAATCGATGCCCATTGACCTTGAGTACTTTGTTGGTTTTTAAACTTGTAATTTCAACTGTACCATAAGAAAAAACATTAGAAACAACAAATGGTCCAATCCAACGAGAGCGCAATTTTCCAGGAAAAAGTTTCAAACGCGAATGATAAAGAAGGACTTTGTCTCCAACATGAAACTCCTTTCTTGTAAGCATTCGGTCATGAAGATTCTTAGTCTTTTCTTTGTAAATCCTTGCATTCTCGTAAGCATCATTTCGAATTTCTTCCAACTCTTGTAGTTGCAGTTTTCTTGCAATCCCAGCAGCATCATAATCCATGTTACATTGTTTAATGGCCCAAAAAGCTTTGTGTTCAAGCTCCACCGGTAGATGACATGCTTTCCCATAAATCATTCTATAAGGTGACATTCCTATAGGTGATTTATAAGCAGTCCGATAAGCCCAAAGTGCATCCAAGACGTAGACTCCAATCTCGCCGGTTAGGTTGCACTGTTTTCTCCAAAATGGACTTGATTTCTCGATTTGAAATTTCAGCTTGGCCATTCGTTTGAGGATGATATGCTGTGGAAGTTCGATGAGTCACATGATATTTGCGTAGCAATGCTTCCATGGAACGATTAAAAATGAGTGCCACGATCACTAATGATAGCTTTAGGGATTCCAAACCTGTCAAATATGTGAGTCCTGACAAAATCTAAAACAACCTTAGCATCGTTAGTTCGTGTGGCTTTCGCCTCAATCCATTTAGACACATAATCAACAGCAAGAAGAATATAAAGATTGCCAGAATGAAGAAGGAAATGGACCCATAAAGTCAATACCCCAAACATCAAAAATTTCACTTACAAGAATATTCGTTAAAGGCATTTGATTCTTATGAGTGATATTACCTGTTCTTTGGCATTTTTCACATGATTTGCAGAAGTGATATGCATCTTTAAAAATAGAAGGCCAATAGAAACCACTTTCAAGTACCTTGTGGGCTGTTCTTTTTGCTCCAAAATGCCCACCACAAGAATGAGAATGACAAAAAGTGAGAATGGAATGAAATTCATCTTGTGGTACACACCTCCTAACTACTTGATCCGCACAAAATTTCCAAAGGTAAGGATATCCCAAAAATAATATTTAGCATCAGCTCGTAACTTATCTTTTTGGGGTTTAGACAAACCTGGAGGGAATTCTTTGGTGACTAAATAGTTTACCAAATCAGCATACCATGGTCTTGTAGAGGAATGCAACATATACAACTGCTCATCGGGGAATGTCTCTCTTATTGTTTCGATCTGTATATCCTCAGTCCTCAGTCGGCTCAAGTGATCAGCCACATGGTTTTCAGCACCTTTTTTGTCTTTGATCTCAAGATCGAATTCTTGTAAAAGCAAGATCCACCTAATCAGTCTTGGTTTGGACTCCTTCTTCTTCAAAAGATACCTGAGAGCTGCATGGTCAGTAAAAACAATGACTTTTGTACCAAGTAGATATGACCTGAATTTTTCAAGAGCAAACACCACTGCAAAAAGTTCCTTTTCAGTTGTATGGTAATTGCATTGTGCTCCATCCAACATGCGAGAAGCATAGGCGATAACATGCAAATTCTTCCCAATTCTTTGCCCAAGCACAGCTCCTACCGCATAGTCACTCGCATCACACATTATCTCAAAAGGTTCATCCCAATTTGGTGGTTGGATGATAGGGGCAGATGTGACACGTCTTAAGCTCATCATGGGCATCTTTACATGCTTGATCAAACAAAAATCCACTTCTTTGGCTAATAGTTTGCACAAGGGTGCTGTAATCTTCGAGAAATCTTTGATAAAGCGTCGATAGAAACCTGCATGGCCTAGAAAAGAACGAACTTCCCTCACGCATGAGGGGTAAGGCAATGATGAAATAACATCTATCTTAGCTTTATCAACCTCTAATCCACGTGAAGACACAACATGCCCAAGAACTATTCCTTGTTCTACCATAAAATAACACTTTTCATAGTTCAAGACAAGGTTAGTTTCAATGCACCTTTTCAAGATTAAAGATAAATTTTCTAGACATTTATCAAAAGAATCACCATACACCGTGAAATCATCCATAAAAACCTCGATTATTCTTTCAACATAGTCAGAAAAAATACTCATCATGCATCTTTGAAAAGTTGCAGGAGCATTACAGAGACCAAAAGGCATTCTCCTATATGCATATGTACCAAATGGACATGTAAATGTAGTCTTTTCTTGATCCTCAGGATTAATAACAATCTGATTGTATCCACTATATCCATCAAGAAAGCAATAAAAAGACTTACCTGCTAGGCGTTCAAGCATTTGATCCATGAATGGTAATGGGAAATGATCTTTGCGTGTAGAAAGATTGAGCTTTCTGTAATCAACACACATTCTCCATCCACTCGAGATGCGAGTAGGAATGAGCTCATCATTTTTGTTTTTCACCAATGTGATTCCGGTCTTTTTGGGCACCACATGGATTGGCGCGACCCATTTACTGTCAGTGATGGGGTAAATGACTCCTGCATCTAACAGTTTCAAAATTTCAGCTTTCACTACCTCCATCATAGGCGGGTTCAACCTCCTTTGCATTTCCCTTGTTGGTTTTGCGTTGTCCTCCAATAGTATGTGATGCATACACATTGAGGGACTAATGCCCTTGATGTCGGCTAAAGTCCATCCAATGGCCGTCTTGTGATCACACAACAACTTCACAAGTTTTTCCTCTTGCATACTTGTCAAACCTTTTGCTATGATAACGGGAAGTGTATTGTTGTCGCCAATGAATACATACTTCAAATTATCGGGCAAAGGTTTTAATTCTAACTCGGGGGCCTGTAAAATAGATGGCAAAAGCTTTTTATGTGAGAGTACTAAATCAACAAAGACATTACCATGGGGAACGGTTTGCAAAGCTTGTAAGGCCAATACTGATTCGTGCACGTTTTGGGGAACACACACGTGCCTCTCCATCTCTTCTATCTGAAATCATAGCCATAGCTCAAAGCTATGCTTAATCCATCTTCGCAATCAAAATCACAAACTTGCTGCACACACTTATCAATTTGGTCATAGCATGTGATAGAATAAACATTGCTATAAGGATATTTCATTGCATCATGAAAATTGAATTCAATTTTTTCATCTCCTACTTCCATAGACAAGGTATCCTTACCACAATCAATCTTTGTGTTGGCAGTTTTCAAGAATGGTCTCCCAAACAATATAGGAGTGCTGGTTGATGAATCACAAGAATCATGTTCCATATCAAGAATATAAAAATCACATGGAATAACCAAACTATCAATCTTGACTAGGACATCTTCTATCACACCAAGTGGGTAAACAAAACTACGATCCGCAAGTTGTATTACAATGCTAGTTTTATTCAAAGGCTCAAGACTAAGAGAATCATAAACATGTTTGGGCATAACACTAATGGATGCACCTAAATCGCAAAGCTCTTTTAAAACTAGCATTACCAATAACACATGGGATAGTAAACGCACCTGGGTCTTTTTGTTTCAAAGGCAGATTCTTTTGAACAACGGCAGATACAACTTCACCCATACTTACCGTTTCATGACCTTTCAGTTTGAAAGCTCTCTTGGTAGTACACAACTCCTTCAAGAATTTTGCATACTTGGGAATTTGCTTGATAGCATCAAGCAAAGGAATGTTGAGTTCCACTTTCTTGAAAACCTCTAAAATCTCTTTTTCTTTGTCTTCTTTCTTTGACCTAGAAGAACTCACAGGAAAGGGTGGAATTGTTTTAAAACTGGAATTAATTGAGTGAGGAGTTACCTTTGGAGTGTTGGTCTTTATTTCAGTTTGTGGAGGAGAAGGATGTTCCTTCTTTGTACTCAATTCAGTTTCTATCTCTTCTTCCTCCATCTCAATTTGTTTCAACCTTTTCTCTTCAAGTTCTTTCCCACTTCGCAGCATGATTGCACTAACATTCTCTTTTGGATTTAATGCTTGGGAGGGCAATTTTCCATTCATTTGTGCTTCCAATTTCCCCACACTTGAAGCTACTTGCCCCATTTGCTTCTCCAAGTTGTGAATACTTGACCTTGTTTCCTGTTGAAAAGACATGACATTTTGTTGCAAGGTCACAGTGTTAGAAGCCAAAGTTTTCATCATCTCACGAAGATCATCATTGGATGATGACCCCATAACATTGGAGTTTGTGAATGGAGGGGGCTGTCTTGCTTGATAATTTTGTTGGGGCTGAAATCCATGGGGATGGAACTGTCGGCCTTGATTGCCTTGTTGGGATGGGTTGCTAGCGTAAGTTGGGATGATCTCTCCATCCGGGATTGTACGTGTTGGAAAAGGGATCATATTTACGCTGGGGCTGTCCTTGAATGCTCCATCAATTGCATGAGCTTGTTCAATGTAATCTTCTTGCATTGTTGGGCACATATCCGAAGCATGTCCTTGTAAGGAGCATATGCTACAAACTTTCACTGCTGCACATTTCCACAAGCCAAAGAACGCACAAGAGAAGTAAGATCATTAACTTTATTTCAAGGTTAGAAATACTTACCTCATTTACTCGTTTGTTGGAGAAGTCTCCACGAGTGCCAAACTGTTTTGAGTTGGCTGCCATGTTTGAGATCAATTGGCGTGCAGCCTCGGGTGTCTTATCCACCAATGCACCTCCACTTGCAGCATCAATGATACTACGGTCAGTAGGCATCAATCCTTCATAGAAATATTGAATGAGCAGCTGATCGGGTATTTGATGATGAGGGCATTGAATACATAGTTGCTCAAATCTTTCCCAATACTCGGAAAGTGTCTCTCCATGAGATTGTCGAATCCCACATATTTCTTTCCTTATGCTGGAAATACTCTAGGAAAATCTTCTTCATAGCATTCCAAGTTCCAATAGATCCTGGGAGAATAGAGAAAAGCCATGCCTTTGCTGCCCCCTTCAAAGAGAAAGGGAAAGCTTTCAACTTAACTTGTTCTTCATCAACTCCATTCGGTTTCATGCCAACACAAACCATATGGAACTCCTTGAGATGAGTATGAGGATCTTCTCCTGCAAGACCATTAAATGTTGGTAACAAATGTATAAAACCAGATTTGAGCTCAAAGTTTACATTATTGTCAATGTTTATGCACAATGGTTGATTTTCCACGTTAGGAGCAGCAAGCTCCTTGAGTGTTTGTTGTCGTGCAATAGCCATGGTGTTGAGGCGAGCTTCCTTTCTTAACCTGCGTAAAGTGCTTTCTATTTCAAGATCAATCTGCACTTGAATTTGATTAGTAGAACGGGTCACAGGCATAAATTGCTAAGAAAACTCAAAAGAAAGTAACCACACAAGAGATCAAAAACAATGCAAATTGTACGAAAATCCTACGGTAGAAAACTAAAACTGCCTAAAAACACCAGAAAACAGGAATTTGGCCTCAATAGGGTGGGGCTAGTGATTTATCACTAGTCCTGTTCAGAACGTCGTTTCCTTCAGGAAACAAAACCGATACCTAATTCCTCCAAAAACTCTGTTTTGAACAGTACCGCTGCCGCAAGTGAACAGTACCGTCGCAAGCAAAAATTCTGTTTTTTTTTTTTGAATCACAGCAAATAAAAATAACAAGCACAACAATCAACTAAAATTACCTCCCCGGCAACGGCGCCAAAATTTGTTGCGATGTCGCGGTCGCACAAATTAATTACCCTAGCTTCAAAACAACACACAAGATAGTATAGAGCAAGCAAGGGGTCGATCCCACGAGGAAGATTCAAGTCAGATTTTTTATGTAGATGATATGCAATTTGGGGGGGGTTTGGACGTTATCTAGGCTAAAGCAAAAGAAAACAGAAACTATCAAACAAAATTTATAAAATAGAAAATTATCAAGAGAAAACCTTGGTCACAAGCACACATCCACCTACAGAAATCAGAACTGATCATGGAAACGAAACATCAATTTATATTCTGAATATTTATCTCTTCTTAACATTGGTTAGTTAACGGATCCGCCGTATAACTAACCCTAACCATCAAACAACCACAGTGTCCGCACTAGTAATTTAATTCAATGCAGCCTTAAGAACTAGATAAGTTGATTAATCAAGAAAACATAACTGTCCGCAGTCTATGTTTGATTTGATTGAATGTTCTCCCTAAGATTAATAACGTAGATCCGCCACAATTATTAAACTCAGTTGCTTCACAAGTTCATATACCACAACTCCGGTTTTGATATCAAACTTAGCAATAGATTGTCTACAATAATAACTTAGAGTCCGCTCTAGCAATTAAAATAAACAATCATAGGAAAAATAAGCATAGGAGAACAAACATATTCATCATATAAACTAAAAAGAAAAGGTAAAATAAATCTCACAGTTCTTGAAATCCGAAGGTTTTCCGTGTCCTTGCAACCAAGAAAAAGTGTTTAGCCTTGCATGTTTGTTGAACAACTAATCAAAAAGAAGGAAGAATGCATAATTTAGGGTTTCTTAGAGGAAGGGGGCGTTTTTCTCTTCTTGGCGTGCCCCCTTCTCTTCTCTCATTCTTTTTATATCCTAGGAAACCCTAGGTCTCTATTTTACAAAATAGTCCTCCATTAAGTAGACTGTTTACATTTAAGTACTTCAATAACTATTTTCCTAAAAAAGAGAAATAGCCTTGCATGAAATCTTCAAGCTTTGACTTAGAGGAGCTAAATTGCTGAAATAAAAACTTGGATATCGGTTTAGATGCTTCGGAACGTAATTTGGACTCGTTTCTTCACGAAACCTGTTTGCTGGCAGAATTCAGATGTCATCTTTGAAAAATCATATCTCCCTCATATGACATCTTTTTGGCTGAAATTTGGAGCGTTTATAAATTTGAGTCATGAATCCAAAAAATTAGTTTGCATCAATTGGACTTCTGTAGCTCCAGATATTCAAGTTGGAATGGCCGAAGGTCAACACTGGCAGATTGCGAGATTTGACTTTGAAGGCTGCGATTTCCATGCTCTTCCTTATTTTATTTTCTTGCCTTAGATGTCCAGAAAGGTATGGATGTTAGCTTTTTAATGCCACTGGAATCACTTCATTTCAACCTCTAGAGCTCACGCTCTGCACAAAACATCGACTAAAGGTCAAATCTGCCAATTATCTCCAATTTACTCCTTTTTGCATCTTTCATCCAAAAGTGCCTTCAAAACATAAAACAAAGAACATCAAGGCATTTTATATATAAAACATAGGCAAAACACTAGTTAAATGTGGGTGAAACTATTGAATAATATGGTTGCATCAAGTAGCGATTCCACATCTACTACAAGGAAAACAGCGTTCGGGAACTCCTGTGAAAATTTGAGGGAGATCCAATGGTGGGATCAAAAGTTATGGCTCTTTCGAACCCGTACTCTGATCAGGAGCGACGAGACTTCCGCCTCACCAAGTAGGGATTCCACCTCTACTCCAAGGAAAACAGCGTCCGGAAACTCCTGTAAAAATTTCAGGGAGATCCAACGGTTGGATCAAAAGTTATGGCTCTCTCGTACCGGTACTCTGGTCAGGAGCGACGAGACCTATGCCTCATCGAGTAGCGATTCCACATCTACTGCAAGGAAAAGAGCATCTGGAACTCCTGTAAAAATTTGAGGGAGATTCAACTGTTGGATCAAAAGTTATGGCGCTTTCAAACCGGTACTCTCGTCTGGAGCGACGAGACCTCAGCCTCACCGAGTAGGGATTCCACATCTACTCCAAGGAAAAGAGCGTCCGGGAACTCCTGTAAAAATTTGAGTGCGATCCAACAGTGGGATCAAAAGTTATGGCCCTTTCGAACCGAAACTCTTGTCTGGAACGATGGGACCTCCGCCTCATCGAGTAGCGATTCCACATTTACTCCAAGGAAAACAGCGTTTGTGACTCCTGTAAAAATTTAAGGGAGATCCAACGGTCGGATCAAAAGTTATGGCTCTTTCGAACTGGTACTCTAGTCTGGAGCGACAAGCCCTCCACCTCATCGAGTAGTGATTCCACATCTACTCCAAGGAAAACAGCGTCCGCAAACTCCTGTAAAAATTTAATGGGGATCCAACGGTCGGATCAAAACTTATGGCCCTTTCGAATCGGTACTCTTGTCTGGAGAGACGAGACCTCCGCCTCACCGAGTAGGGATTCCACATCTACTCCAAGGAAAACAGCGTCCGGAAAATCCTGTAAAAATTTGAGGGAGATTCAATAGTGGGATCAAAAGTTATAGCGCTTTCGAACCGATACTATTGTCTGGAGCGACGAGACTTCCACCTCATCAAGTAGCGATTCCACATATACTCCAAGGAAAAGAGCATCCGAAAACTCTTCTAAAAATTGATGGGGATCCAACGGTCGGATCAAAAGTTATAGCTCTTTCGAACCGGTACTCTAGTTTGTAGCGACTAGACCTCCGCCTCATTGAGTTGCAATTCCAAATCTACTGTAAGGAAAACAGTGTCCGGAAACTCCTGTAAAATTTTGAGGGAGATTCAACCGTCGGATCAAAAGTTATGGCCCTTTCGAACCGGTACATTGGTGTGGAACAACGAGACCTCCACCTCATGGAGTTGTGATTTCATATCTACTCCAAGGAAAAGAGGGTCTGAAAACTCTTCTAAAAATTGATGGGAATCCAATGGTTGTATCAAAACTTATGACCCTTTCGAACTGGTACATTGGTGTGGAACAACGAGACCTCCACCTCATCGAGTTGTGATTTCATATCTACTCCAAGGAAAAGAGGGTCCGAAAACTCTTCTAAAAATTCATGGGGATCCAACGGTTGTATCAAAACTTATGGCCCTTTCGAACCGGTACTTTGGTCTGGAACGACGAGCCTCCGCCTCATCAAGTAGCGATTCCACATATACTCCAAGGAAAACAGGGTCCGGAAACTCCTCTAAATTTGAGGGAGATCCAACGATCCGATCAAAAGTTATGCCCATTGCGAACCGGAACTCTGGTCTGGAGCGACCAAACCTCCGCCTCACAAAGTAGCGATTCCACATTTACTCTAAGGAAAACAACGTCCCGAAACTCCTGTAAAAATTTGATGGGGATCCAACGGTCGGATCAAAACTTATAGACCTTTCGAACAGGTACTCTGGTATGGAACGAGGAGACCTCTGCCTCATTGAGTAGCGATTCCACATCTACTCCAAGGAAAACAACGTCCGGGAACTCCTGTAAAACTTTGAGGGAGATCCAACGGTGGGATCAAAACTTATGGCTCTTTCGAAGCGGTACTCTGATCTGGAGCGACGAGACCTCCGCCTCACCGAGTAGGGATTCCACATCTACTCTAAGGAAAACAGCGTCCGGAAACTCCAGTAAAAATTTGATGGGGATCCAACGATCGGATCAAAAGTTATGGCTATTTCGAACCGGTACTCTACTCTGTAGCGACGAGACCTCCGCCTCATCGAGTAGCGATTCCAAATCTACTGCAAGGAAAACAGCGTCCGGAAACTCCTATAAACATTTGAGGGCGATCCAACGGTGGGATTAAAAGTTATGGCGCTTTCGAACCGGTACACTGATCTGGAGCGACGAGACCTCGGCCTCACCGAGTAGGGATTCCACATCTACTCCAAGGAAAAGAGCATCCGAAAACTCTTTTAAAAATTGATGGGGATCCAACGGTCGGATCAAAACTTATAGCCTTTTTGAACCGGTACTCTTGTCTGGATGGACGAGACCTCCGCCCCACCGAGTAGGGATTCCACATCTACTCCAAGGAAAACAACGTCTAGGAACTTCTATAAAAATTTGAGGGAGATCCAACGGTTGGATCAAAAGTTATGGCTCTTTCGAACCAGTACTGTGATTTGGAGCGACAAGACCTCTGCCTCACCAAGTAGCGATTCCACATCTAATCCAAGGAAAAGAGCGTCCGAAAACTCTTCTAAAAACTGATGGGGATCCAACGGTCGGATCAAAACTTATGGCCCTTTCGAACCGGTACTCTCATCTGGAGCGACGAGACCTCGGCCTCACTGAGTAGGGATTCCATATCTATTCCAAGGAAAACAGCGTTCGGAAACTCCTGTAAAAATTTGAGCGAGATTCAACAGTTGGATCAAAAGTTTTGGCGCTTTCGAACCGGTACTCTCGTCTGGAGCGACGAGACCTCGTCCTCACCGAGTACGGATTCCACATCTACTGCAAGGAAAACAGCGTCCAGAAAGTCCTATAAAAATTTGAGGGAGATCCAACAGTCGGATCAAAAGTTATGGCACTTTCGAACCGGTAAGCTGATCTGGAGCGACGAGACCTCGGCCTCACCGAGTAGGGATTCCACATCTACTCCAAGGAAAAGAGCATCCGAAAACTCTTCTAAAAATTGATGGGGATCCAACGGTCGGATCAAAACTTATAGCCCTTTCGAACCGGTACTCTTTTGTGGAGGGAAGAAACCTCCGTCTCACCGAGTAGGGATTCCACATCTACTCCAAGGAAAACAGCGTCCAGGAACTCCTATAAAAATTTGAGGGAGATCCAATGGTGGGATTAAAAGTTATGGCTCTTTTGAACCGGTACTGTGATTTGGAGCGACGAGACCTCGGCCTCACCAATTAGCGATTCCACATCTAATCCAAGGAAAAGAGCGTCCGAAAACTCTTCTAAAAATTGATGGGGATCCAACGATCGGATCAAAACTTATGGCCCTTTCGAACCGCTACTCTCGTCTAGAGGACGAGACCTCGGCCTCACCGAGTAGGGATTCCACATCTACTTCAAGGTAAACAGTGTCCGGAAACTCCTGTAAAAATTTGAGGGACATCCAACCGTTGGATCAAAAGTTATGGCTTTTTTGTACCGGTACTGTAGTCAGGATCGACGAGCCTCCGCCTCATCGAGTAGCAATTCGACATATACTCCAACGAAAGCAGCGTCTAGAAACTTCTGTAAAAATTTGATGGAGATCCAACGGTCTAATCAAAAGTTATGGCTCTTCTGAACCGGTACTCTGGTCTGGAGCGACTAGTCCCCGACCTCACCGAGTAGGGATTCCATATCTATTCCAAGGAAAACAGCGTTCGGAAATTCCTGTAAAAATTTGAAAGAGATTCAACAATTGGATTAAAAGTTATGGCGCTTTCGAACCGGTACTCTCGTTTGGAGCAACGAGACCTTGGCCTCACCGAGTAGGGATTCCACATCTATTCCAAGGAAAACAGCATTCGGAAACTCCTGTAAAAATTTGAGCGAGATACAACAGTTGGATCAAAAGTTTTGACGCTTTCGAACCGGTACTATCGTTTGGAGCGACGAGACCTCAGCCTCACCGAGTAGGGATTCCACATCTACTCCAAGGAAAAGAGCGTCCGGGAACTCCTGTAAAAATTTGAGTGCGATCCAACAGTGGGATCAAAAGTTATGGCCCTTTCAAACCGAAACTCTCGTCTAGAACGATGGGACCTCCGCCTCATCGAGTAGCGATTCCACATTTACTCCAAGGAAAACAGCGTTTGTGACTCCTGTAAAAATTTGAGGGAGATCAAACGGTCCGATCAAAAGTTATGCCCCTTGCGATCCGGTACTCTGGTTTGGAGCGACGAGAACTCCGCCTCATCGAGTAGCGATTCCACATCTACTCCAAAGAAAAGAGCGTCCGAAAACTCTTCTAAAAATTGATAGGGATCTAACGGTCGGATCAAAACTTATGGCTCTTTTGAACCAGTACTCTGGTCTGGAACGATGAGACCTCCGCCTCACCGAGTAGGGATTCCACATCTATTCCAAGGAAAACAGCGTTCGGAAACTCCTGTAAAAATTTGAGAGAGATTCAACAGTTGAATCAAAAGTTATGGCGCTTTCGAACCGGTTCTCTCATTTGGAGCGAGAAGACCTCGACCTCACTAAGTAGGGATTCCACATCTACTACAAGGAAAAGAGCGCGCAAGAACTCCTGTAAAAATTTGAGAGAGATCCAACGGTGGGATCAAAAGTTATGGCTCTTTCCTACCGGTACTCTGATCTGGAGCGACGAGACCTCAGCCTCATCGAGTAGCGATTCCACATCTACTCCAAGGAAAAGTGCATCCGAAAACTCTTCTAAAAATTGATGGGGATCCAACGGTCGGATCAAAACTCATGGCCCTTTCGAACTGGTACTCTTGTCTGGAACGACGAGACCTCCGCCTCACCGAGGAGGGATTCCACATCTACTGCAAGGAAAACAGCGTCCGGGAACTGCTGTAAAAATTTGAGGGAGATCCAACGGTGGGATCAAAAGTTATAGCTCTTTCGAACTGGTACTCTGATATGGAGCAACGAGACCTCGGCCTCATTGAATAGCGATTCCACATCTACTCCAAGGAAAAGAGCGTCCGAAAACTCTTCTAAAAATTGATAGGGATCCAACGATCGGATCAAAACTTAAGGCCCTTTCGAACCGAAACTCTCGTCTGGAACGATGAGACCTCCGCCTCATCGAGTAGCGATTCCACATTTACTCCAAGGATAACAGCGTTTGTGACTCCTGTAAAAATTTGAGGCAGATCCAACGGTCTGATCAAAAGTTATGCCCTTTGCGAACCGGTACTCAGGTCTGGAGCGACGAGACCTCCGCCTCACCGAGTAGGGATTCCGCATCTACTCCAAGGAAAGCAGCGTTTGGAAACTCCTGTAAAATTTGAGGGAGATCCAACGGTGGGATCAAAAGTTATGGCACTTTCGAACCAGTACTCTCGTCTGGAGCGACGAGACCTCGGTCTCATTGAGCAGCGATACCACATCTACTCCAAGGAAAAGAGCGTCCGAAAACTCTTCTAAAAATTGATAGGGATCCAACGATCGGATCAAAACTTAAGGCCCTTTCAAACCGAAACTCTCGTCTGGAACGATGAGACCTCCGCCTCATCGAGTAGCGATTCCACATTTACTCCAAGGAAAACAGCGTTTGTGACTCCTGTAAAAATTTGAGGCAGATCCAACGGTCTGATCAAAAGTTATGCCCTTTGCGAACCGGTACTCAGGTCTGGAGCGACTAGACCTCCGCCTGATCGAGTAGCGATTCCATATCTACTCCAAGGAAAACAGCGTTCGAAAACTCTTCTAAAAATTGATGGGGATCTAACGGTCGGATCAAAACTTATGGCTCTTTCGAACCGGTACTCTGGTCTGGAACGATGAGACCTCCGCCTCACCAAGTAGGGATTCCACATCTATTCTAAGGAAAACAACGTTCGGAAACTCCTGTAAAAATTTGAGAGAGATGCAACAGTTGGATCAAAAGTTATGGCACTTTCGAACCGGTACTCTCGTCTGTAGCGACGAGACCTCGGCCTCACCGAGTAGGTATTCCACATCTACTCCAAGGAAAAGAGCGCGCGGGAACTCCTGTAAAAATTTGAGAGAGATCCAACGGTGGGATCAAAAGTTATGGCTCTTTGGAACCGGTACTCTGATCTGGAGCGACGAGACCTCGGCCTCACCGAGTAGGGATTCCACATCTACTCCAAGGAAAACAGCATCCGGAAACTCCTGTAAAAATTGAAGGGAGATTTAACAGTTGGATCAAAAGTGATGGCGCTTTCGAACCGGTACTCTGATCTAGAGCGACTAGACCTCCTCCTGGCCGAGTAGGGATTCCACATCTACTCCAAGAAAAACAGCGTCTGGAAACTCCTGTAAAAATTTGAGGGAGATCCAACGGTGGGATCAAAAGTTATGGCTCTTTCGTATCGGTACTTTGGTCAGGAGCGACGAGCCTCCACCTCATCGAATAGCGATTCCACATATACTCCAAGGAAAGCAGCGTCTGGAAACTCCTGTAAAATTTGAGGGAGATCCAACGGTGGGATCAAAAGTTATGGCTCTTTCGAACCGGTACTCTGATCTTGAGGGACGAGACCTCAACCTCATCAAGTAGCGATTCCACATCTACTCCAAGGAAAAGTGCATCCGAAAACTCTTCTAAAAATTGATGGGGATCCAACGGTCGGATCAAAACTTATGGCCCTTTCGAACCGGTACTCTTGTCTGGAACGACGAGACCTCCGCCTTACCGAGTAGGGATTCCACATCTACTTCAAAGAGAACAGCGTCCGGGAACTACTGTAAAAATTTGAGGGAGAACAAATGGTGGGATCAAAAGTTATGACCCTTCCGAACCGGTACTCTGGTCTGGAGCGACGAGACCTCGACCTCATTGAGTAGCGATTCCACATCTACTCCAAGGAAAAGAGCGTTCGAAAACTCTTCTAAAAATTGATAGGGATCCAACGATCGGATCAAAACTTAAGGGCCTTTCGAACCGTAACTCTCGTCTGGAACGATGAGACCTCCGCCTCATCGAGTAGCAATTCCACATTTACTCCAAGGAAAATAGCGTTTATGACACCTGTAAAAATTTGAGGGAGATCCAACGTTCCGATCAAAAGTTATGCCCCTTCCGAAATGGTACTCTGGTCTGGAGCGACGAGACCTCCACCTCATCGAGTAGCGAGTCCACATCTACTCCAAGGAAAAGAGCGTCTGAAAACTCTTCTAAAAATTGATGGGGATCTAACTGTCGGATCAAAACTTATGGCTCTTTCGAACCGGTACTCTGGTTTGGAACGATGAGACCTCCGCCTCACTGAGTAGGGATTCCACATCTATTCCAAGGAAAACAGCGTTCGGAAACTCCTGTAAAAATTTGAGAGAGATTCAACAGTTGGATCAAAAGTTATGGCGCTTTCGAACCGGTACTCTCGTCTGGAGCGACGAGACCTCGGCCTCACCGAGTAGGGATTCCACATCTACTACAAGGAAAAGAGCACGCGAGAATTCTTGTAAAAATTTGAGAGAGATCCAACGGTGGGATCAAAAGTTATGGCTCTTTGGAACCGGTACTCTGATCTGGAGCGACGAGACCTCCGCCTCACCGAGTAGGGATTCCACATCTACTCCAAGGAAAACAGCGTCCGGAAACTCCTGTGAAAATTTGAGGGAGATCCAACCGTTGGATCAAAAGTTATGGCTCTTTCATACCGGTACTCTAGTCAGGAGCGACAAGCCTCCGCCTCATCGAGCACCGATTCGGCATATACTCCAAGGAAAGCAGCGTCCTGGAACTCCTGTAAAAATTTGAGGGAGATCCAATGGTGGGATCAAAAGTTATGGCTTTTTCGAACCGCTACTCTGATTTGGAGCTACGAGACCTCGGCCTCACCGAGTAGCGATTCCACATCTAATCCAAGGAAAACAGAGTCCGGAAACTCCTGTCAAAATTTAAGGGAGATTCAACAGTTGGATCAAAAGTGATGGAGCTTTCGAACCGGTACTCTCGTTTGGAGCGACGAGACCTCGACCTCACCGAGTACGGATTCCACATCTACTCCAAGGAAAACAGCATCCGGAAACTCCTGTAAAAATTTGAGGGAGATCCAACCGTTGGATCAAAAGTTATGGCCCTCATCTAGTAGCGATTCCACATACACTCCAAGGAAAACAGCATCCAGAAACTCCTATAAAAATTTGAGGGAGATCCAACGGTCCGATCAAAAGTTATGCCCTTGCGAACATGTACTCTGGTCTGGAGCAACTAGACCTCCGCTTCACAGAGTAGCGATTCCACATATACTCTAAGGAAAACAGCGTTCGGAAACTCCTGTAAAAATTTGAGAGAGATTCAAAAGTTGGATCAAAAGTTATGGCGCTTTCGAACTGGTACTCTCGTTGGGAGCGACGAGGCCTCGGCCTCACCGAGTACGGATTCCACATCTACTCCAAGGAAAACAGCGTCCGGAAACTGCTGTAAAAATTGAGGGAGATCCAACCGTTGGATCAAAAGTTATGGCTCTTTCGTGCCGGTACTCTAGTCAGGAGCGACGAGCCTCCGCCTCATCGAGTAGCGGTTCGACATATACTCCAAGGAAACAGCGTCCGGGAACTCTTGTAAAAATTGAGAGAGATCCAACGGTGGGATCAAAACATATGGCTCTTTCGAACCGCTACTCTGATCTGGAGCGACGAGACCTCGGCCTCGTCGAGTAGCGATTCCACATCTAATCCAAGGGAAAGAGCATCCGAAAACTCTTCTAAAAAATGATGGGGATCCAACGGTCGGATCAAAACTTATGGCCCTTTCGAACCGGTACTCTTGTCTTGAGCGACGATACCTCTGCCTCACCGATTAGGGATTCCACACCTACTCCAAGGAAAACAGCATCCCGAAACTCCTGTAAAAATTTGAGGGAGATCCAACGGTCGGATCAAAAGTTATGGCTCTTTTGAACCGGTACTCTGATCTAGAACGACGAGCCCTCCCCTCATCGAGTAGCGATTCCACATCTACTCCAAGGAAAACAGCGTTCAGAAACTCCTATAAAAATTTGAGAGAGATTCAAGAGTTGGATCAAAAGTTATGGCGCTTTCGAACGGGTACTCTCGTCTTGAGCGACGAGACCTCGGCCTCATCCAATAGCGATTCCACATCTACTCCAAGGAAAAGAGCGTCCGAAAACTCTTCTAAAAATTGATGGGGATCCAACGGTCGGATCAAAACTTATGACCCTCTCGAACCGGTACTCTTGTCTGGAGCGACGAGACCTCCGCCTCACCAAGTAGGGATTCCACATCTACTCCAAGGAAAACAGCGTCCGGAAAGTCCTATAAAAATTTGAGGGAGATCCAGCGGTCCGATCAAAAGTTATGCCCCTTGCGAACCGGTACTCTGGTCTGGAGCGACTAGACCTCTGCCTCACAGAGTAGCGATTCCACATCTACTCCAATGAAAACAGCGTCCGGAAACTCTTGTAAAAATTTGAGGGCGATCCAATAATGTGATCAAAAGCTATAGCGCTTTCGAACTGGTACTCTCGTCTGGAGTGACGAGACCTCCACCTCATCGAGTAATGATTCCACATCTTCTCCAAGGAAAAGAGCATCCGAAAACTCTTCTAAAAATTGATGGGGATCCAACGGTCGGATCAAAACTTATGGCCCTTTCAAACCGGTACTCTTGTCTAGAGTGACTAGACATCCGCCTCACCGAGTAGGGATTCCACATCTACTCTAAGAAAAACAGCGTCCCTAAACTGCTGTAAAAATTTGATGGGGATCCAACGGTCGGATCAAAAGTTATGGCTGCTTTTGACCCAGTACTCTCGTCTGGAGTGACGAGCCCTCGGCCTCACCGAGTAGGGATTCCACATGTACTCCAAGGAAAACAGTGTCCAGGAACTCCTATAAAAATTTGAGGGAGATCCAATTGTGGGATCAAAAGTTCTGGACCTATCGAACCGGTTCTCAGATCTGAAGCGACGAGACCTCCGCCTCACCGACTAGGATTCCACATCTACTCCAAGGAAAACAGCGTCCGGAAACTCCAAAAATTTTAGGGAGATCCAACGGTGGGATCAAAAGTTATGGCTCTTTCGTACCGATACTCTGGTCAGGAGCGACGAGACCTCCGCCTCATCGAGTAGCGATTCCATATCTACTCCAAGGAAAACAGCGTCCTGGAACTCCTGTAAAAATTTAAGGGAGATTCAACAGTTGGATCAAAAGTTATGGCTCTTTCCAACCGGTACTCTGATTTGGAGCGACTAGACCTCCGCCTCACCGAGTAGGGATTCCACATCTGCTCCAAGGAAAACAGCGTCCTAGAACTCCTGTAAAAATTTGAGGAAGATTCAACAGTTGGATCAAAAGTTATGGCCCTTTCAAACCGGTACTCTCGTCTGGAGCGACGAGACCTCCGCCTCATCTAGTAGCGATTCCACATACACTCCAAGGAAACTAGTGTCCTGGAAACTCCTATAAAATTTGAGGGACATCCAACGGTCCGATCAAAAGTTATGCCCCTTGCGAAACGGTACTCTAGTTTGGAGCGACTAGACCTCCGCCTCACAGAGTAGCAATTCCACATATACTCTAAGGAAAACAGCGTCCCGAAACTCTTGTAAAAATTTGATGGGGAACCAGCGGTCAGATCAAAAGTTATGGCTCTTTAGAGGCGATACTTTAGTCTGGAGCGACGAGACCTCCGCCTCATCGAGTAGCGATTCCACATCTACTCCAAGGAAAAGATCGTCCGAAAACTCTTCTAAAAATTGATGGGGATCCAACTGTCGGATCAAAACTTATGGCCCTTTCGAACCGATACTCTAGTCTGGAATGAGGAGACCTCCGCCTCACCGAGCATGGATTCCACAACTACTCCAAGGAAAACAGCGTTCGAAAACTCTTGTAAAAATTTAAAGGAGATTCAACAGTTGGATCAAAACTTATGGCGCTTTCGAACCGGTACTCTCGTCTGGAGCGACGAGACCTCCACCTTATGGAGTAGCGATACCATATCTACTCAAAGGAAAAGAGCGTCCGAAAACTCTTCTTAAAATTGAAGGGGATCCAACGGTCGGATCAAAACTTATGGCCTTTTCGAACCAGGTACTCTTGTCTGGAGCGACGAGACCTCCGCCTCACCGAGTAGGGATTCCACATCAACTCCAAGGAAAACAGCTTCCGGAAACTCCTGTAAAAATTTGAAAGAGATTCAATAATTGGATAAAAAATCATGGCGCTTTGGAACCGGTACTCTCATCTAGAGCGACGACACCTAGGCCTCATTGAGTATCGATTCCACATATACTCCAAAGAAAACAGCGTCCGAAAACTCCTATAAAATATTGAGGGAGATCCAACGGTCGGATCAAAAGTTATGCCCTTTCAAACCGGTCCTCTGGTCTGGAGCGACGAGCCCTCGGCCTCATAGAGTAGCGATTCCACATCTACTACAAGAAAAGAGCATCCTAAAACTCTCCTAAAAATTGATGGGGATCCAACAGTCGGATCAAAACTTATGGCCCTTTCGAACCGGTACTCTAGTGTGCAGCGAAGAGACCACTGCCTCATCGAGTAGCAATTCCACATCTACTACAAGGAAAACAGCGTCCGGAAACTCGTGTAAAAATTTGAGGGCGATCCAACGGTGGGATCAAAGTTATAGCACTTTCGAACTGGTACTCTGGTCTGGAACGACGAGACCTCCAACTCAACGACTAGCGATTCCACATCTATTCCAAGGAAAACAGCATTCCGAAACTCTTGTAAAAATTTGAGAGAGATTCAACAGTTGGATCAAAAGTTATGGCGCTTTCGAACCGGTACTCTCGTCTGGAGCGACGAGACCTCGGCCTCACCGAGTACGGATTCCACATCTACTCCAAGGAAAACAGCGTCCAGAAACTCCTGTAAAAATTTGAGGGAGATTCAACATTTGGATCAAAAGTTATGGCGCTTTCGAACCGGTACTCTCGTCTGGAGCGACGAGACCTCCACCTCATCAAGTAGCGATTCCACATCTACTCCAAGGAAAAGAGCGTCTGGGAACTCTTGTAAAAATTTGAGAGAGATCCAACGGTCGAATCAAAACTTATGGGCCTTTCAAACCCGTACTCTTGTGTGGAGCGATGAGACCTCCACCTCACCGATTAGGGATTCCATATCTACTCCAAGGAAAACAGCGTCCGGAAACTCCTGTAAAAATTTGAGGGAGATTCAACATTTGGATCAAAAGTTATGGCGCTTTCTAACCGGTACTCTCGTCTGGAGCGACGAGACCTCCACCTCATCGAGTAGCGATTCCACATCTACTCCAAGGAAAAGAGCGTCTGGGAACTCTTGTAAAAATTTAAGGGAGATGCAACGGTTGGATCAAAAGTTATGGCTCTTTCAAACCGGTACTCTAGTCTGGAGCGACGAGACCTCCGCCTCATCGAGTAGCGATTCCACATCTACTCCATGGAAAAAAGCGTCCGAAAACTCATCTAAAAATTGAAGAGGATCCAATGGTCGGATCAGAACTTATGGCCCTTTCGAACCGGAACTCTGGTCAGGAGCGACGAGCCTCCGCCTCATCGAATAGGAATTCCATATCTACACCAAGGAAAACAGCGTCTGGGAACTCCTGTAAAAATTTAAGGGAGATCTAACAGTGGGATCAAAAGTTATGGCTCTTTCAAAGCGGTACTCTGATCTGGAGCGATGATACCTCCACCTCACCGAGTAGGAATTCCACATCTACTCCAAGAAAAACAGCGTCCGGCAACTCCTGTAAAAATTTGAGGGCAATTCAACGGTGGGATCAAAAGTTATAGCGCTTTCGAACCGGTACTCTGGTCATGAGTGAATCGGCCTCGGCCTCCTCAAGTAGCGATTCCACATCTACTCCAAGGAAAGGAGCGTCCGAAAACTCTTTTAAAAATTTATAGGGATCCAACGGTCGAATCAAAACTTATGGGCCTTTCGAACCGGTACTCTTGTGTGGAGCGAAGAGACCTTCGCCTCACCGATTAGGGATTCCACATCCACTCCAAGGCGCGTTGAGGGAGATTTAACAGTTGGGAAACTCCTGTAAAAATTTGAGGGAGATTCAATAGTTGGATCTAAAGTTATGGCCTTTTCGAACCGGTACTCTGGTCTGGAACGACGAGACCTCCTCGTCATCGAGTAGCGATTCCACATCTACTCCAAGGAAAATAGCGTCCGGCAACTCCTGTAAAAATTTGAGGGCGATCCAACGGTGGGATCAAAAGTTATAGCGCTTTCGAACCGGTACTCTGGTCTGGAGTGACGAGGCCTCGGCCTCCTCCAGTAGCGATTCCACATCTACTCCAAGGAAAAGAGCGTCCGAAACCTCTTTTAAAATTTATGGGGATCCAACGGTCGAATCAAAACTTATGGGCCTTTCGAACCCGTACTCTTATGTGGAGCGACGAGACCTCCGCCTCACCGATTAGGGATTCCACATCTACTCTAAGGAAAACAGCGTCCGGAAACTCCTGTAAAAATTTGAGGAAGATTCAACAGTTGGATCAAAAGTTATAGCGCTTTCTAACCGGTTCTCTCGTCTGGAGCGACGAGACCTCAACCTCATCGAGTAGCGATTCCACATCTACTCCAAGGAAAAGAGCGTCCAGGAACTCCTGTAAAAATTTGAGGGAGATTCAACACTTGGATCAAAAGTTATGGCCCTTTCGAACCGGTACTATGGTCTGGAACGACGACACCTCCGCCTCAACAGCGTACGGGAACTCCTATAAAAATTTGAGGGAGATCCAACGGTGGGATCAAAAGTTATGGCCCTTTCGAACCGGTACTCTGATTTGGAGCGACGAGTCCTCCACCTCATGGAGTTGGGATTCCACATCTACTCCAAGGAAAAGAGCGTCCAAAAACTCTTCTAAAAATTGAAGAGGATCCAACGGTTGGATCAAAACTTATGGCCCTTTCGAACCAGAACTCTGGTCAAGAGCGACGAGCCTCCGCCTCATCGAGTAGCGATTCCACATCTACTCCAAGGAAAACAACGTCCGGGAACACTTGTAAAAAATTGAGGGAGATCCAACGGTGGGATCAAAAGTTATGGCCCTTTCGAACCGGTACTCTGGTCTGGAACGACGAGACCTCCGCCTCAACGAGTAGTGATACCATATCTACTCAAAGGAAAACAGCGTCCGGGAACTCCTGTAAAAATTTGAGGGAGATCCAACGGTGGGATCAAACGTTATGGCGCTTTCGAACCGGTTCTCTCTCCTGGAGCGACGAGACCTCCACCTCATCGAGTAGCGATTCCACATCTACTCCCGGACGCTATTTTTCTTGGAGTAGATGTGAATCGTTACTCGATGAGGCGGAGCTCTCGTCGTTCCAGACTAGAGTACCGGTTCGAAAAGGCCATAACTTTTGATCCAACTGTTGAATCTCCCTCAAATTTTTACAGGAATTCCCGGACGCTGTTTTCCTTGAAATAGATGTCGAATCGCTACTCGATGAGGCGGAGCTCTCGTCGTTCCAAACTAGAGTACCGGTTCGAAAAGACCATAACTTTTGATCCAACTGTTGAATCTCCCTCAAATTTTTACAGGAGTTCCCGGACGCTGTTTTCCTTGAAGTAGATGTGGAATCGCTACTTGATGAGGCGGAGGTCTCGTCACTCCTAACCAGAGTACTGGTACGAAAAAGCCATAACTTTTGATCCTACAGTTGGTTCTCCCTCAAATTTTTAAAGGATTTTCCGGACACTGTTGTCCTTGGAGTAGATATGGAATCGCTACTCGATGAGGCAGAGGTCTGCTCGCTCCAAACCAGAGTACCGGTTTGAAAGCGCCATAACTTTTGATCCGACCGTTGAATCTCCCTCAAATTTTTACAGGAGTTCCCGGATGCTCTTTTCCTTGGAGTAGATGTGGAATCGCTACTCGATGAGGTGGAGGTCTCGTCGCTCCACACAAGAGTAACGGTTCGAAAGGCCCATAAGTTTTGATTTGACCGTTGGATCCCCATCAAATTTTAGAAGAGTTTTTGGACGCTCTTTTCCTTGTAGTAGATGTGGAATCGCTACTTGATGAGGCCAAGGCCTCGTCACTCCAGACCAGAGTACCGGTTCGAAAGCGCTATAACTTTTGATCCCACCGTTGGATCGCCCTCAAATTTTTACACAAGTTTCCGGATGCTTTTTTCCTAGTAGTAGATGTGGAATCGCTACTCGATGAGGCGGAGGCTCGTCACTTCAGACTAGAGTACCGGTACGAAAGAGCCATAACTTTTTATCCAACCGGTGGATCCCTATCAAATTTTTATTGGAGTTCCCGGACGCTGTTTTCCATGGAGTAGATGTGGAATTGCTACTCGATGAGGTGGAGGTCTCGTCGCTCCAGACCAGAGTACCGGTTCGAAAGAGCCATAACTTTGATCTGACCGTTAGATCTCTCTCAAATTTTTACAGAAGTTTCCAAACGCTGCTTTCCTTGGAGTATATGTGGAATCGCTAGTCGATGAGGTGGAGGCTCGTCGCACCTGACCAGAGTATCGGTTCGAAAGCGCTATAACTTTGATCCCACAGTTGGATCGCCCTCAAATTTTTACACGAGTTTCCGGACGCTGTTTTCCTTGGAGTAGATGTGGAATCGCTATTTGATGAGGCTGAGGGGTCGTCGCTCCAGACCAGAGTACCGGTTCGAAAGCGCTATAACTTTTGATCCCACCGTTGGATCGCCCTCAAATTTTTACAGGAGTTGCCGGAGACTGTTTTCTTTGGAGTAGATGTGGAATTCCTACTCGGTGAGGCGGAGGTCTCGTTGTTCCAGACCAGAGTACCGGTTCGAAAGAGCCATAACTTTTGATCCAACTGTTGAATCTCCCTCAAATATTTACAGGAGTTCCTGGACGCAGTTTTCCTTGGAGTAGATGTGGAATCGCTAGTCGATGAGGTGGAGGTCTCGTCGCTCCACACAAGAGTACCGGTTTGAAAGCGCCATAACTTTTGATCCAACTGTTGAATCTCCCTCAAATTTTTACAGGAGTTCCCGGACGCTGTTTTCCTTTGAGTAGATGAGGAATCCCTACTCGTTGAGGCGGAGGTCTCGTCGTTCCAGACCAGAGTACCAGTTCGAAAGGGCCATAACTTTTGATCCCACCGTTGGATTTCCCTCAGATTTTTACAGGAGTTCCCGGACGCTGTTTTCCTTGGAGTAGATGTGGAATCGCTACTCGATGAGGTGGAGGTCTCGTCGCTCCAGACCAGAGTACCGGTTTGAAAACGCCATAACTTTTGATCCGACCGTTGAATCTCCCTCAAATTTTTACAGGAGTTCCCGGACGCTCTTTTCCTTGGAGTAGATGTGGAATCGCTACTCGATGAGCTGGAGGTCTCGTCGCTCCAGATAAGAGTACCGGTTCGAAAGCGGCATAACTTTTGATCCAACTGTTGAATCTCCCTCAAATTTTTACAGGAGTTCCCGGACACTGTTTTCCTTTGAGTAGATGTGGAATCGCTACTCGTTGAGGTGAAGAGCTCGTCGCTCCTGACCAGAGTACCGGTACGAAAACGCCATAACTTTTGATCCAACCGTTGGATCTCCCTCAAATTTTTAAAGGATTTTCCGGACACTGTTTTCCTTGGAGTAGATGTGGAATCGCTACTCGATGAGGCGGAGCTCTCGTCGCTCCAGACTAGAGTACCGGTTCGAAAGAGCATAACTTTTGATCCGACAGTTGAATCTCCCTCAAATTTTTACAGGAGTTCCCGGACGCTCTTTTCCTTGGAGTAGATGTGGAATCGCTACTCGATGAGGTGGAGGTCTCGTCGTTCCAAACGAGAGAACCGGTTTGAAAGCGCCATAACTTTTGATCCAACTGTTGAATCTCCCTCAAATTTTTACAGGAGTTTCCGTACGCTGTTTTCCTTGGAGTACATGTGGAATCCCTAATCGGTGAGGCGGAGGTCTCGTTGTTCCACACAAAAGTACCGGTTCGGAAGGCCCATAAGTTTTGATTCGACCGTTGGATCCCCATAAATTTTTAGAAGAGTTTTTGGACGCTCTTTTCTTTGGAGTAGATGTGGAATCGCTACTTGTTGAGGCCGAGGCCTCGTCACTCTAGACCAGAGTACCGGTTCGAAAGCGCTATAACTTTTTATCCCACCGTTGGATAGCCCTCAAATTTATTCACGTGTTTCCGGATGCTTTTTTCCTTGTAGTAGATGTGCAATCGCTACTCGAAGAGGCGAAGGTCTCGTCGTTCCAGACCAGAGTACCAGTTCGAAAGGGCCATAACTTTTGATCCGACTGTTGCATCTCCCTCAAATTTTTACAGGAGTTCTAGGACGCTCTTTTCCTTGGAGTAGATGTGGAATCGCTAGTCGTTGAGGCGGAGGTCTCGTCGTTCCAGACCAGAGTACTAGTTCGAAAGGGCCATAACTTTTGATCCAACTGTTGAATCTCCCTCAAATTTTGACAGGAGTTCTCGGACGCTCTTTTCCTTGGAGTAGATGTGGAATCGCTACTCGATGAGGTGGAGGTCTCGTTGCTCCAGACAAGAGTACCGGTTCGAAAGCGCCATAAGTTTTGATCCAACTGTTGAATCTCCCTCAAATTTTTACAGGAGTTTCCGGACGCTGTTTTCCTTGGAGTAGATGTAGAATCGCTACTCGATGAGGTGGAGGTCTCGTCGCTCCAGACAAGAGTACCGGTTCGAAAGCGCCATAACTTTTGATCCAACTGTAGAATCTCCCTCAAATTTTCACAGGAGTTTCCGGACGCTGTTTTCCTTGGAGTAGATGTGGAATCGCTACTCGTTGAGGTGGTGGGCTCGTCGCTCCAGACCAGAGTACCGGTTCGAAATGGCCGTAACTTTTGATCCAACTGTTGAATCTCCCTCAAATTTTTACAGGAGTTCCTGGACGCTCTTTTCCTTGGAGTAGATGTGGAATCGCTAGTCGATGAGGTGGAGGTCTCGTCGCTCCAGACAAGAGTACCGGTTCGAAAGCGCCATAACTTTTGATCCAACTGTTGAATCTCCCTCAAATTTTTACAGGAGTTCCCGGACGCTGTCTTCCTTTGAGTAGATGTGGAATCGCTACTCGTTGAGGCGGAGGGCTCGTCGCTTCTGACTAGAGTACCAGTACGAAAAAGCCATAACTTATGATCCAACCGTTGGATCTCCATCAAATTTTTAAAGGATTTTCCAGACATTGTTTTCCTTGGAGTAGATGTGGAATCGCTACTCAATGAGGCGGAGGTCTCGTCGCTTCAGACTAGAGTACCGGTTTGAAAGAGCCATAACTTTTGATCCGACCGTTGAATCTCCCTCAAATTTTTACAGGAGTTCCCGGACGCTCTTTTCCTTGGAGTAGATGTGGAATCGCTACTCGATGAGCTGGAGGTCTCGTCGCTCCAGATAAGAGTACCGGTTCGAAAGCGCCATAACTTTTGATCCAACTATTGAATCTCCCTCAAATTTTTACAGGAGTTCTCGGACGCTGTTTTCCTTTGAGTAGATGTGGAATCGCTACTCGTTGAGGTGGAAGGCTCGTCGCTCCTGACCAGATTAACGATACGAAAAAGCCATAACTTTTGATCCAACCGTTGGATCTCTCTCAAATTTTTAAAGGATTTTTCGGACACTGTTTTCCTTGGAGTAGATGTGGAATCGCTACTCGATGAGGCGGAGGTCTCGTCGCTCCAGACCAGAGTACCGGTTCGAAAGGGCCATAACTTTTGATCCGACCATTGAATCTCCCTCAAATTTTTATAGGTATTTGGGACATATTTGGAATTACAGGTAAACTTGTCTTCGATTCAAGTTGGCTTGGAAACTAGACATCTTAAGCTTGCCAACCATATATGGTAGGCGTTGTAATTCATCCAAGCAAGAGAGAAAGATGTGGTTGAACTCGGAACTGAAAATCTACCAAGAATATGCGAATATTGGAGATTCAGGCTACATGAAGGAATTTTGGCATAAAGAATTTGTTTTTATTATCCAATTTATTTATTTATTTAATTTATAATAATTAATTTTAATTTAGATTTTTTCTGACCCATTAGACATTGTTTAGGGGTTTAGTTCTGGTCTATTAGACATTGTTTAGGGGTTTATTTCATTATTGAATTTATGTTAGTTGATTATTAGTTTAAGCTTATTAACTTGTAACCTAAAAGGGGTTCATTCGGGTTACTTAGAGGATACTATATTATGTTTTTTTAGCTGAAAATTTCAGCAGTAAGTTTGAGAATAAACGCAAGTTTTTGTTATTTTTTGCTTGGTTGTGGCAAAACAACATTTTTTTTTTAAGGACAAAGATCGTACACTAACTTATCAAAGATTAATTAGCTTTGTGATGTCATTTGCATACTTAGGGTTCTTATATATAAAATTATCTCTAGGTTCAAGTCTTTTTCCAATATTTTTTTTTATCTCAGGTACATGGTTATTGTTATATTAAGGTTCTATCAAACTTGATTTTTAGCTTTATGGATTGTTATTTACTACATTAAAAGTTATTTAATTACATAATCAAGAGGTTCACATCATATCCTTATCTACTTACCTTTAAAAAATAAAATACAAACTATCTAACAATACAAACTAGGATTTATATTTAGTAAACTTATTTTGACTAAATGGTCCGTTATAATAAAAAAGATCAAGTATAATTTCAAAAATAAAGAAAAAAATATAAATCATTTTGAAATGATTACAAATCATTAACTGTTTATCCTTAGAGTAGAACTTTATTTTATTACTCTACAGTTTTGATAAATGTATGAAGATCGTTCGAGAGGGAGTGCTCATGCTTACGTGAGAAGACGTTATAGGTAACATCAAGTAGTCCGTAGAGAAGGTAAAAGGAGGGGATGATGATGCGCGTGCTTAATTCCTGACGGAGATGAATAATCCTCATCAATGCCTTGTGCGTAGGATTTTCATCCGTACAAACAAGGATTTTCAAGCCACGCAATCATTCTAATTGTCATATTTCTTCCACTCACCAACAACTCCTAATTAAAGAGTTTATAAATTCTATCATCATTAATTTGCTTCTTCTTGTTTTTATTTTTTAAAATAAATATTAATCGGCTATTAGTACTGGCAGGAATATTCATAGTATATCATTTCTGCAATAATATGGACCAACAACATTCTTCTGTCTCTCTCTCGCTTTCTCGACCTGCAAATGATTATAAGTCGATGTATGATTGCTAGCTAGTGGCCTGGGGTGGGATCGGAGTAAGTACACACAAACTGGCCACACGTGTAAAGCAATCTGTAGAATCGATTTAGAGGTCACAGGGGCACACGCGTGGGTCTTATCTTTCTCTCTCTGTAGAATCCATTTGACAATCCGTGGTTTTATTTTCTTTTCTATTTGTTTTTATTTTTAACTTTCAGGTTTTTTTTTTCCAGAATTCAAAAATAAATGATCGGAAAGTTTTTGTAAAATATATCGAAAGTTATTTGAAAGTCAAAAATTGAGAAATTTTTAATCTCATATAATATAAAAATATTTAATATTGTATGATTTTATCAAACATTTTTATTATATCTCAAAATCTGTACTAGTAGCTTCCATCATCACCACCTCCCCTTTCTTTTTCATAATAATAGGTCATTCTATTTCCCCACCTCATTCCCACTTACAAATAGTACTGTTACATAGATACATGCTCGCTACTTTTTGTGTCTCTCATGTATATTTTGCGGTACTAATTTAATAAAACTAAAAAAAAAACCCCATTTTAATTACTTCACTGTTCATTGGGTCATATTTTTCATAGTTTCCTCGATTTCTAAAGATAATTAAGAGTTCATACTACAAAAGTAACTTCAATTGTCACTTCACGTTGGGTGATATTTTTAATAATTTCCTAATTTCTAAAGATAATTAAGAGTTAAGTATTTATCAACTGTTACTTTTTTTTTCCATACATTACATTTTGATCTCTTAAATTGATTTGTATCATGTTTATGTCCTTAATTTTATAGAGAGGTGAGAAAATTTGGAAACGAGAGTGAGTAAAAAAAAGTTTGGCAAGGCTCATTATAGAAACAAAATTTATCGTTTTTGGTTTTAATGAATTCATTTTAATGAGAATTGGGTTGATTAAAGTTAATTTTGAGGTTAAAAATAGAATGTACAAGTTTATAGAATAATCTTGAGATATTTTAGTAAACATTGGTAAGGAAATTACAAATATAGAGCAAAAATAGACAAGACTTGATTTTTTAACAATTAAAGGCCATCATAATTGTCACAAATAGATTATATATCTTCTATCTATTTGATGCAAAATACACTTTGCTTCATTTAAAAAAAAATTAGAAATGTTTTAGCCAAACTTCTTTGGCCCAGTTGCAAGCATGGGTGAGACTAGCCGAGTTTACGCGTCTAGGAACCTATGCTAGGTACCCAATCCAAATTCTTTTTAATTTTTTTAATTTTTTATTCTCTAATATTAATTATTAAGATACTAAAATGTTGTCTATTGTTCATTAACTAGACACTTATGATTTCAAATAATATGAAATATAAATAGTTTTAGTATAAACTAGTTTATATGCATATGTTATGTTACAGAAACTCTTTGTTATTGTCATTAAACCTACAGTCATTCTGAAAAGTTTTCTTCATCAAGGTAAATTTTTTTATTAATATATTTTTTGTTTATTTTAGTCAGTGCGATGTTTTTTAGTGAAATCATTATTTTTGTTAAAAAAGTTTCATAATTGTTAAATTATGTTAACAAACAATTTCAAAATAATGTTCATATTTTGTGCGATTCAAAGCTAAAAATATCATAAATATGATAAAATCATGTTCAAAATTAATTTATTATTTTTAATAATAAAAAACCGATTTCAATTGAATAATTTATTATTAGTATTATTATTTTTAGATGAGATACACAATAATTAAAAAATAAAATATTAAGATTGTTTATAATAGCATTTAAGAATCATGTCAAAAGTAAAGAGTAAGTGAATATGGTAAAAACAAAAATTGGAGTGTAAGGGAAAAAAAAGAGAAAAAGACAGGAAAGGGCTAGGCCTAGAGCTTGACCCTTTTTTTTTTACTAAGGGGTCGAACAATATGTCATTTGTCTTATAATTTTTTGGAAAAAAAAATGTGATAGATGACTATCACAATTAAGAAAACCATGCTCAATCCAACTCTCAGACAAGTGACCTTGAGGTTGTCCCACTCGCTAACCAACTCAGCTATAATAGAATAATTGTTGCAATCCAACTTAAAAAATATATTAAGATGTTTTATTGTTTATATAAATAGTTAAATACTATAATAATTTCCCCTTTTTTTAGTGTGTTAGGACAATTTCTTAATTTAAAATGAAGCAAGTATTCTTACTTTAACATGTTTTGTTCTAATAACTTTTCATTGTCCAACTAATATTTTATTTTTAAATTTAAGTCACTGATTATTATACCAATTCTTAAATTAAAATATGTAATAAAAGCATACTCGTAACAATACTTGCAGGTTGATTGCTAGTATATTATGTGTATAATATTATACAATAAACTAAAAGAAATGGCTATTTTACTATTAATAACTTGTTGCTCCTCTCCCACTTCATTACTTATGTCATTATTATCTGTTTTGATTTGCATGCTTTCAAATATCTGATGTGTCATTGAATATTATAATAGTAAATTAAAGACTATTTAACAAAAAAAAGTTTTGGAGTGTTCTTAAAACAAAAACTTAAAAGATCAAGAAACAAAATTGATATTTATATAAAACAATAGAACCATTTCTTGCTTACATTGTTTAAAAGGTGTGAAAAATTTTAATTTGGTCCTTTAATTTTTATATTTTCTATATTTAATGTCTTTTTAACTTGTATATTTCAATCATGAAACTTCATTTATTTTGCATTATAGTCTCTAACTATTGTTAAAGGAAAGAGAAAGTCATAAAAAAAAGGTCAAAACTCTTGGGTGGCCACAATTAGGGCACTCATAACCACAATTTTAATGTCTATGGATTTATCTATGAAATGATAATTCAATAGAGGTGATTTCTACCTTCAATAATGCATTGAAACATAGATCGAGACTTCATAATCTTTTTTATTTAATTTGATTTGGAGTCTTTAGTTTGATTAAAAAGTATTTTATGCTTAGAAAAAGGACCTTAGAGGTCCATATCTTTTTTTTCTTCATGTTTTTGGGTTAAAAAGGCTAAATTTGGGTTTTGGGGATCTTAAAAAACTTGGACCTTGATTTTTCAATCACCAAAATCACCTCTAATGATAAGAAAATATGGTGAGATCATCAGTTTGAATCCACAAACCTTAGGGTCACTGGAGGTTTATATAGTCCTTAACTTCAGGGCCTCGGGGGATTAGTTGAGATACACGTAAGTTAGGACACCCACGGTTATAAAAAAAATATATAGTAGGTGGATGACACGTTATTTGTTGAATTAAAAAAAAACAAGGTCATCCACTTTTTTATTTAAAAAGGAAACATAGGTGTAAGGTTTAGGCTTCTAAGTCCAAGCATGTTTGGACTTTTTAATTTTGGCCTAGACATGCAAGCCCACCTATCTAGCTCCAACATGTTTGGTCTATTTTTTTTCAATGGCCCTTAATTTTTAGTTTTCAAATAATATTTGAGCTTTTTATGCTACTATTAAAAATTACTTTCAAAATAATTATATATAAATCTAATATTTGATCTTTAATTTGTATTAATAATTTTTTTATTATTTATCAGTTCATATATTTTTCAATTTATTGAATTAAGAATATGTAGCATCTTTTTAATTTTTTTAAAAAATCATGTTGTGAAAAAAATTATTTATAAAAATGACATTTTCTTCTATTATATTGTAAAATAACTTAAAATCCTATTTACAACATAGCGTGGATATCCTAGCAAGTACATAAATAGCATATAGAGGGCAGCAACGCACCTATTATTGAGAGAAACTAATTCCCTTTCACTCGTAAGGGCATTTAATTGTATTAGCCTCTTTTTTGTGTTACACTTCATTAACAAAAAACTAAATCCTCTAAGAAACTTATTATGCATCAAGACACAAATTACTATTTATTATAATAGTATAATTATGAATTTACCCTTAAAAAAAAGGCAATGCACTAAGTTTTGGGGGTCAGATTTTCTTTTCATGACACAATTGTCTTTTTAAAAAAATTGTATGGAGTTAGATTGATAATTTTATTTTATTTTGTACAATAAAATTACTAATTAAATCCTAAACTAAAATAATCTAATATCTACTACAAAGGGACATTTTTGTATTTTTTTTTTTAGAATAGTGTAATTACTTTGATGCCCTTAAAGACAAAACCAATTGAACTATCACCTAAGGGGTTTTTTTTTTTCATTTTATGTTGTTTTCATTGTAATTTTCAAGAGTGCTCTAGAGCATTATTGTAAATTATATTTATTAAATGTCGCCTTCCAGGGCGGTGTTTAAAAGGTATCAATGTCTCGGACTAGATAAGGCATCGCATGTGCCAAGATTCACGGCGATTTGGCATCGGTGATAATTTATTTTCCTCTCTTTCTTCTCTCCCCCCCACCTAGAGTTTCGCACCAGCCCCTTAAAAATTCAAGAACCCTTTAATTTGTTGGTTCTTCAAATTTGATTCTCTTTTTTTATTATGATTTTTTTATCTCAAATATTTTATTGAATTTGGTCATCATTGTTTGATTTCTATTTTATTTTTTTTGTAATCATGATATGTTTTAGCCATGGATTTCTCATGAAAGGGCTTTGATTTTATGCTTGGATTTGATGAAGAGGTTATTCGGCCAAGATTGTGTTTTGCCTTCGAATTTAGCTTGTGTTCCATTTGACCATGATAGGTTTTTAGAATGGAATAGTTTTACCCAGTCTTGGTTTATACATGATGATGGGTTTAGTCCAGTCTCTTTAATGGTTCATTCAGTCAAATCAGGTCAACCCATGTATGGGTCTAATTTATACAGCAAAGTAAACTTGTTGGAAGCTTGTATCAGGTTTGATTTTGGTTGTATTAATGAGTATGAGTTTTGGACACATGGGGTCCAAAGTTAGCTTGAGCTAATTAAGATGTTGAGATCCTTTTTTTACAAGGATCAACAAAATATTCTCCTAAAATTGAAAGGGAAATTCATTCATTATTGTCCATATTATTTAGGAGGATATTTAGCAACAAATAAGGAAGTTTTCTAGTCATGCAAGGAAACTAAAGGGGTTGTCAAATCTAAATCCTAGACATGAAAGGATTATTTAATGCTAAAAATTTGATTCTCCTAGTTAAATAAGGAAAGTGATGGGCGGCTACAATGGAGAATTAATTTCTAAGATTATTTTTTATTTTCTAAAAAGAAATCCTAGTCCTATAAGGAAAGAAGACTTCAATAGTTAAATTCTTATTCAAATTAGATTTCCTAGCATCTAAATGATTTTAAAAGTTGGCTAAGCAATCATAAAATATTTAGGAAGGTGGATCTCAACCAAGAGTTATTTAAACTAGGGAATTAAGATATTTTATCTTATTTTTCTTTCTATTATATAGGAAATTAACAAATTATTGTCCAGACTTCTTGTTTTTATTATTATTTTTATGTTTGAGCTTAATTAATATTTTTATTTTAAGCTAAGATCCAAGACTTATTTGGATCAGGGTTTAGATTTACTAGTAAAAGTTTTGGATCAGTTTTGTTAGCGGATCAATTCAGCCCCTAATGGTAGATCCATTAAGGTTAATTTCTCATAATTATTTAAACACATGTAAAGCCTATTTTTTATATATATAAAAAACCTTTGATGAATAACATTTCTGAACTTTTCATTTTAACATATGAGAGAGATTCTTGTATTCTTTGGTTTTTGAATGAACTGAATCAAATTTATCAAAGATTTACTAGTTTTGTAACGTCATTCAACTTCATTCCAATAGTGTTGGTGCCTTGAGATAAGTTTTCATTGTGTCACACTCATATCAGACCTCTTTCAGCTTTCTATGATCAGATCTCAATCTTGATTATGGGTTGTATGACCACATGATCTCAATGTTTGCATTAAATCATTTTTTCATTTTTTTTTTTTATGATTTCACCCTCATTTGCTTCTTCTTTTTTTCCTATCAAATTTCATCTTTCTTCTCTTGATTGTCAATTTTTTTTAGACTTGAGAAGTTTTTATTTTAAATCATAAATAATTTTATTTTATGATTTCACCCTCCTTTATTTTTTTTTCTTATCAAATTTAATTCCTATTCTTTTGATTGCCATTTTTTTCTTCAACAAGTTTTTAAATTTTAAATTTTTATATTGGCTCATAATAAACTTCTTAATTGGACTAGGATCCAAGGTTTCACGGGTTACGAGTTTTCAAAAATTTGATTAGGTATAAGATATTTGTCCAGTTTTACTTAGTTTTTATAAATGTTTTTGAATTTCACCCCTTATGATTTTTTTTAATCTTTAAAATTTTATCTCCATTCTTTTAATTGTTGTTTATTTTATTTGGCATCATTTTTTAAAATTGCATTCCCTTTAGTTTTTTTTTGTTCTATTAAATTTTATCCTCACTATTTTTTATTGAATTGATTGAGAATTTGACTTTTTGATTAAATCCAGGTCAAAGACCAGGTTGAAGAGGTTCGCTGGGTTTGCTTTTTTTTTTTTTTTTTTCCTTTTTCTTAAAATGATGTTTTCTTATTTTTTATCTTCTTTTTTGTTTAGTTTTGTTAATTTTTGCATTTTGATTCTACTGGGTTAGCTCTCAATAATTTCTTTTTATTTCACCCCCTACCATTTTTTAATCTATAAATAATCTAACTTATAATTTTTTTTCAATTTCCCCCCCTATGATTTTCTAATCTTTTAAAGTTGGTCTTATTTATTTTAATTGCAATTTATTTTTTTAGGATAATTTTTTTTTCAAATTTCATCATCCTGAAGTTTTTTTCAATCAAATTTTATCTCTATTTTTTGTTGCAGTTGTTTTTTTTTGCAAGTTTTTTTATTAATATTTTTACACAATTTCATCTTTTAAAATTAAATTTGTTGAGAGTTAAGTTTCTTAATTAAATTCAGATCCAAGATTTCACAAGTTACAAGTTTTAGAGATTAGACTAGATTTAAAAGGTTCGTCCGAGTTTGCTTTATTTCCCCCCTTTTTCTGAGCTTATTTTTCTTATTTTTAATATTTTTTATTTGGTTTTTGTTTTATTATTTTTTGGGTTTAATTATATTGGATTAGCCCTCTATAATTGTTTTCAATTTCACCCCCTATCATTTGTTAATCTATAAATAATTTATCAAATTACAAATGTTTTTCAATTTCATCCCCTATGATTTTTAAATCTCTCAAATATGGTACTCATTCTTTTGATTGCTATTTATTTTGTTTGGGATTATTTTGTTTTTTTTTTTCAAATTTTATCCTCCTAAGTTGTTTTTCTCTAAAATTTTATCCTTATTTTTTTGTTGCTTCTTTTTTTTTTTGCAAATTTTTTTATTAATATTTTTCAATGAATTCATCATTTAAAATTAAATTACTTCACAATTAAGATTCTTGATTGAACTCTGGTCCATGATTCAAAGAGTATCAAGTTTTTAAAATTAGATCAGGTTTAAGAGGTTTGTCTGAGTTTTTTTTTCTGTTTTTTTTTTTTAAGCTGATGTTTTCTTCTTATTCTTCTTCTTCTTTTTTGAAGTTTTATATTTTTATTTTTTAAGGTTTTTCTTCTATTAGATTAGCATTAGGTTCTTTGATAATCTAGATAGATTCATGTATGGTTCTTTTTATCTTTTCTTTTGTTTTTATTTATTGTTTTTTTTTTTATATTATTTAAATTGTCATTTGAACTAATAACTTGGGACTTATATTTTTTTAGCCAGGCACTTTTTTTACATCAATCTTTTTTTATCAACCCAAAACGAAACACAAATAACAAACATAGTTAATACTAATAATACGAAAGGCAATGCCTATCACATTTTTATTTGCCTATTGCTGGCTAGGTTTTAGGACCGGTTTTACTCCCTTTTGTTATATCACTTCAACTCTGTCCTCATCATGTGCCTGCTAGATACCAGGATGACCATAAGGAAAATAAATAAATAATAAGTAAAACGCAATACCCTTGTACACTAGTATTAAAAAATAGCTAATACTTATCCCTTTAAAACATAAATTTAAAGAAATAGTAGTCTACCACTCATAAAGAGATAGATAGCTGTATAAATATCTAAAAAGTTAACGTTAAAAGCCTTTCAATTCAATATCAATTAGGGAGGTGCAAAACAACCGAAAAAACTGATTAAATCGAGAAAACTGAAAAAATAATAACTGAAAAAATTGAACCGTGAAAAAAAACTGATTAAAATTTTGAAAAAAACAGTCGGTTCGGTTTGATTTTGATTTATAAGCTTAAAACCGAAAAAATCGGACTGAACTGAACCCAAACTGAAAAAACCGGAAAATACCAAGCTAAACTGGAAAAAAAACCGAGCCAAACCGCAAAAACCGAGCCAAACTGCAAAAAACCGAGAAAACTGAGCCAAAACTGAGTCAAACCGGTTTGAACCGGTTTTTGTCCTAAAAAATCGAACCGAACCTAACCGAAAATAATCATCCCTAATATCAATATAAATACTTAGAACAACCTTTCAAATCTAGCAAACAACAAAGTGATATTTGTGAAAGAAACACTCTTTATAAGCTAATAAATGTTTTTTTTCCTTAATACATCTAGAAAGATTAAATTGATAATCTAAATAATAATAATAAAAAAAGTCATAACTGTTTGTGTATAGCTCCATGGTTGGAAATTTCAAAATATCATGGTTTAACTTTAAAAGCACATATGATGAAGATTATAAAGATACTATGAGGAAACAACAGTGTTTTCCGGTGAAAAATAATAATTTTATAATTTATTTTTATTTTTTTAATTGTAGTCGGTACTATAAAGATAGCTTATTTTTAATTTTTAATTTTATTTTAAAAAATAAGTTTTGTTTAGATTGTTTTCTGTTAGGTATATTTATCACTTTACACTTATCTATTTATTACTATTTGTTTTTGTTCTTATCTCCATTCATTTATATTTTATATTTTTTCCTTTTTTTTCTTTAAATTCTTTTTGAATTTTTTTTTATTTTTTACATTTCAAATATCTATCACTCCACACGGTTTATTTACACCATTTTTTATGTTCTTATCTTCATTATTTTATTAATTATTTTTTGTATTTATTGGTATAGATGATTATCGGTTTATTTAATTAGAAACATGCATAGACTTTTTATTTTTGATTATGATTATGATTATAATTTTTTTGTCAAAAAAATATGTTGAAAAAATATATATATTTATTTTTTTCTCAAAATTTTTTTATTCAATTCTTGATAAAACGGGTCAAATAACTAGTAAGATGTAAGTTCAGAACTAAGGCAGTGGTAATTTACACCTTCTAAGATTTTATCACACCATTAGGACACTCTTCTTTATATTACTAATTCACAATAGTTATATAATTAAATATTTATTGACTTATTAGTATTCTAATCGCCTAGTGACAGAACTGCGCGGGCCTCCTCCAGTTTAAGGTGTGATTGTGTGCAGATCTTCTTCTAGATGTCTAGATAACAGTGTTTCCTATATTTATTCTCCAAAGGATTCTATATATTAATTTGCATATATTACATAAAAGCAGTGTCCATGTATAATATACTACAATGTCAGATCTCATCTTTTATTGGTCGATTCATTTCAACTTTTTATCTATATCTACTTTACAAGCATGCAGCTATATATAATAGATAATACTCAGTTAACCAAATGAACTACTACTACTTTCTTTCTCTAATCATCATCATCATTTAATAATTTCCGTTATAACTTAGCTTTTAGGAAGTATAATGCAGATGATGTAGTTAAAGATAATGTAATATATGTTAGTTAATAAACTGTGCGGCTGTTGTCTCCATCGAACAAAGTAAAAATAAAATAAGAGGTAAAAGTTTGAGATTAAAAGGTTTGTTTAAAGTTTGAGATTAAAAGGATTTATTCTTCTTGTGATTTCAGGTTCGAGTCCTGTGGTTGCTAATATAATAATCACTTGAAGCTTATATGGTCGTTAATTTCAGGGTCCATAGAATTAGTCAAGGTGCACGCAAAGCTAGCCCGAACACCCACTTTAATTAAAAAAAAAATGAAATAAACTGTTAAAGAGAAAAAAAGAAAAGAAGAAAAGGAGACAGTCAGAAAGCAATAACCAATACCAAATAGAAAGTTAATCTTGTTTCTAACATTTGAAGGAATAAGCAAAATTTGGTAAGGAGGTGGGTAATCAATTCTTGCTTAATTATGTCTAATTAGAATTAAAACATAAGTATAACACGTACGATAGTTTAAGGCACACATTTTATAAACTTTTCACGATTGAATTAATCATGTTAAAAATTACGATGACCAAGTTAGCATAATTTTTCCACTCTTCTTCAGCTCCATTATTTATAATCTTCAGCCCATTTTGTTTCTATTTTTAGTTTTTTTAACTATTATTTATCCCGCATGATTCTTGCTATTAAGATTTAGATAGATAAGTTGTGTGTGATTGATAAATTTATAAGAATAAAAATCATATGTACTCTGTAATAAAAAATAACTTTCAAAATAAATAAAATAAATATATAAAATGAAAAGGATAACCATGACTAAATATTTGCATGTATAATTATCTTTTGTTTCTTACAAGAAAAATCAACTTCAAGTTCTAATATTTAATTAGTGTACACGAACTCTTTACAATTCATTTTACAAAAGGGCATACATCATCTTTTTATTTATGAATTAAAAAAACTTATGATATAAAAAAAATGCATCCACAACATTTCACCAAACATTGTGAACCCATTGTTAACAAAGATTTTTTTTTCATCCCCTCACAAACTTTCAACAAAATGTTAATTATTATCCTCATACTTTTCAATTTCTAAAATTTTAAAACAAAAGCAATTTTAGTCCAAAACTTCATTTACTTTATTTTTAAGTTCTTGGTTTGAGAAAAGAGAGAGAGAGAGAGAGACTATTGATCCTAGTTTTAATAGGTTCTATATGGTGAGGGGCATTCTACTTAGGCGTTTCTTCACCTTTAAATTTCCTAAAAAATAAATCTAAACTCAAGAAGATTTTTTGTTATGGGTTGTTTTCAAGTTTTTATGTGATTGTTTTTAGGTTTTTAAGGTAATTGATGGATTTATCAAGGTTTTTAAGATGTTTTATAGATATTTTGGACCAAAAAACCATCAACCCTGATTTTCTAACTACCAGAACAGCCGATGAAATCTAGGAAAAAAAGAAGATAACACGTTGTTTGACTTTATTTTTTCAAAATCAATTTATGGTCGATAACATGCTATCCATCCTAAAGAGAAACAAGGGCTAACATGTGCATGCCCTTTTCAAATGGGCCTGACATGTTGATTTTTTATTTTTAATTTTAATTTTTTAATTGATAATATTTTTATATGATGTTTTTAATTTATATTTAAACTATTACCCCTTCACACTGATTTATATTTTATTTATTTAGTATTTTTAAATAATAGTTATTTTTTAAAATTATTTTGTATGTATTTAATTTTTTAAATAATGATTATTCATAAATATTTTTTTTATGTTTTATATAAATGAAATTTATTTTTAAAAATTAATAAATTATTATTGGATAATATTTATAATATGCATAACCTCACATAATATTTTTTTTCTCTCGTTTTGTTTTATGCAATCAATTTTATGTGTGTGTCTATTTCTATTATTATTTGATTAAATAAAAAAATTAATTTTGATAAACAAAGTCATTAAAATCTATCAGGTAAATGACCCGTATTGTGAGGTCAAATATCTTTATTTACATTTTTCTTTTGATTTTTTCAGTTTTGTTTTTATTTATCGTTAATGGTTGTTTTTTTTTTCATCTCTTAACATATATAGTTCTCAATTTTTTTAATTCGATGTATACATAAGCCTTTTGATTTACATTTAGGATTTTCTTATGTAAGAAAACACATTAGAAAAGCATGCACATTAATTTTTTTTTGTTGGAAAAAAATATTTAACCCGAGACGGAATGTGTGTTAAATAGCTAGTTATAATTATAAGAAAAACTAAATGGTGTGGGAGATTCACTATGCAAAATGCATTGTAGATTACATCACAAAATTGTAGGCCGATTTAGAATAATTTGTTAGGGGAAGGTGAGATTGAAAGATATGGGACTAAAGTGAAAAACAAAAACAAAAAAAAATGGGTGGCTTTTTTTAAACTATAGGGTGAAACACGTATTTTTCTCTTAAAAAAACAAAACCAAAAAACATGTTATTGGGGCAATTCAGTAATTGTTTTGTCATTGTCAAATTTTAAGGGAGAAATTACATCTTTTCCTTTTTATAATTCACAATGAAATAACTATTATGCCCTTATATTAATTTTTTTTTTAAAAAAAGCTTATGTTCAGAGGATTTTTCATCTTTTTTATTTTTTAAAAATAGTAAAATAACTTACATGCTCTTGAGAGTGAGTTTTCTATAGCTTATGTTTATGGTTATTTTTGTATTTGCACTTGGGTTTTTTGTTGTTGTTATTAACAAGTTGTTTTTGCGGCAATTATATAATATAATATAAACAAATATTATTGAAAAAAGTTGTTGATGTGTGTGTTGCATGTGTTAGCGCATGGATGGCTCGTGCTTATTTAGTAGTGCGTGCAAGGTTGTTCGATGGTCAAAGAGCACCTTCCGTAGAGATTTTTGAATCTTCTCGATGTCACTGCTGCAATGAGACGATGCAATGAGATGATGTGTGTGGCTAACAATTGTCTAGATCGACATCAATGATTTCTCTCTCTCTCTCTTTTCTTCGATTTTCATGCCTGCTCCTTTAAAATTTTAAAGTAGCCCTTCAATTTTTAATTCATTTGAACTTGGTCCCTGTTCTTTTGATTACTATTTGTTTTATTTAGAATAATTTATAAAAATAGAATTATTTTTCAATTTCATCCCCCTTTAATTTTTTTTCATATTTCAAATTTGATCCCTATTTTTTTTATTGCTATTTTTTTTATTTGAGATAATTTTTAAAATTAATTTTTTAAAATTTGATCATCCTTAGGTTTTTTTTCTTATTAAATCTGATCTTCATTCTTCTGATTGCTATTTCTTTTACTTTGGACTTTTTTTTCAATTATTGTGTTTCGATTTCATCCTTTAACATTAAATTTGTTTGAAATTGAGTTTTTCGATAGAGCCCGGGTCTAGGATTTCACAAGTTACGAGTTTTGAAGATTAACCTAGGTTTAGAAGGTGCGCCCGAGTTGTCTTGGTCTTTCCCCCCCTTTTTTAAGCTCATTGATTTCCAGTTTTAGGCTTCAACATTTATTTAATTGGAGATTGATCTTTATTATTTTTATTTATTTTTTTCTATAGAAATTTTCACTAATTTTGAAAATTACTCGAGTTTTCTCAATTCTTTTTATTTGTTATTCTTTGTGGAGTTTACTTTGAACATTTGTTTAAATTGATTTTTTTTGATTTTTGCATTCAATATTAGATTGATTTTCTTTAGCTTCATCATTCAACATTAGATTGTTTTATAGTTGAGTTTCATAGTTTTATTCAATTCATTTTTGTTGATGATTTTTTTTTTACTTTTTATTGGCACGAGTAATAGCGTGATTAAATAAAATATTTATTTTTTAAAAGAAGCTATTAAATAAGACCGAGTACATAACTAGTGTTACAATATTAAATATTTTAATTTGATTTATCTCTTGATCAAATATCAATTTAATTAGTTAAATACTCAAATAAGTATTTTGATTTATGATAAAGAAATTTTTTATATATTTAAAAGCATTTTGGAAAACATGTATATTTATTTTTTTATTAAAAAAATTATACAATCCACACGAATTGATAGTCTATAGCTAGTTGTATTCTAAAAGAGGATAACATACACTCGAAAGAAAATCTGAAAAGGTAATGAAGGTTGTTAAGGCAACAATTATTGGAACAAGTGAGCGTGTGACAGCCGCGAGAGGCTCAAATCTCATGAAAGACTGCACCGCAAAATGATGACGATGGAAAAAGAAGAAGAAGCAAGATAGTACTCTTAGAGACAGCGTGAGAGGGGAGGGGGAATTGGAAATCCATGATCTCCAATTCCATTATTGAATAATGACAATAACATAATGGGAGAAGATAATGTGTGGATGATGGGCCCCTCCACCAAATAATTTGCAAGATCCTTTCTTGCCTCGGTGTGTAAACGTAATCTGTTTTTCTTTTATTTTCTGGCCACGAAAACGACGTCTAATTTCCCACTTCAAACTGGGAGTGCGTGACATGTGTCGGCTTCCCAACTCCACCCCACAAACTCACCAAACGACAACTAAAGACATCACACACACACACACACACACACACACTCCAACCAATTCTTAGGCGGTCCTGAGCCCATAACATGACAAAGATGTGCTCCAATGCTAAGCTCGAGTAATAGGGTTAACATTAATAATAGTAGTACTAGGGTTATCACAATAATTGTTGTAGTAAAATATCTATGCTGGTTAAAACTAGTATGTATATTTTATTTGTACCAGTAGTTTCTAGACTCATCGATAATAATATGTTAAATCATGCTAGGAAGAATGTCACATCCTACAAACTCACCTTTATTGCCTAGCATTAGTTTTTGTTTTATTATAAAAGTCCGAATTCTAGATTTGTTCAGACAAAGCAACACTAATAATACCATTTTAGTTGAGTAGTCTCTCCCATCGAGGACCCAAGATAATGTGTTAATTAAATTAGTAAGTTGTCCAAAAGACGTTCCTCATTTCTTGTAAGCTCGCAAGCAAGTTGCTCCTTCCCAAATCCATTCCTCAACTATTTGCTTCACGCAGCTAGATCCCTTATGCAGCTCGCTGCCTAAACTAAGGCGGTATAAAAACAATTGATATGCTCCTTGGACATTCTTATAATTACATTTAAAATATCCAATACACACACGTAATGGATGGAAATTAGATTGCTTATTATGTGAATTTAGTTCGAGTACAATTGTCTAAAAGAGATAGCCAAGGCAACAGGTAATGGCAAAACCTGGGTGCCGGCAAGGGATCGAGACCGTGTCTTCCTTGAATTAACATATCCTAGTCGCCCACATGACCTCGCAAGAGAATGAACGCCCGAAAAATCATAGGTCAGTGCCGTGCTCAAGGTTGATTCATTGGGAAAATGAAATATGAGAATAAAATCACATATAAAATTGAATTAATTGAGCACACAGTACAGATGAAAAGTTTATATATCATGGTACACTCGAAAAGTTATATTTGAAATTAACGATGACGAAAGAATTATAATGTATCACACACTCTTGAGATGTGGCTGGCCGCCCTAATGCAATATAGCTGTTGAATGAGGTGGCTTTGATATTTATCGCAATATATTGTACAAGCTTATCGCCAAAACATACTAGTAAAAGATTTTGGAGGCATTAAAGCTTAATTTATTTATTCAAGCCCTCCCTTAGTACATTCACTAAGGTAATAAATTAATAAGATTCACTTCACTATAAAGGTGATATTTGAATATGTAGATATCCGAGAGTCCGAGTGCACGTTAATCAATAGCTCTTCCACTATGACAAACCTACTTGTTGAACTAATTATTAGAATATGGAATTATTTCAGTGAGTATATAAGGAGGATGTACAAATAATATATATCTTAATGATAGATGAAGTTCAACCTTTCTTCTCCAGGACCCTAATTTTCTGTTGGTCAAGATATACGTTTTGTCATCCTCTATAAAAATGAAACGAAAAAGATTCGCCATCAAGGGGAAAAATAAAAAGGGAACACATAAATACCTGAAAAAAAAGTAAAAGAAAAAGGAGAGGAGATGAAGAGATTCTCAATGGAAATTGCATTATCACAGGTGGCAAACTGAATAAATGAGTTGACTTGGGGTTGGATGCCCAGAAAAGAAGAATATTATTAATCCACTAAATAATTAATTAAAGAGCTTGAGATAAAAGATTTGAAAGAACAAAGGCGTGAATATGTGGAAAAGGAATAGAACAATAGTGGAAGCAAAACTCTCATGCTTGTGATTGTATAAAATACAGGCAAGTTGGGAGTAGAAAGAGCACTAGAATAGGATGCGCACCCAGAGCGAAGCAGGCAAGAGACTCAAAGCTTCAATAAAGTAAAAAAAAGCTAGCTCCATGCGGACCCATACACTCTGATCTTAGTGCTCCGATAATAAATTATTTTTTTTTGGGATAAATTGGAATCCGATTTGATTCTATCGCAAGCAAGGTTAGAATCCAATCTTGAAGTAAAGTATAGTTTTAAATTATTGAATATAATACCAAATCAAACCATTGGATCAAGTTGAAAATTTACTAGAAAATTACAAAGGTATTTTAATAAGTTGGGATAAAATTTTAGGTGAATCGGAGTTCAGAAAGGCTTTATGCTATAGGTCTATGAATTTTGTTATTTACTTTCTTTTAACTTATGGACTTTCTATTTGACAAAAATCATTTTCCTAGAAGCATGTGACAGCTTATTTTGTGAATTTCCTAGTTTAACAAGGATCTTTAATGCGCTGCAACATAATTTCCAAGTATGGCAGGGATTCATTAATGTAATCATTTTCTTACAAGGATTTCCTATTCATCCTAGCCACATAAAAAAAGAAGGGTTGATGATATTTAATGATATATTGATTTCTATGATCATTGGATGACATTATAGAATATAATTAAGCCTTATATCAAACTTGTATTGTTTTCTTTTCATTTTCTCTTCTCATAACAACATATGAAATTAACTTATCAGTCTTATTTTTATTATTTCAGCTATAACCTAAAGCTTGTATGAGCTTAATTAATATTTTATTTTCAGCTAGGATTCAAGCCTTGTTTGGATCAGGGTCTAGGCTTACTAGTATAGGTTTTAGGTCAGTTTTATAAGAGAGTCAATTCAACCCACAAGGGTTGATCTATTACGATTAATTTTTTAAAAGTACTTAAACTCTTGTAAGCCTAAGTTTTGAAAAATGTTTTGATCAATAATGATTCTAAAATTTTTAGTTTAACATGCAAGAGAGATTCTTACATTCTTTGGTTCTTGAATGAACTAAATCTAACTTATCAAAAATTAACTGGTTTCGTGGTGTCATTCGACTTCATTTCAATAATGCTGGTGCTTTGGGACAAGTTTTTATTATGTTACACTCCTATCAGATATTTTTTGGCTTTTCAGGATCAGATCCCAATCTTTATTGTGGGTTGCGTAACTACGTATTCGTGAGGTTCATATCAGTTGGTATCAGAGCTAGGCTCTGAAAGCAGGGCATATCTTTATGACCTAATGTTCTTTAAGTTTCCAGTGCTTGTTTTGATCTTCTTCTTCCTTTTCTTCTTTGTGTTTGTGGTGTCCTAGTATAAAAATACAAAGAAGAAGAAGAAGAAAACACGTCATTCAAAGTTTGTTGCAATTCTGCCATATAAACACAACTCATAGAGAACCCTAAGCAAACCACCTGAGAATTGATTGCAATTTCATATACTACTTAATAGGGGTGAAATTGCACTACATATTAAATTTGACCTTATTTCAATATCGTTTGATTGAAGTTTCAATGTGGGGTTCAATTTTTGCCTTAAATTGATCATACGGTTCCGATACTTAGGAGTAAGAGAATGACCTATAAGCCGAGATATATAGTTTTTTGGGTACCAGGACACCACATATTGAATTTGAGGTCATTTTGATATCATTAGGTTTGAGTTTCAATTCTAGTGCTTTAAAATTGCATAATAAATCATATTTGCGTCAAGTTCCAAAACATGTTTGTCTACTATTTATTTCGACCACATCATTTTGTTTCTATTATATTTGGGTTATTTAGGAGCCAAATAAGTGTCTTTATTAATTTTTGCTCATATTTTATTTTGCGTCTTTGTTTCGTTCACAATTCGTACAAATTTGCAATACTACTCGTGAAATCATAATCATAGTTTTATTTTGTTTATTTTTAGTATATTTATTGATTCTTGAGTCTATATTTATAATTGGATTGCATTTCGAAAGCCATTAACTTTGGTTCATTCATTTTTAGTTCTGAAATAGCCACAACAAAGGGAGCCAAGAGGTAAAAGACGTTGTTATCCAATTTTGACCCTACAAATAAAATCAATAAAAAAAAAATAGAAAAAAATCCAAAACATAAAAGGATATACATGAAGATAGCCTAAAAGATTAACCAAGTTGGTGGTGAAGGACCAAAATGACATGTGGACAAGGAGACCAAAAGTGCAAGAAAAAATAAAGGCGTAAAGTAAATTTGATTTGCTTGGTCACCAGGCAATTAGGAGGGAATATATAAAAACTTTTGCCTATAAAATGGTGAAGTAATCTCACACAAAAAGGAGGGAGAACAAAAAAATAAGAATGGAGGAAGAGAAAAAAAACTCTTTCTCACATTCTCTTCCCATATACACCAAAAAAGCCCTAGCCCCATTAAACCTAAACCTAGCCACTACCTACACAAGAAAAAAACAACACATCCACAGACATATTTCCTTCATCTCTCGACCTCCATGCCACTATCAACAAAGACCAACCTCCACACTACTACCAACAATTTCTCTCACGACCCCACACAAAGTTTCCATCTTAAAACCAAAACTCACAGTTGAAGATTGTTCTCTTTACAATCCCTCAATTTTTACTATGAAGAGACTAAACCCAGAAGCTCACACCTCTTCACCATAATGCTAACCTATAACTCTTCACCACAACTCACAATCATCGTGAGTAGCCCTCCACTATGCAAACCTTCACCTCATGATGTTCTCCTCTCATTTATCCATTCGAAGCCACCACAAATCTACCCACTATCATCACCGACCACATTCCCTTAACAGTAGGCACTAGCTCTTCAACATCATAGTAGCCTCCCCCAGCAATAGATTCGATAATGCCAGCTCCAGCAACATCGTCGTTGTGAATACCATCGCCAACGACTTCTCTCTCTCCAACCATGAACCATTGACCCATCAACAACCACCGAACTAGCCCTCCCCACACATGATTCTCCACCTGTAGTAGCAGCGACAATGACCATTTGAAGAAAAAATAGTGAGAGAGAAGCAAATCTAAATAAGGGAAAAGAAAGAAAAGAACTGAAGTTTGTTGTCTTTGTTTTTTGCTTTTACAGGTTCCCCTTTGTTACACCACCGATATAGGAGTGAAGAGGAGAGGAAGAGCTACTCGATCCATGCCATCACATGTCTCTCAAGATGCTAGAGTGTCACCTACATGCTTCGCCAGTGGTGACAACGTGTAAGACTCATGCGTCGCCATTGTTCTAATGGTCCTAGAATCTTCCAATGTGCTTCCTAAGTTTTCAACAATCTCTCCAATTTTTTTTCAAACCCTTAGGAGGACCATTTTGCAAATTTTGAATTTTTAGTGTGTTTTAAATTATTGTTAAAATTTAAATTTTTGGTGGTTTGTAAACTTGTGTAATTTTTTGGTGTGAGTAATTAGTAAAAAAAGGGTGTGCATGTGTTTGCATTTTATTTTATTTTGTGTTAAATAATTGTTAAAAAAGGGAAAAAGAAAAATTTAATTAATCTAATGTTTTGATTGCATATGACTAAAAAATGATTTCTCCTTATTGCATACGACTCAATCCTTACAAAAATTGCATTTTATTTATAAAAAAATAGAAAAAATGTTTTAGCATTGTTTTAGATTTGTTTTTGTATTTCTCTATTTTTTTGTGAAATTTACAACATGTTTGTAAAATTCTTTAAGAATTTGGCCAATATTTCAATAACCCTAAGTTTTCCTTTTCTTTTTCTTCTTTCTCTGAAAATTAATGGTCAACATTCTGGTATAAATGTTGGACCTACAAGTAAGCTTGTATTTAAATATCAGAAGTTGACTAGAAAATTCTTAATTTTTTTAATATTACGAATTTTAATTAGGAGTATTTTTTACCATAATATACAAGTTGTGGGAAACATTTTCGCCTTTAAGGATAGGTGAACCCTGTCAGGACACCAATATGAATTTTTTCTATAAGGATTTATTTGGGCATATAAGCCCATATTAAATTCAAAGTGCCAATTTTGTTCATGAGTGTAAATATTTGCTCTATGTCATAGACGGACTACCAATTAGGAACCCATTAACACCTTTAAATCACATTCAGACCACACAATACAGTTTACCTTAGGTAAGGTATGCTATGAGTGCTAATACCTTTCCTAGCCACAACTAGTCCCTTACCTTGGAATTTCTGATAAGACCAGTCCACCCAGGTCTCCTAATGACCCTAAACCAAACAATTAGGTGGCAACTCCTTGATCTTGTTGTGTCGCGCACGCATTTGCAATAAAATGATGACTCCATTAAGGACTTCTATTTTTTTACAGTATTGGACTAAGCTTTGTGTATTTTATGTGGTTTATATGATTTGATGTGTTTAAATTTTTTGCATTTGGCTTACTTATCTATACTTTAGCATGTTTTATCTTGCTTATGCATATACGTTGGATATGGATGAATGTCCACATGTATCACTAGTCTATTTATGATATATCACTTTGGAATGCTCACATATGGAAACTCTAAGTTAGGTGGGGGGAGTAATGGCAAAATTTCTTGACCGCTTTTTATGATCGGCTTGTTTTAACTCGCAAGTGCACGAGTGTGCGATGTAGCAATTAACTCGGTAAGATCGAAGTCATATTTACAGAGAGCTAGATCTGAAAATTAAGCTAGGTAACAAAAAAAACTCAAGAGAAATTAAATTAACAATAACTTGGTTGAAAACGATTGATGGATTTGTTTTCAAAGATGAAAAAGTGTAAATAGATTTTAAATGACAAGAAAAAGTAAGTCTTGGTCCAAATCAATTTTAATGGTGATGTATTGGTGATTCCTTCATCATATATAAGATAACTCAACCTAATATCAACGATGGTGATATTAGATCTGAAGATATTACAATGAAGTTTAAAAACATGAAGATTGATTATTGCAAAAGAATGAACAAGTATTTTCATATTAAGTAAGACATTGAATCAAACAATCTCTATACCAAAACTAAGGTTTGTGCATAAAAATTCAAGATTATAATATTACCTAAATGATTTCTAAAATTTCTTTGCAATAATAAAACATTCATGAAGAAAATGAAAAGATAGACATTAAGATTCATTCATATCTTAAAGAACTCACCTCAACCACCATCATCCTTGATTTGGATCCAAGAAGGATATTAGCCAACCATGATTATATATAATAACACTTTAATAAACATGAAATAACTTGAATCAAACTGAAATAATGAGTTTTATAAGCTAAAGAACCGAAATCTATAAAGAAGAACACAACACAATTTCAGTAAAAATTCGGACACAAATCTGACTCTAACTTTGGATAGCAATTCAACCCTCTTATAAGCCTCCTCTGGAGATGGCTATTAGAGATATATTTATCGACCATTCTGTTATCTTTCCATATCATTAAAGAACATCTCATTTGGACATCTGAGTCAAAAGTTATGGACATAACACCGAAAGGTGCTCTGGAAAATCAAATCAGGACAGCTTGGAGAACACTTTGGTGCACGTTTTTCTTCCTCCTTTGTGAGCTGTCTCTTTCTTCTTTTTGAACCAAAATAATGTGACAATGTCCCCTCGAGCTTTCTATCCATGTGCTTTCCCTCTTGGATCAATGAATTACCCAAAATAAATCAAATGTTATTTGTTGTGTGAACATGTAAGATCATGGATTATGCTTGGGCTGATTTAGGGCTGATTTGGGGCTGAATTTAAGCATCAAATAAGGATACAAATGTACCTATTATTTGGGCTGAGATTGACATTGAAACCTTGAGTGTTTGATGGTTGAAGTTTGCACACAATATAAGGCAAGTTTGGGCTTGAAATAGATCGTATGATATTTTTTTCTAGAATTGGAATAGAATTGATTTTGGGGGTAAATTTGGAGCACTTATTTGAATCAAGATTTGCTTCAATCTTCAACTAAATTTCTCTTCAATTCTTTGTTCTGAATTCCGATGAATTTTCTGAAATAATTCATTTGAGCTTCGAAAACCTATCGAAACATTAAAAGAAACTTCATTACTAAAAAGCACTTCAATTATTATAAAAAACCCAAATAAAAACAATAAATACATATGTAAAATAAAAGACTTAATGATACTTTTGATGCACAATCACACCCCCCCAACTTAGATTTTGCTAGTCCTCAAGCAAAACAAAACATAAAACCTTTGAAATAAAATAATAATAATAATAACCATAATTAGGCTCGGCTCATCACACTTGAAGGACCTATCATGCAAACATTGATATCTTTAACTTAGTGTACACAATAGCAAATAAAGAAAAATAAGCTTACTCACATTCTCTAAATCAAACATCCATACAAAATTCCAAATTCAATCGTATTTATCATGCAACCAACATAATTGATTTACGCGAAAACTCAACTTGTAATCTTCCCTTCTCACTACTACAAACAAGGTAGCAAACTAGAGAAATATTTGAATATATTTTATTTTTTTTTCTCTTTTTTTTAAGATATTATTTATTCTTTTTCTTTAAGTGGTCACTTCCCTTTTGATGCGAATACAAACATTTGTGATGAATGCACCCGGTTACTCACAAAGTCACAAACTTAAAGTGCTTTGCATACTCATATTTCAAGCTGTCGTTTGACGTAAAGATAAATATTTGTGATGAATACCCCTAGTTACTAAGCAGCTCAAAACATTGGAGTAGATAGAACTTTGTACACATTTGTGTAACAATGATTACTCTATTTACTTAAACCTTGTTTAGGACTAGATCAAAAGGGATGATCACAAGTAAAGCATCACACTCATCTTTCATGCATAATCACACAACTCACACAACTTTTACAAGGAAAGATGTACTTCAATAATCTTAAAAAAAAGTATGCTATATCTTACTTTATAAGATATTATCTATCCCAAATTAAAGCATGCAATGTTCAACACAATAATGAATCCAAAAATGTAATGTTGATCCTAAATAAGTCTCATTCACATACGAATGCAAGTTTTTTTTTTTTTAACAAGCATGGTCATCTCAAGCATTCAACATAATCAAATATCTAAAATTAAGTTTTACATTATCCTCAATGTAAAAAAAAGAAAGAGAAGAAAAGTATAAAGATTAGAAAACTGTTACTCCCCTTTTTTCTCAAGGATGAATGTCTGATTGAATTGGACATGAGCTAGGTTCTTGCTTGATTTTTTTTTACCTGCATATAGCACAACTAAAAGAAAACATTGATTTTTTTTTTGAAAAATAAAGAACCTCACACCCCCAACTTAAAATAATGCATTGTCCCTAATGCATGAACAAGAAAATATAAGAGATGGAAGAAAGAAAAAAAAATAAAAATAAAAATAAAAATGAAAAAATAAAAATAAAAACTCATTACTTCTGATACTACAATGGTATTGGATCTTCAAGATCCAATGTCTCAACTTCAGCCACAAAGTTTTCAAGATAAGGTTTCAATCGATGACCATTTACTTTGAAAACATTTCCATTCTTAGGATTTTCTACCTCAAATGCACCATGCTCAGATATGGATTTAATCACAAATGGACCAATCCATTTTGTCCTCAACTTCCCAGGAAAGAGATGTAATCGTGAATTATACAAGAGAACCTTTTGACCAACATGAAAGGATTTTCTAAAATATGTTTATCATGCAAGCTTTCATCTTATGTTTTGAAATTTTTGCATTTTCAAATGCATCATTTCTCAGCTCATCTAATTCATCCAATTGAAGCTTTCTATTTTTGCCAACCTCGTTTTCATTGTCATTGAATTGCCGGATGGCCCAATATGCACGGTGCTCAATCTCAACAGGGAGATGACAAGGCTTTCCATAAACTAGCCTATAAGGAGACATTCCTAAAGAGGTCTATTGTAAGCAGTGCGATATGCCCACAAAGCATCAACTAGTCGTAGGGACCAATCTTTACGGTTTGGATTGACTGTTTTCTCTAGAATGTTCTTGATCTCCCTATTTGCCAACTCAGCTTGGCCACTAGTCTTTGTGGATGATAGGGGGTACTGACCTTGTGAATTACACCATATTTTCTCATCAAAATCCCAACGGGCTTGTTACAAAAATGCTTACCCCCATCACTAATCATAGCCCGGGGCATGCCAAAACGAGAGAAAATATTTTCTTTCAAGAATTTGACCACAACTCGATGGTCATTGGTTCGAGATGCAATGGCCTCCACCCATTTAGACACATAATCAACAGCTACAAGGATGAATTGGTAACCAAATGAACTTGGAAAAGGTCCCATGAAATCAATCCCCCAACAATCAAATATTTCCAAAACAAGAATGGGGTTTAGGGGCATCATGTTACGCCTAGTAAGGTTACCTAGTCGTTGGCATCGGTCACATGCAACACAGAAGGCATGGACATCTTTGAACATGGTGGGCCAATAAAAACCACACTGCAAGATCTTGGCAGTGGTTTTCTTGGAAGAGAAATGCCCACCACAGGCTAATGCATGACAAAAATTAATTACACTTGGAATTTCATGATCAGGGATGCACCGCCTAACAATTTGGTCAGGGCAGTATTTAAATAGGTAGGGGTCATCCCAAAAAAAGGTACGCACGTTGCGCAAGAATTTTTGTTTGTCAAGTTTAGACCAATGAGAAGGAATCTGACTTGTGGCTAGGTAATTTGCTATGTCAGCATACCATGGAGAGCCAATGTAGGAAACAGTACCTGCACAAAATAAATTTTCATCAGCAAAGAATTCATTTATTGGAGATTCATCAATTATGGTCTCATAGCTTGAAAGACGGGACAAATGATCAGCCACTACATTCTCTACTCCCTTTTTATCTCGAATTTCAAGGTTAAACTCTTGGAGTAGGAGGATCCATCGAATCAAACGTGGCTTGGCATCTTGTTTTGTGAGCAAGTATTTCAATGCTGCATGATCAGTGAAAACAATAACAAGAGATCCAACCAAATAAGACCTAAACTTGTCAATGCAAAGACCACAGCTAAAGTTCTTTTTCAGTTGTAGTGTAATTCAATTGAGCATCATTCAAAGTCTTGCTAGCATAATAAATGACATGAGGCTTCTTATCTTTTCTTTGCCCTAAAACAGCCCCTACCGCAAAATCACTAGCATCACACATCAGTTCAAATGGTAAAGACCAATCAGGAGCTTGCATGATTGGTGTGCGTGGTCAACAACCCTTTAAGCTTTTCAAAAGCTTCTTGACATTTTGATGTCCAATCAAATTGAACATCTTGTGACAACAAGTTACACAATGGTTTGGCAATGGTACTAAAAGAATGAATGAATCTTCGGTAAAAACCAGCGTGTCCTAAAAAGGATCTCACATCTTTCACAGTCCTAGGGGTAGGTAATTTTTGAATGACTTCAACCTTTGACTTATCTACCTCTATCCCTTTTGAAGAGACAATGTGACCTAAGACAATGCCATGTGTCACCATAAAATGACACTTCTCCCAATTGAGTACAAGATTGCTCTCTTCACACCTTTCAAGAACTTTTTCTAAATGCATTAGACACAACTCATAAGAATCCCCATAAACTGAAAAATCATCCATGAAAACTTCCAAAAAATTTCCACCATGTCACTAAAGATACTCATCATACACCTTTGAAAAGTGGCTGGTGCATTACACAAGCCAAAAGGCATTCTTCTATAAGCATAGGTACCAAAAGGACAAGTGAAAGTGGTTTTTTCTTGGTCTTCTAAAGAAATCTCAATTTGGTTGTAACCTGAGTATCCATCAAGAAAACAATAGAAAGCTCTTCCGGCTACTCTTTCAAGCACTTGGCTACTCTTTCAAGCACTTGGTCTAAAAATGGAAGCGGAAAATGGTCCTTCCTAGTCACCATGTTCAACTTACGATAATCAATGCACATACGCCATCCAGTTTGGATTCTAGTTGGTACTAGCTCATTATTTCATTCTTCACTACCGTGACTCCAGATTTTTTAGGGACAACTTGGGTTGGACTAACCCATTTTGAGTTTGCAATGGGGTAAATGATACCCGCATCAAGTAGCTTAAGCACTTCACATCTTACTACTTCCTTCATGTTTGGGTTCAATCGTCTTTGCATTTGCCTCACAGTTTTAGCCTCTTCTTCAAGATAGATTCTATGTGTACATAAAAGAGGGCTAATTCCTTTCAAGTCAGTAATAGTCCACCCAATTGCTTTTTGTGTTTTCTCACCACTCTCAAAAGTTCTTGTTCCTGCTCTATGCTAAGTTTTGATGAAATCACAATAGGATATGATTCATCTTCCCCTAGAAATGCATACTTAAGATCACTCGGTAAAGGCTTCCTTTCTGGTTTATAAGGTTGGACAAGAGATGCCTCAACTTTCACTTGGGGTGAAATCAAAGGCTCAAACGATGGGGTCCATTGACCTATTGACATAATAGGCATTGGATCTAGATAAGTCTCGAGTTCTCTTACTTCCTCATCAACACATTCCAAAGAATAAAATCTTTCATCATGAATTAAAGTTCTCTCCAATGGATCCTTTATCCATTCTCTCTCAAAGTGTTCTTGACAAACTGTTTGGATCAAATCCACCTCTCTAATGTCCTCATGTTCACCAATTTGTTTGGAGACATTGAATATGTTCATCTCCACAGTCATATTCCCAAAAGACAATTTCATCACCCCATTCGTACAGTTGATTAAAGCATTGGATGTAGCTAGGAAAGGTCTACCTAAGATGACTGGGATGGGAGCATTAGAACCATGAATAGGTGCGATGTCCAACACTACAAAATCAACAGGAAAGTAGAATTTATCTACTTGGACCAACACATCCTCAACAATACCCCTGGGAATCTTGATTGACCTATCAGCTAATTGAAGGGTGATTCGAGTAGGCTTGATTTCTCCTAAACCTAACTGTTCATAAACAATGTAGGGTATTAAATTCACACTTGCTCCTAAATCCAACAAAGCTTGGTCTATCTTATGACTTCCAATAATGCATGAAATGGTAGGACAAACCAGGATCTTTGTATTTGGGAGGGGTCTTAAACTGGATGATGGCACTAGCATATTCAGTTAGAAAGGCTCTTTTTTTCACATTCAATCTCCTTTTGACTGTGCATAAGTCCTTGAGGAACTTTGCATAAGAGGGGACTTGTTTAATTGCATCAAGGAGTGGAATGTTGACTTTCACTTGTTTGAACAATTCATAGATTTCCGAGTTCATAAGATCATGTTTAGGTTTCCCTAACCTTTGTGGAAATGGTGCTCTAGGAACAAATTCTAAATCACTCACTTTGACTCCAATTTTTCTCGAATCATCTCTTTTCTCACTCACTTCTCTCTAATTTATCTCACCTTTTTTTCTCACTCAAACTCTCATTTGTCACTTGTGTTTTGATTCCCTCTTGACTTTCCTTAGATTTGTCCCTCACAATACCTCTAGGAATCCCAAAACCTATAGCTTTGTCAACAATCTTTCCACTTCTAAGGGTGGTGATGGCTTGGACTTGTTCATGGTTTGAAGGTTCACCAGGTGAGGATTCACTCATATGTACCTGACCTCTAGGATTTGGCATTGGTTGAGCTGGGATCTTTCCCTTCTCTTGAATGCTTAATGATTGAGTCAACTTGGTTAGTTGACTTCGAATGTCATCTAAGGTCTTATTGGTCTGGTCTTGAAATTTGTAAGCTTGGTTGTTGATTCCTCCTTGCGTTTGCATAAATTGTTGAAGAGTATCCTCTAGGGATCTCTTATGAGGTGGTTGGTACATGTTATGTGTGGTAGCATGAAATGGTTGAGGTGGAGGTTGAAATGTTTGAGGTACTGAAGAGCCCTCATTTCTCCATCCAAAATTTGGGTGGTTCCTCCATCCAGGATTGTAGGTCTCAGAGTAGGGATTGCCTACTTGGTTTGAAAATGGCTTTCTAACATTACTTGAATCAGAAGTTTAGCCATATAGCACTTGAAGGCTGGAATGGTAGGACACTCAGTTGTCCTATGCCCTTTGCTCTCACAAACAACACAACTTTCCTCTTATTGTTCACTCATGACATGCACTTTTTTAATCTCAAGAGACTCTACTTTCCTAGCTAATGAGGCTAATCTAGCATTGAAGTCATCAGTCTCTTTCAATTGGAACTTCCCACTTGAATGAGAAATGGTGTTTCTAGACTCAACATGAAGTGGGAGAGAAGTCTCCCATTGCTTTGTGTTTTCAGCCAATTGATCAAAGAAATCAAAGGCTTCACTTGGTTCGTTGTCATAAAACTCACTATTACACATGGTTGACACTAGCTTTTTAAAATCTACGGTAAGAGAATCGTAGAAGAAACTCACTAACCTCCACATCTCAAAACCATGGTGGGGGCATGCATTTAACAAGTCTTTGAACCTTTCCCAAGCTTGGTGAAATGACTCATTTGGACTACAAGAAAAATTCATCATTTGACGTTGTAAGGCTACCGTCCTATGGGTGGGGAAATATTTTTTCAAAAATTCAGCTTGCATTTCTCTCCATGTACCTATAGACCTAGGACGCAAGGAGTTTAGCCAAAGCTTGGCTTTATCCTTTAGAGAGAATGAGAACAATTTAAGCCGAATGGTTTCCTCGGTGCATGTTCTATCAATAAAAGTATTACATACCTCTTCAAAGTCCTTAATATGTATGTATGGATTTTCAGAATCCATACCGTGAAATGTGGGAAGAAATTGAATCATGCCCGGTTTCAAATTGAAAGCTTGTTGGTTAAGAGGCAAGATAATACACGAAGGTGTACTTTGTCTAGCCGGGTGAAGATACTCCCTAAGAGTTCAAAAATTAGGTTGATCATTGAATTGTGGAGGTCCATTACCTTGAACGCTCCCTTCACCCTCTACATCTTCAACATTAGCCATGATGAAAAATAATATAAAAATTATATGAATATGAAAGGAAAGGAAAAAAAAAAGAAAAAGAAAAAAAAGATTGCAAATAAAAGTAAATGAAACGTAAAAGTTAAAGTAATAGCACAAAAATAAAAATACAACAAATTAAGAAATTCACACTCCAATTAATAAGCAATAATAACAACAATAAACATTAAAAGATAATTATAACAAGCATGAATAAAAAGGCGGTAATACCGGCCAAGCACTTCAGACAATAAATATAAGAAAAATAACAACAATAAACGACAAAATAAAATAAAATGAACAAGAGGCGGTAATACCGGCCAAGCACTTCAGACAATAAATATAAGAAAAATAATAACAATAAAATAGAATAAAATAAACAAGAGGCGGTAAAACCAGCCTTATAATTTAAACAATAAATATTAGAAACTAATTAGAATAGACAATAAAAGAAAAATGGTTGAACTAACCAAAATCCAACAATTAATAGTCCAGTCCACAGTCTAATATCCAAAAAGTTGATGTTAAAATTTTTTTTTTAGGCGGTAAAACCAGCCATTTGATTTTTTATTTATATGTATTTTTTTTTATTTTTCAATAATCAAATATAAATTTGTTACCTTTGCTTGCTAGCTCCCCGACAACGGCGCCAAAATTGCTTGACCGCTTTTTATGATCGGCTTGTTTTAACTCGCAAGTGCACGAGTGTGCGATGTAGCAATTAACTCGGTAAGATCGAGGTCATATCCACAGAGAGCTAGATCTAGAAATTAAGCTAGGTAACAAAAAAAACTCAAGAGAAATTAAATTAACAATAACTTGGTTGAAAATGATTGATGGATTTGTTTTCAAAGATGAAAAGGTGTAAATAGATTTTAAATGACAAGAAAAAGTAAGTCTTGGTCCAAATCAATTTTAATGGTGATGTATTGGTGATTCCTTCAACATATATAAGATAACTCAACCTAATATCAACGATGGTGATATTAGATCGGAAGATATTACAATGAAGTTTAAAAAGATGAAGATTGATTATTGTTTAAGAATGAACAAGTATTTTCATATTAAGTAAGACATTGAATCAAGCAATCTCTATATCAAAACTAAGGTTTGTGCATAAAAATTCAAGATTATAACGTTACCGAAATGATTTCTAAAATTTCTTTGCAATAATAAAACATTCATGAAGAAAATGAAAAGATAGACATTAAGATTCATTCATATCTTAAAGAACTCACCTCAACCACCATCATCCTTGATTTGGATCCAAGAAGGATATTAGCCAACCATGATTATATATAATAACACTTTAATAAACATGAAATAACTTGAATCAAACTGAAATAATGAGTTTTACAAGCTAAAGAACCAAAATCTATAAAGAAGAACACAACACAATTTCAGTAAAAATTCAGACACAAATCTGACTCTAACTTTGGACAGCAATTGACCCTCTTAGAAGCCTCCTCTGGAGATGGCTATTAGAGATATATTTATCGGCCATTCTGTTATCTTTCCAGATCATTAAAGAACATCTCATTTGGACATCTGAGTCAAAAGTTATGGACATAACACCGAAAGGTCTCTGGAAAATCAAATCAGGACAGCTTGGAGAACACTTTGGTGCACGTTTTTCTTCCTCCTTTGTGAGCTGTCTCTTTCCTCTTTTTGACCCAAAATAATGTGACAATGTCCCCTCGAGCTTTCTATCCATGTGCTTGCCCTCTTGGATCAATGAATTACCCAAAATAAATCAAATGTTATTTGTTGTGTGAACATGTAAGATCATGGATTATGCTTAGGCTGATTTGGAGGCTGATTTAATGCTGATTTGGAGGCTGATTTTGGGGCTGAATTTAAGCATCAAATAAGGATACAAATGTACCTATTATTTGGGCTGAGATTGACATTGAAACCTTGAGTGTTTGATGGTTGAAGTTTGCACACAATATAAGGCAAGTTTGGGCTTGAAATAGATCATATGATATTTTTTTCTAGAATTGGAATAGAATTGATTTTTGGGGCAAATTTGAAGCACTTATTTGAATCAAGATTTGCTTCAATCTTCAACTAAATTTCTCTTCAATTATTTGTTCCGAATTCTGATGTTGAATTTTCTGAAATAATTCATTTGAGCTCCAAAAACCTATTGAAACATTAAAAGAAACTTCATTACTAAAAAGCACATCAATTATTATAAAAAAACCCAAATAAAAATAATAAATACATATGTAAAATAAAAGACTTAATGATACTTTTGATGCACAATCAAGTAAGAACTTACCTTATGACTTCTAGTTAAGGTTTAAGTTTGTGAAACTATCTAATTCTTTGTTGACTACTTGGACTGGTAATGATTAATATACATACCATCCCACTACCTATTGAGCCCCTATATCACCTTTACAAGGGTAATAACTGGGATAGTAAGAGATCCTTTTGAGACTAGATAGTGCTTACCTTGATGTCTCACGTAAAAAAATATAGAACGTGCTTGTAAGATGTATGTTCTACAATCAAACATTGTTGCATTAAGACATGCTCAACCCTAAAAAGCATATTAAATTTCAAGATTTAGGGTTGATAAAATGGCCAGTATTAAAAAGATGACTTCTGTTAAATATAAGTTAGATTCTGAATCCCTATAGCTGTTAGAAGGGGATTGCCTGATACAAGATAATAGTAAATTGCCATCCATTAGACTGTGAGTTACTTCAAAAATAACTTGAAGGAGCTCATTTCACATATGAAAAGCCTCCATGAGGATGCGTTTTTGAAAATAGAAAAGGGGAGGATAATGGAAATCACAATGGTGTTTATGCAAAATTCAACAATTAAGGTCTTGATGCAATTTTGGAACCTTAAGTACCGGTGCTTCACTTTTAGGAATGTAGACATGTGTCCTAATTTGGAAGAGTATGATTTATTAACCAAATTTCCTTGAAATCTATACAAAGTCTACTTCAACCAAATGCGCAACAAAGTGATAATTGAATTGTCCAAATCGATCAAAGTTTTGGATGGATAAGATATTGGAGAAAAGTGCTAGTGGCTTGAAGTAGAAGATGATCAAAGAGGAGTTTGAAGGAGGAAGAATGACTCTAGATATGTTGAAGAAAAGGAAAAAAAAATACTTGCTTTAGGAATCTTCAAGTTGATGTTATTTCCAAACCTAATTGGAATAATTAGTTTAGAGGCGGCTGCAACTTTTGTTGCATATGAAAACACTCAAATAAATCCCATTGTGTTGATACTAGCAGAAATTATCTTAATGGTCAACCATTATAGGAGGGTTGGCAAGGAATCAATGAGATGTTGTAAACAAATGTTGTGCATATGGCTGATTAACCATATAGAAACCAAGAAGCCGATATTTAACAGCTTCTGGTGGTTTAGTCAAAGACCATTAGAGATAGTTAAAGAAGAGGAGTGAAAAGACTTGAGCGAGGAAAACTAGAAAGTAAAATTACAAGGAATCCCGTAGGGAGAAGTGAAGTGGGAAGCTTTGCGGATGAGAGCAACAAATTGCTTGATGAGTTTGATGGTTTGAGAGATCTAGTTACTAGTGAAAATTATCTAAAATCAAGAAATCTATCACTAATCACCATCCCCATGACTCTTGGATTTGAAGTCGAGACTTTGCAAGCTATTAAACCAACTAAAAGAAAGAGGATTAACAGTGAGGAAAAGTTGAGAGAATAACTAGAAAAGCTCTAAATAGAGGTGGGCACCAGTAAAGCCCTTAAGATATCCCTCAAGGAGCAACTCCTCACTGAAGAGAAATTAAGAAAGTTTGTAGAGCAATAGTTAAAGTTAAAGGATAACAGGATCATGTCTTTAGAGAAGCAACTGAAAAAAGAAATGGCAGCTAGAAACCAAGCTGGGGAAGAACGAGGAGAGTTGAGAACACATTGGATGCAAACCAATAATAAGCTAAAGGCTTTAAAATCTAATTTTAGTGATCGCTAAGAAAGGGTTGATATGTCTCTAAGGACTCAAGTTGAGTTAAAAAGCTGGATTAAATAGTATGAAAAGCTATACAAGAAGCATGTGATGCTAGAAAGTGAGCTAGCTAAAGAAAAAGCCAAAGGAAAAGTTGTTAGGGTCTTCAAAACTGATTTGGATAATGAGAAAAATGAGATTAACTTGGAAGAAGAAGCTCAAGAAAGAAAAGGCTAAGGAAAATCATTTGGAAGAAAATAACAGACTGCTTGAATGTCACAACCAGATGATTGACACCCACAACAATCAACTAAATGGGAATAACTTGTTATTTTTGGAAAAGATGATAAACGTGGATAAGTAGATTTACTAAGCCTTTCTCTATGCTCAAAGAATCCGCCATAATGCCCAGCAGATTGGAAGGGGTATCCATCAATATCAATAAAGCATGCTGAGACTGATACTTTCTTAGGGACAGAGAAAACAAAGGTTTTGCCTTTCTCCCTGTAAACAATGATTATACATAGACTAGCTTTCAAATGTAAAAGTTTTCATCAAGTATTAATGAAAAGGGCTTAAACCCAACTTTTTGAGCAATATCTCTTTGTAATAAGTATATTTTTATTAAGCATTGGCTCAAATTAAATTGTGTCAACAACTATGAAAGGATCAGAATCCTACCTGTTTATACAAGAAAGGTGGCCATATATCAGCCTAGGGTATAGCCAATCCATATCCAACATACATCACCATGCATAATTATATATCCATATGCATTAATGAATTATGGAACATGCATGACATGTATTCTAAATATAGGTCCCTTTATTAGAGTTTATAATTCTAGGTTTCATAAAAGGATGGAAAACGAAGAGAGGGCTCACCTTGACGCCCACAACCAAAAAGAGTCGGAAGATGTTAAGAATAATGTGGCTCAAATGACTAGCTTACTAGAGCAACTCCTATGAGCGTAGTTTGGGAAAGGGATATCCAGTCAGCAGTTAACCATGTTATTGCCGTCAATAACTCCGGTTATCCTCGATGCACAAAACATGGGGGCAAATCCCTCTAATAGACCACAAGGAACAATGAGCATTCCAATGACTTGCCTGATTACGCCTGCGCAAGTGTCAGCCATAATAAATTTAATAATGGAGGGATCCCACATGGTTAAATCCTCTAATCATCCCAAACAAGATAAGTGTGTTATCTGGAAGGTGATATTGAGGGCTGTAGAGACATATGCTTGGTGCTAGATGTAGTGGTGCCCAATAAGTTTAGGAAGCCATAATCTGTCAAGTATACGAGACTAGAATTCCCTAATACGCACTTGAGGTTATACTATAACAAAATAGCAGAAGTCATATGAGATGAGAAGTTGTTCATCCATTTCTTCAAAGATAGCTTGATCGGTTCTGCATTAAGTTGGAATATGACCCTGGATAAAACAAGGGTCAAGAAATGGAGTGATCTTGATGATGATTTCTTGAAACAATACAAGTTCAATATTGGCATCGCTTCGGACTAGACGAACTTGATGGTGATGGAGAAGAGCAACAAGGAAATTATAAGGTAGTACGCTTATAGGTGGAACAACAAGGCAATGCATATACAACCACCTTTGTTGGAGAAAGAGATAGTGACTCTATTTGTCAATACTTTCAAGTCCCCATATCATGAGCATCTGATGGGTAGCTTCATCCAATATTTTTATGATGTTGTTGTTATTATTGGTAGAATAGAACAAGGGATAAGAGCTGGTAGAATATCAGAACCTACCGAGAAGAAGGGGTTTACTAGGAGTGATCTTAATGATGATTTCTTGAAACAATACAAGTTCAATATTGGCATCGCTTCAGACTAGACTAGCTTGATGGTGATGGAGAAGAGCAACAAGGAAATTGTAAGGTAGCACGCTTATAGGTGGAACAACAAGGCAATGCATGTACAACCACCTTTGTTGGAGAAAGAGATAGTGACTCTATTCGTCAATACTTTCAAGTCCCCATATTATGAGCATCTGATGGGTAGCTTCATCCAATATTTTTATGTTGTTGTTATTATTGGGAGAATAAAACAAGGGATAAGAGCTGGTTGAATATCAGAACCAACTGAGAAGAAGGGGTTTACTAGGAGGAAAAGGGATGCAGAAGTGAGCAATGTGGAAGAAGGGTATAAAGGTAAGAAGAATTACCAAACCTAGAGCTACTAGACCTCCATCTTCCCAAATATATAGTATTAACTTTGCTAAGCCTCTCCCTGTAAACTAGCCTAGTAACTCTTTAGAAAACCAAGTCGAAAACAATCTAAGGAGGGCCTACAAAAGAAACCAATAACAACTTTCGCCTTTACATATGCCTTTAGGAGAAATGTATGCAAACATGTTAAGCATAGGTCATATGGCCTTTCTTCCATTTCCACCATTAAAGCCTTCGTTCCTAAATTGGTACAAACCAGACCTAACCTGTGAGTATCATGCCGGAAAAAATGGCCATGGTATTGATACTTGCTTAACATTCAAGAGGAATCTCTTGCAATTATTCAAAGTAGGATGGATAACCCTTAAAGATACCCCCTACATCAATTCCAACCCCATGCCTAATCATGCTTCTAGTAGTGGAGGAGTAAATGTTGTGGAGGTTTTAAGGATAACCATGGATAGGTTGTATGACATGTTAGTGCATGTTAAGTGTTTGCCAATTAAAAATGAATTAGGTTCAAGAAAAAGTGATAATTTTTATAGGTTTCACGAAGCAATGAGACATAACATCGATGAATGTGAAGAGTTTCACCAGAAGGTGATACAAATGATGACTTGTGGTATGTTAAAATTAGAGAAAAAGAAGAATGATGATGTCGTAGGCATGATAAGTTTCTATAGAAAAAAAAGCAAAAATATGCAGGTCTTAACATACCGAGAGCAGTCTACCAAAGCTCGTCCTAACAAGGCATGTTGTTACATATAATGGAAACTATAATGCATTGCCTCATAATTACAGAAAAATTTCCAATATTGAGGGCCATGTTCCTGTTTTTTAGACCAAGATTGATGTATTAACTCGAAGTGGCAAGTCTTTTACACATGAAGAACTAGAAATGCAATGAAAAGCCAAAGGCAAAGGGGCTGTAGATGCCATCAAAAAGATGAAAAATAAATAAACTTGTGAGTGAGGAAGAAGTTGGTGAATTCCTAAAGTTGATGAAGCACAATGAGTATAGTATGGTAGATCAGCTAAAGAAAAACCATGTGAGGATATCCTTTATGTCTTTTATTCTGAGTTTAGAGCCACACCACAATGCATTGCAAAAAGTATTGAACGAGGCATATGTGCCCCAAGACATGGCCTAAGGGATTATAGAGCATATGGTCAAAAGAATCCATGCGATAAATTATTTGTACTTCACTAAAAAAGAGCTCGATGCTAGAGGAATGAGTCATAATAAACCTCTATACATCACTGTAAGGTGCAAGGATTGCCCCATTGACAAAGTATTGGTAGACAACGGTTCAACTTTAAATGTACTCCCAAAGCATGTGCTGGATGAAATGCTAGTTGATTCAACGCATATACTGTCAAGCACCATGACAATTAGGGCTTATGATGGTTCCCTATGGCAAGTGGTGGGGACCATTGAAATAGGGTTGTTCATTGGCCCACAAGTGTTTTTAGTAACCTTACTAGTGATGGACATCCACTCGTCATACAACATGTTAGTAGGAAGGCCTTGGATACATGCCACTAGCGCTATAACATCATCCTTGCATAAATGTTTGATGTATATTTTGAATGGAATATTAGTGAAAGTTATGGCTGAAGAGGCCTTGATAATGGTGCAGAATATGGTAGTTCCCTATAAAGAAGCTAAAGGGAGCAAAGATGGAATTCTCCATGTTTTTGAAATTGTTAATAAAGAATGGGTGCCAGAAAACACGATAGTGTGAAAATCGGTAATTTCTGAAGCTGCAAGAATTGCAGCAAAATATTTCTTAAAGCATAGAGGATAAGTCCTATAAGGTTGAAGACTACAAATCAGAGATTTGAGCTCGACTTTATACCTGGAAAGAGAGACTATAAAAGAGCTACTGACATCAAACGAGAAAAAGGCTAGCTAGGCTGAAAGGAAGGAACCAGAAGATGAAAAGACTGCCATCCCCCCAATCCAGGTATTTTTCCTTAAGGCTGCTTATGTAATGCACTATGAAGAAATGATGGATGTCCCTACCCAAGGCTTAGCTGCTATGGGCATCAACACATTGGAACAAGATGATAATAAGGTCAAGAGTTGCGGTGAGAAAGGAAAAGTTGTGGAAAGAGAAGAGTTGTTATTGCAACTAACTATTCACACCATGAAAGATATGTCTTCAAAGACCTTAGTGTGAAACTAGCAAATGGCGAAAGGTTCCAAAACTAGGTGACCCATGAGGCTCCTATAGTCTTTAAAAAGTAAATGACAATATTGTTGTAGTATGCTTTTGTGGTTTTTATGTTTATTTATGTGTTTGTCTTTGCTTTTATGCCAAATTGGCAATCTTGGCTCAAGATGTCAACATATGGTTTTTGTTATAGTTGAGCCTTTCTTTTTTGTTAATGAAATCATGTATTTTTGCAAATGTTTTTGTCTCTTTAACTTTGTAAAATATACACATACACTGAAACATCTTCCAGTTTGAGGAAATCTGAAAGTAGATCATCCAAAAAATCACAAGCACATTACACTGAGAATGAATGACCAAATTTTGATGAGTACACAATTGTAATGGAAGAAAATAAATGGAAAAAAAGATGATGTAAAATATTTTGCTAGGTTAGTAGAGCAATCAGAGCAAGCTTGGAAATCTGCAAAAGAAGAATTAGAGACAATTAATGTTAGTACAAGGCATGATAAAAGAGATTAAAAATAAGGACTCTAATCACTGTTAGTTAGAAGGAAAACATAATCTCACTACTACACGAGTATGTTTCTATGTTTGCTTTGTCTTACATTGATATGTCTGGTTTAGATACTAATATTATAGTACATAAGTGCCATTAAATGAAGTATACTTGTGAAGCAGAAATTATGAAAAACTCATCCAAATATGGTGCTCAAGGTGAAAGTTAAGATAGAAAGGCAATGAGATGCTGGTTTATTTGAGGTGGTTAGGTACCTACAATGGGTATCTAACATAACAGTAGTTCCCAAGAAAGGCGGCAAAATCAGAGTATATGTAGACTACAAGGATTTAAATAAAGGAAGCCTGAAAGACAACTTTCCTTTACACACATCAATGTCTTGATTGATAATACAATGTGAAGCTTGACGTATTCCTTCATGGATGGTTTCTCTAGGGATAACAAGATAAAAATGTTGGGGCCACTTATCAAAGGGCAATGGTAACTCTGTTATATAATATGATGCATAAAGAAATTAAAGTGTATATGGACAACATGATTGCTAAATCTAAAGATGGAGAAAACCATTATCAAAATCTGAGAAATTTGTTTGAAAGGTTGAGAAGGTATTAGTTGATGCTAAACCTTGCAAAATACTCATTCAAGGTAAAATCCAAAAAACTACTAGGATTTGAGGTGAGTCACCAAGGTATTGAAGTCGACCCTAATAAAGTAAAAACAATATAGTCCATCCCAACTCCTAAAACTAGAAAAAGAAGTAAGATGGTTTTTGGGTCGTTTCAATTATATTGCTCCGTTTATATCTCAAATGACAGCAATTTGTGAGCCAATCTTCCAACTCCTTTGAAAGGAAAATCTTGGGGCATGGAATGAGGAATGATAAGAAACTTTTGATAAAATCAAGTAGTATTTGCAAAATCCACCTTTGCTAGCACCTCCCGTGCCTAGCAGACCATTGATTCTATATTCAACAACAACCAAAAAAGTAATGAGATGTGTATTTGGGTAATATGATGAGTTTGGTAGAAAAGAAAGGGTGATCTATCATCCAAGTAAAAAGTTCTTAGATTGCAAGTCTATATACACAATGGTAGAGAAACTTTATTGTGCATTTATGTGAGCTACAAAATGACTTTGACAATACATGTTGTATTACAGTACATGACTAATTTCAAATCTGGATCCTCTCTTATATATCTTTGAAAAGCCTTATTTATCAAGCATAATAGCAAGATGGCAGGTGTTGTTGGCTGAGTATGACATAGTGTACATGACAAGAAAAGCCATGAAAGGAAGTGCTATTGCTAATCATTTAGCAGACAATGCAATTGAAGATTATAAGCCTTTGAATTTTGATTTCTCATATGAAGATGTGCTGGTAGTAGAAAAAAAAGAAGAATTAAATTGGTGGACAATGTATTTTGATAAAGCAATAAATGTATATGACAATAAGGCAAGAGCAATGATAATTTTGCCTAATTTGATGAGATAAAATTCACTCATAAGGAAATAGATAAAAACCAATTTGTTGATGCTTTGACCATTTTAGCTTTCACGACCAACATTGATTATAAGAACAAAGTGCAACCTATAAGTATTAAAGTGATTTTTTTTGGCTCATTGCTACTCAGTCGAAGGAAAAGTGGATGAGAATTCATGGTATTATGATATCAAACAGTTTATCCAACATCTGAAGTATCCCCTAGGGGCATCCAATACAGATATGAAAACCTACAAAGGTTAGCCATTAACTATTACCTCGATGTCATTTGATGGAACATTGTTGAGATGTTTGGATGAGACTTGCAAAAAAGTGCTTTAGAAAGTTCATGAAGAGATTTGTGTAACTCATGCTAGTGGACATATGATGATTGGGCAAAAAACAAAGGTTGTGTATTTTTGGATTACCATGGAAATGGATTGCATAGAATATGATAGAAAATTCCACAAATATCAGGTGTACAATGATAATAAAAATATGCCTTCAGCTCCTCTATTCAATTTGACATTTCCTGGCTTTTTACAATGTGGGAAATCGATCTAATTGGGCATGTCAATCAAAAAGCCAGCAATGGACATCGGTTTATCCAAGTGGCCATTGACCACTTCACAAAATGGGTGGAAGCCAATTCATATGCTCATGTAACCTAGAAGGTAATGAAGAGATTCATTAAACAAGATTTAATTAGTTGATCTGGAGCACCTAAAAAGATAATGACTGATAATACTCAAAACTTCAATGGAAGAATGATAAGAGAGCTTTGCATATAATGAAAAATCAAGCTCTCAAATTCATCTCCATATAGGCCAAAGATGAATGGTGTTATAGAAGCTACCAATAACAATATCAAGAAAATTATGCAGAAGATGGTAGTCACGTACAAGGACTGACATGAAATGCTCCTTTTACTCTGCATGCATATCATATCGTAATAAGAACATCCATAGGAGCTATACCTTATTTCTTAGTTTACAGGATGAAATTAGTAATGTTGTTAAAAGAAAAAACCCCATATCTAACAGTACTAATGGAATCAGAACTTGAGGAGGTTGACTGGGTCAAGATAAGATACGAGTAGTAAAATTTGATAAGTGAAAAGAGGTTACTTACAATCTATCATCACCAGTAGTGTCAATAAAGAATTGCTATGATGAGAAGTTGGGAAAACTTTGATGGGCCTTTATCTGCTAATGTTTACAGATACCTCAGAGTTAAAGGTATTCCTGTGTCCTGGGATAATGTAGTTTGGGAATACTAGTGCTTACTGAGACACAGTTTATTCTATGGTTGGCTATGTTGGGGAGACTCAGAACAAGGGATAAGCTATGGTTTATTGAGACAAAAAAATTTTGTGTTCTGTCGGTATCATGAAGAGAATCATAGCCATTTGTTCTTTGCCTGCAATTGAACCTCTCTTCTGTGGAGGAAGATAAAGACTTGGTTAAAAATAAATAGGTGTATGGCTACCCTAAACAGTGTAATTAGAGGATTAATTTTAGGAAAGAAGAACCTTGAAGCCAGGATGAGAAGAGTTTCTTTAAGCATTATTGTTTATTTGGTATGGGAAGAAAGAAACAAAAGGATCTTTGATAACACCTGTAATTTGGTGGAACTTATATTTCACAAATTTCAAGTAATATTTTACATGATTTTACATTTCCATGAGAAAAACCACTTTATTATCAATGTTGGGTGATGGCAATGGGCATGGCTTGTTCGGTGAGTTGGTTGGCTTGGAAGTCTGCAAAGCTATCATTTGATGGATATTGAGTTGTTCATCCTTTTGCTTATAAGGTTTCAGTCATAAGGTATTTTTAATGGTTGACTCTTTTAGTGTTTGTTGGGTGGAATCTGTTGCCTTCAATTGTTCTAATTATTGTCATAAGCCCTATTCTATGCTTATTTTCCTGCTGCTTGATATGCTGAGTTGTTGTTGTAATTACCTTGTCATGCTTCTTCAACCCTAGTTGCTCTGACAGTTGCTAGTTCATTTGATCATGCATGTTATTATGGCTATTTATTGTTTCAGCTAGAGTGCATGGGATTGGATGGATGTAGGAGGCTCTTCTTTGTGTTGTGTTGGTTTTTTGGTGTAGTTTCCTCAGTCCTTTGTTGTATGTGCTGGGGATGCTGGAGACATGGATCTATGGCCTGGCTGCCATTGTCTTACACTAGCACCACTATCTTCCGTTTGCTTTATACATCTGTCGATGTCTGAGCCTATTTGGCTAATCATATTGTTCCATAAAGCCTTAACCCCTAACCTCTGTTGGGTCCTGTTTCTTCTACAGCCTAATTGAAAGCATCTTCATTACCTTTGGTCTTCTTGTTATGCTTGTTCCCTGCTTCCTTCTTTATTGTCTTCCCATGTGCTTGTTGAGAATGAGAGGCCACTATAAAAAATTCAACGAATACCAACGGAGTTATCGATGCAATTTTTCTATCGGTAATTTGCAATGATATTTACCGATTGATTTAAATCTATCGCTAACACTGCTGGTATATACCGACGAAATCATTCTGTCAGTATATACTGACAAAATTATAGATGAAATATAAAGACTTTCAAAAAACAAAGTAGTGCGATGATGTGAAAATTTTTATGGGTGCTTTTACCAATGGAATTGCAAAGGGATTCAAATTGAGATCTCCGTACAGTGACGTGTTCACTTTACCAATAAAATTATTGTCGGAATCACAGACGAAAATAGGGATTCCATCGATAAATGTTAATATATCATCACACTGTCGACCCTCTCCTATTTCTCCTTCTTCTTCCCCATCCCTGCATCTAAACAAACTCCCCCCCCCCCACCCTGCCAAACTGCAAAGAACCACCCCTCAAAACATCCCTCACTTCTCAACACAAATCATTCTTCTTTATTTTTTTGTAATCACAGCATCCATGTCCTGATTTATTCTGGATTTTGTAATTTTTTGTAAGTAAATATATCCTTTTTAATTTTAACATTAAAATGTCAACTTTATTATTATTGAATGTTTTTTTAGTATATGTATTTTGTTAGGGTATGTACATGTTTTATTGTTTTTTCTCAAACAAACTTGTAGTATGAATGTATAATTTTGTACTTGTTATGGTTTGTTTTAAATTTTGTAAAATTATATCTGTTTGTAGATTGTTGAAACTCATGTTGAATTACCGAATTAAATGTGTTGTGATGAAATAAATAATAGCTTGTTTAATGGGTCCGTTTTAATTTTTATCAATGTTATTGCCGAGTTGTAATTTCTGTAAATTTATATGTATAAATTTGTATGAATGTTGATAATTAATAATAAATATTTAAGAGAAGTTTTAAAGTAAGTTGGATAAGCTTGAGCTAAACCAATATTTTTGCAAATTTATTTACTTAATGTTAATACATGTTATCATCATTATTTTATAGAGGTTTGATAAAAGTTATGGATGATTGTTCATGGATGCATCGAGATTCACCCCAAGGATTGCAGATGATGGATTATTATAATGGGGTTCAGGGTTTTATTAATTTCACAACATCTATTCCAAAACATTTTTGTGGAAGCGGTATTAGGTGTCCATGCAAGAAGTGTAAAAATAAAACATTTCTACATCCAGATATTGTAATGATGCATCTTCTACATAAAGTGTTTATAAAGGATTACCTATGTTGGTATGCACACAGAGAACTATTTGTTTGTAATGAGAGCATGGTATAAATGATGGTTGGGTCAACTTTTAGTGTTAGCAACGTGCATGGAGTTGTAAATAACAGTAATCCTTATAGGAATATGGTTATGGATGCAATGAAAATGAACAAAGGTAATGTTAATTAATGTCCAATCATAGAAGAAGAACCTAATGCAGATGCAGTCAGGTTTTTTGATCTATTGAAAGATTTTGATGAACCATTATAGGATGGCTACACAAATCATAGGAAATTATCAATCATTGCACATGTATTCGCCATCAAGTTGGATTATGGGGTGAGTAAGGCTGGTTATGACAGAATTATCAAATGGGTGAGAAGCATTTTACCTTAAGGAAATAGGCTGAAAGAGAACTTTTATGTTGCTAAGTCCATGATGAAACCCCTCGGTTTAGGATACCAGAAAATTAACATGTGCCTTAACTTTTGCATGTTGTACTATCTTGAAAATGCTGAGCTGATTGAGTGCATGACATGTGGGCATTCCCATTACAAACCCAAAACTAGCATGGGAAAGACTCTCATGGCATATAAAAAACTTAGATACTTCCCAATCACACCTAGATTGTACAGGTTATTCATGTCACCAAAGACTGCTGAGCACATGACATGGCACTAATCACATGATGCATTTAATGGAGTGACGATGGATGGAAACACTTTAACAATGTGCATCCTCACTTTCCAGCCGAATCAAGGAACGTGCATCTTGGGTTGTGTATAGACGGATTAAACCCATTCATGTCATTTGCTGCTCCTTATTCCTGTTGGCTGATTACACTCACAATTTACAACTTGCTGTCAAGGATGTGTATGAGGCCGGAGTTCGTGTTTTTATCTACAGTGATACCCAGTCTGAACAGTCCGGGTCAGAATATAGATGTTTGTTTTCGACCATTGATTGATGAATTGACGCAGTTGTGGTCCTCCAAGTCTTTGACTTATGATATATTGAGAAAACAAAATTTCCTTATGAGGGCTGCTTTGATGTGGACTATCAATGATTTTCTAGCTTATAGAATGGTTTCTGGTTGGAGCACGCATGGAAAACTAGCATGCCTATATTGTATGGAAAACAAGGCATTCATGGTAACAAATGCAGGTAAAGCTTCTTTTTTTGACTGCTACCGGCGTTTCTTGTCAACAAATTACAGGTACAGAAAGAACAAAAAGGATTTCTTTGTTGGTAGAGTTGAAAAGGATGTTGCACCCCTGCGTCTTTTTGGTGAAGAATTGCATGACATTATATTAGAGTATGGTGACATTGTGTTTGGTTTCCAATCTGGTAAGCAGAAGTTTCTTGGTTTTAGTTTGACCCATAACTAGGTAAAGCAAAGTATTTTCTGGGAGCTTCCTTATTGGAAGACCAATCTTCTCCGCCATAACGTTGACGTCATGCACATAGAAAAGAACGTGTTTGAGAACATTTTCAACATCGTCATGGATGTGAAGGGGAAGACCAAGGACAACATCGAGGCTATAATAAATATAGCATTGTTCTATAATCGTAAAAATATGGAGTTGGATTTTAATGGGTCACGAGTCACAAAACCCAAAGCAAGCTTCATGCTAAAGAAAAATACACAACATCTAGTCTACCAATGGCTTAAAAGTCTGCATTTTCCCGATGAACATGCCTCGAATATAACAAGATTGGTTAATCTTGAGGAATGCAGATTGTATGGAATGAATAGTCATGACTGCCACGTGTTTATGCAAAACACTCATTCCATTAGCTTATCGTGATTTGTTGCCAAAGGGGATATGAGATGCACTTACATAGATCAATCATTTCTTTAGAGATATATGCTTAAGCAAGTTGTAGACACATCACATTGAGAGGCTTGAAATGAATATCATCGACATAATATGCAAACTTAAGATGATATTACCTCCATCATTTTTTGACTCGATGAAGCATCTACCCATACATTTACCGTATGGGGCAAAAGTTGGAGGACCAGTCCAATATAGATGGATGTATCCATTTGAGAGGTTAGATATTACAGATGTAGTGTAATTCCTAAAGTATTTTCATTTTTTTTCTTAATTGAAAATATTTGTTTAATTCCATGTAGGTACTTGTTCAATGTTAAGAAAAAGGTTAAGAATAAGGCACATGTTGAGGTTTCGATATGTGAGGTCTATATTGTTGAGGAGATCTCAATATTTATCTCGTACTATTTCGAACCTCATTTGAGAACGAGAATCAATCGCGTTCCATGACATGATGATGGTGATGAATTGCTTTCTAGTGAAAACTTGTTAGTATTCTTCAATCCTGGATGACCCACACCTAAAAATGCCATAAGAGGAAGATTTTTGTCAGAAATAGAGTTCAAACAAGCATACAATTGTTTTATTTAACTGTGATGAGCTTAAACAAGCATACAATTGTTTTATTTAACTGTGATGAGCTGAGACATTTTATTCAATAAGTATATGTACTATTTAAACTTGGTTATAAATGTACTATTTATATATTGTAATATTATAAACTCATATAATTTTAAAAACCTTGAAGACAACATCAACAATATTTACTGTCTGATAACTCACAGCTGACCGAATCTCAAATCTTTCGATTACAAGATGAACAATCTGTCACGTGATTCAAAACACATGTAAGTACTATCACAAACTTATTATCTCTTGCAAGTTACTATATTTCATTACAGAATTCTCATTTATTGTTCATTGTTGTACTTGATATACAAGGTTTATCAAATGAGAAGGAGTGCTAGTGTTTCATTGTCTTTACTAAGCCTAAGTCCTGAAAGAAAAGTTCAGTGCTACAACAAGTATTTTGTCAATGGATATGTGTTTCATACTGAACAATATGGGCATGGAAGAAAAACATATAACAACGGTGCTTGTATTAAGGAATTGACTTGTAGTGAGTTTGAAGTTGACTATTATAGTAAATTAGAAGAGGTCATCGAATTGCAATATCATAGCGAGCATAATAGAGTGTTTAATTCAAATGCTATTGGTATTACACCACTGATAGAGAAATTAGAGTAGATTCCCACTACAGTTGTAACAACCCCAATTTTTCTATTAGTTTATCCGTTAATCTCCCCTCTATAAAGGGTAGATGGAGCAATTTTTTTTTCTCTCTCTTGCCGAAATTTCATCTCCTCTATACCGGGAGATCCCAAGTTATCGACAATGTACCCTGCACACATTTAGAATCACATCTCATCTACAATCACATCCATGTTTAGTACAATCAACTGCATAATTCATTCCAGATTATGCTCAGGACCATATTCATTCCCAAACTCCATCTTACATCACACGCATACGTTAATAATTAAAATAGCCAAGTTCAAGCACGAAGATTACACACACACACACACACACACACACACACACACACACACACATATATATATATATATATATATATATATATATATATATATATAACTCAACACAGTTTGATATTCTAACATAGTCTAGTACATTCTAATATCCCAAGCATAGGTTGATACATTTAATATTTCAGAGACAAAATATTATGAATATAATATTCTATACAGATTACATGTTTACTGCATGACAAAATTACACCACAAATCCCTAAGTTCTTAACTTTACAAAAAGGGATCAAAGAACTTAAAATCTATTCCTGACGTGAATGGGAGGGACCTGCAAAAATATAAATTTTCCATACAATTAAAAATAAATGATTAAAATACAAGCAATTTACGGAAGAAAAATTAAACAGCATATCTATCTACTTAAATCATAAACCCCTTTTAATGGTTATATAAGAACTCTCTCTTTTTTCTTTTTTTTTTTGTTTTTGTTGACTACTTCTCCCCCCACCCCTCCACATCAGAAAGACTATTGCCAACACCATTGACCTCCATTAGTGTCTTTAGTTGCTTGTCCTGGAACAACTAATCAGTTTCATGAAAGTGCTGACACGAACGTAACCATTTGTGGCATTAACTATATATATATATATATATATTAAACTAAAATAGTTAATCATTGTTCCATATTACCTTGGGAGGTTTCAGGTATGCCAATGTCAAAAATTCTTGACATCATTAGCTTCCACCTCGGAAAGCTAATCAAGTCTATAAATTTTGTTGATATCGACGTCACCCGCCGATATCATTAACTATTCTGAAACCGAATAGTTAATCAAGTTTATAAATTTTGCCGATATCGACGTCACCCGCCGATATCATTAACTATTCTGAAACCGAATAGTTAATCAAGTTTATATTTCTCCTTTCACATACCAGTAATGCCGATGTTATCCAGCTTGGTTAACATCATCAGCCTCCCATATCAGGGACAAACAAATCAAATTCGAGAAACAGTCATTACCAAAATTCGTTGTTACTCCAAAAGAACCCATAAATTAAATCTAGTCCTCCATTTCATTTTATTTTATTTTTCATCATTTAACCTTTCCTTCCTCATCAATAAGCACCAAATTTTCATAGTTCAAAAGTTAGTTAAAATAATTATTAACTGGAGGAGATATAGGTACCAAGTACCTACCTGCTGTAGACGCTCGACTTGCGTTCCCCTGTGGTTGCTGTACTCCTCCCGCGGTTCCTCCTGAAACCACAAACACCCATCATTATTCCATATTAGCTCACATATCACACGCAACAGCAACAATGAAAATAATATTCATTTCTCTTTTACCAAATCTTTTCTTTCTCACTTACATTTCTCATTATTATCCTCTAACTTTTCAGCTCATTTGTAGTCCAAGTGGACATCATAAATTCAATTTTAATTACCGTTTATTTTTTTGAAGATCAAGACACACTTTGTGAAGGGCAAGAAAACAAATTCTACCCTTAATATGGCTAAACTTCACCGTTTTATCAACTTGGCCGAATCTGCCAATAGGGGTGGCAGCTTGACCTCTCCTCAGTTTTTTATTTGTATCTGGAGTTCTAGGACTCCAAATTAGGCGAGGTCAGATTCGTTGGAAAGCTAACACTTTCAGTTACAACTTCCATGAGGAGACCCTCCCCGAATTCTGAAATTTTCAGGTCCAAAATCCCCCCAGGAAACAGGGCAGCGAACCTGCCCTGTTTTGCTAATGGAGAAAGTATCTCCATTTCATCTTAAATCCCTGCTTCTTCATTAGTCACAGCCATGCCTTCCCTTTATACATGGCATTCCCGTCTCATTTTGTGTCCTCTTAAGGTCACTTGTACCAATTTAATTAATTAAGTACATCATACATTCTCATTCCCCCTCTGCAGTTTTCCAGCAGAGAACGTGCCCAAGGGAACCAAGAGTTCCCTTCCTCTCTTTTATGCACTCATTTCTTCTTCTTCTTTAAGGCACTTAGATTATTCTAATCCATTAAACCTCACTCATTTCTGCATTTTCCCTACATTTTATGTTAAAGAACCCTAATTCCCAATTCAAGAAAAGCATAAACTTCTAATCAAATTGAAGTTGATTTCATAGAAATTGGAATTAGAACTCCTTACTTGGATGGAAATCTAAACTTTACTTCACAAATTTTTAGAAGAATCTTAGCCTTCTTCTCCTTGTATATAGTCAGCCACTCTTCCCCCTCTTTTCTTCACCAACTCTTCACTTTTCTTCTTGTTAATTCTTCCACCCGATTGTGTTCCCCCACTTAATAATTCCAAGGCTTATTTGGGTTTACTAATTTTAAGTGTTTACTCCTAGTTTTGATGAAGGAAAAATCTGAAATTCTCCTCCCCTCCTTATTCTTATTATCAGCCGGCCATAGATGAGAGAAGGGATGGGTATTTATAGTCCCATCTCTTGTTAATTCCATTTTGGCCCCATCTTTCACCCTTTTTTTTTTTGCTTTATTTTATATCATAACAACATTTTGAATTATTATAAACCCCCCCTTCTTTGTACATTTTATTCTCGGGCTTCACAACAGTTTTGTCGAAATTAACTTAAAAGCTAGACTCCGCAACGTAAACGATGTCTTTGTTTTCGCGAAGCAATGCCAACAAGTTTATTACACATACACCCCTTCCTTTAGAAAGGACCGATCAAGAATTGATTTGTTATCCGTTTTAAAAACAAAACCCAGAGGTCGTGTCGAAGTTGTTCAGAATGAGAATGAAGACATAAGTGTGGGAGATGATGTCTTTCAAGTTAGTGAGTTGGTTGAACCATATCGAGTTGAACCATATTGAGTTGCTCCATATTGAGTTGCTCCATCGATTGACTTAGAAAAAAATTCAAATTTTTCATGTCTTTGATGATAGTATTTTCATGTTTTTGATGATAGTCGTGTTGATATTGACGCAAAGGAGTTGAATGTTGTTCTGAGCTCTAGCGAACAAACACAAGTCGATGAGGATGATGATATCAATATTTAAGATTGCGATGGAGCTGATGATGATTCAATTGAAGAAAAAGAATTTTTTATAAGTATCAGAACATGAAAGTATAAAGGAATTTTTTATAATGTAATATTATAGATGAAATTTTGTACGAAGAAATATTTATTTTATAATTGTTATGTTCACTGTTGCTATTGTGTTGTACGAGTAGTTTTCAATTTAAGTGTTTGTAGGGAGGATAGATAGGCAATATAAACACAATCTGTCATGCACTGTGCACATCACCGATGAATTTACAAACGGAAGTATACCGTCGGTATTTTCTAGAGAATTGTAAAATATTTACTGCATATACCACAATCACCGACGTCAACACAGATGGAATCATTCCATCGGTATTTTCCAGAGGTGATGAGAATTGTTCTCCTTCTATGTCAGTGAAGTCCTCTGAATCACCGATGGATTGTGAATTCCAAAGTGCAGGTAATTAATGCATCTTTGACCATGTGTGCTTATTTCACATTATCGACGGAAATACTGACGGACTGTGAAAATTATAAAGGGTTATTTAAAATTTTTAGTGCGAAATGAAAAATTCAAAGTGAATTCACCGACGGAATCATCAACAGATTAATTAAAAATAATATTATTTAACAGTCCATCGGTGATTTTGTCGGAAAAAAGACTGTATAAATCCCAGCGAGCGCCCCTTCAGTTCATTTTTTTCTGTCCTTTGTTTCTTCCATTTTCAATATGAAATCTCTCTATTTTTTTTGCTTTTAATCTCTATTTGTGGTTCTATCTTCATCTTTAAAATTTAAAAGGTATGTATTGTGATTCAATTTACTTAATGATTTTCTATTTTTTGTCTCTTTTTTTTTGTTTTATTAACAATATATTTTTGTTTCTTTTTTGTATTGTACATAGATAAAGTCTAAAAATAAACACATTATTAAGATAAACATTTTTCATTCCTAAAGTCTTTATTTTATTTTTTTAATTTGTTGCCTATTTTATTGTTTTTATTGCAATAATAATTGATTATTTTGTTGAATTTTAATTGTTATTGTTGAATTTGCAGTATAAATGTTAGTTGAATATATAGAATTAAATTTTATTTTTTCTTTATTTTATTGTTAAATTTGTATAGATGTTAGGTTATAAATATAATTTTTTTTCTCTCTATTTTATAGTTAGAAACATTTTATTATCATTTTGAAAATGAGATGAAATTGAAAAATATAAAATTTCTGGTATAAAAAAAATAAATCAACTGGTCTGTGACATATATATTTTCAATATTTGGAGGTTTGAAAAATTTAGGTAATATCCAGTATAAGGGAGGTGCTGCTGATTTTTTTTTTAAATAATCGAATTTGATTATGTAATTATTTATCAAATTTGCGTAGATACATAGAACGAAATCAACAACACGTCGTGAGCATATGGTCGCAACTAGTTCTTCTAGCAATGAGGATGATGTGTCCTTACGTGTTGACTAAGAAGAGGAACCTATGGCGATTTACGACGATGTCTCTTCCAGCACGGTTCCATAACACAGAGGTGGTGTGCCTTCACAGCAGGGTCAATTCACCCGCAAGTACGAGGCATATTGGAAGGACACCCTTTCAATGTAAGTTTGTTTTGGTTTTTGGTTTTAGTTTTTTTTTACTTATAACATAATTTGTGAATAACTAATTAATATTTCATTAATTTTCAAGTTTACAAACATTGAGGCCACCCAAGTAATAACATCAACGTTTAAATCGTCGATGGAGATTCCATTATTTCAAGGGAGTCAGGTTTTCAGACATCCTGATTGGAGACCTTATATCAATGCATGATTTCAAAGATTTCAGGTTAGTGCTAACTTTAAATTTTATTTATTTTTATGCTATATTGAAATTATTGATTTATTTTTAATAAATTATTTATATAGAGAAGAAAATCGAGTGGGATAGCGCTCATAACAATGTTCCGGGAAGGGTATGGGAGAATCATGCGACCATTAGGTAACATTGAAAATGATACGATTTGTTTTTTTAATCATATTTTAAAATCTAATTTGTCATTAACTCATATAAAATTTGTTGATGGAAGTAGGTTGCATGACTTTTGGTATGAAGCGCATAAAAAAGCTAAAAAATACATCAGAGATTTCAGGCTGCCATACATGTCGAGGGATATATGGACGCAATATATCCAGCACGTGACATCCGAGCGATTCACACGACGCTCACAGTCTGGTGTCGATAATCAAAACCGATAAATTCATGGTTCGGTGACTACGCACATCGACGACTCTTTTCCGTTCATTGCACATGTGAAGTGGATGGCAAGATTAATTTTAATGAAATCTATCATTAATTAATTTGTTCTTATTTATAAATATATTTAATCTGCAACATTTTTTTTCTTATAGGCTATGTCTCTTAGACGTGAGCCGAGTCCAATGGAGCTGTTTGTAAAGACGCACGTGCAAAGTGAAGACCGTCAAAGAGGGGTGCAACAGTTCATCGACAACCACGCTCAACAACCGCGCTCAACACTTCATGGTATGTTGGTTCAACCATTTTATTTTGTTAGTTATTATTTTCTTGAATGGAACATGATTTCTTTTCTAATTTTCAGGAGACATATAATAGTCGGTTGAGGGAGAGATATGGGGACTATCCTTCGACCCACCTGGATTTTGATCTGGATTTGTGGATGGAGGCAGGATCATCTGGTGGACCCGATAAAAATTAGGTGTATGAACTCTCCAACACTATTTTTTGAGAACTTGCGGGCAGCTCATAGTATCTCAACCATTGGGAGCTCCCAATCAGTATTGAGCACCCAGTCTAAGGAGATCGTGACCTTGAAACAACACACGACTTATCTCACCAAGCAATATCAACAACTCTCAACGAATTATGAACAACTCCGCTAGATGTCGTGGACATGAAATCATAAATGGGTGGTATATGTGCGCCCCTTTTTTGGCCTTTTGGTCACGGGAACGACCAACCCCTCCTCCTCCACCTCCAACGCCACCATTGTTCTAGTTTAATGTTTTTTGTACCATTAAAATTGTAATGAATATTTGGATTTTATATTATTTAATTTAATTTTTACATTTTTCAATTTTATACAATTTTATTTGCATAATTAGTTTTTTTACTACTATTCTATACAATTTTATATTATTTATTCTACATAATTTTATTTTTTAAAATATTTTTAAATTATCACTGATGGATTTATAGAAGGAAATATGTCATTGGTATTTTCCAGAGAGTTGTAAAATATTTACTGCATATGCCGTAATCACCGACGTCATTATTCTGTCGGTGATTTAGCAATAGAAATATAGATGGAATCATTTTGTCGGTATATTCTAGAGAGTTTGGAAAAAATTACTGCTTATGCCACTATCACCGATGAAAATATACTGAAGAAATTATTTTGTCGGCATATTTCAAGTAGGATTTTATTTTTTCGTGCATTTTTCCGTAGGCATATTTCACCGTCGGTTTTTATTTTTTTTTACTGACAGAATTAGAAACAGATCATCAAATTACCGGCAAACATTATTCCAACGGATGTATTCCATTAGGGAATTAGTTGGTAAATTTTACACCGATGGAATGGTAATCTTACGCCGACGAAAAAAGTCTGTCAATAAAACTATTAAATGTTGTAGTGGGCAATGTTGTCTTCTCCTTTAGGAATCTTCACCTATTGTCTCTCCCATCTTAAGTGCTTTTGCTAGTTTGTTAGAGTCTCTACTGATATGTTGCATCCATTAGTTGGTGGTTGAGATTGTTTAGGTTCTCCAACCTTGTATGCTGCCATTAGGTAGAGTGGTGCCGCTGTTGATGGTTATTGTTGTATGGTTGCCCCCCTTCTCCTCTCATTCTTTTTATATCCTAGGAAACCCTAGTCTCTATTTTATAAAATAATCATCTCTTAAGTAGACAGTTTACTTTTAAGTACTTCAATAACTATTTTTCAAAAAAAAAGAGAAATAGCCTTCCATGAAATCTTAAAGCTTTGAATTAGAGGAGCTAAATTGCTGAAACAAAAACTTGGATGTTGGTTTGGATGCTTCGGGACATAATTTGGACTCTTTTCTTCATAAAATTTGTTTGTTGGCAGAATTCATTTTTCATCTTAGAAAAATCATCTCTCTCTCATATGAGATCTTTTTTTGTTGAAATTTGGTATGTGGATAGGTCTTTGAGTCAGGAATCCAAAACAATTGAGTTTGAATCAAATGGAGTTCTATAGCTCAAGATATTCAAGTCGGAATGGCCAAAGGTTAACACCATCAAATTGTAAGATTTGACTTTGAAGGCTGCAATTTCCATGATCTTCCTTATTTTATTTTCTTGCCTTAGATGTTCAGAAAGGTATGAATGTTAAATTTTTAATGTCACTAGAATAACTTCATTTTGATCTTTAGAGCTTACGCTCTGCACAAAACATCAATTGAAGGTCAAATCTGTCAATTACCTCCAATTTACTTCTTTTTGCATCTCTCATCTAAAAGTGCCTTCAAAACATAAAACAAACAATATCAAGACATTATATATATAAAAAATAGGCAAAACACTAGTTAAATGTGGATGAAACTATCGAATAATATAGTTGCATCAAATGCCCCTACTTTTTTGTTGTAATGGGGTTAATGTTAAGGTGAGGTAAAAGAAAGGAAAAGAAAAGGTTAAAACCAAAGGAAGTAGAGCATTCTAAAAAAAATGATTTTTCTAAAACAAAATATCTCATCAAAGCACACAAATTTTCCATCTTTAAGCACCAATGCTTAACTTTTTTTTATTTCAAGCTCCATCAACATAGAATCTTAAGAACACAAAAGAGCACTTTTCTTTTCTATTCTTTTCTTTTCTTTTTCTTTTTCTTTTTGTTTTTTTTTCTTTCACCTTTGATAACTTTGCCCATCTTTTCATCAAGCATCATTTTTTTTTCCACATAATTTCCAACTATAATCCCATGAGATATCAACAAGTAATGTTCTACTAATCCTTGGCCAGTGGAAATGGAAAACATATAAAAAGTAAGGTTTACACATTGGTAAAGCAAAGAAAAGATAAACAAGCTCAAAACGGGCTCAATAAGGATAATATGCTTTAGGTTGACTTTTTGGCTCAAGTGGTTAAAATTCCTAATGTCTTTATCATCTTTATGTATACATGTAACGTGAATGTAATCTCAACAAGATATAAAACAAGTTCTAAAGATACATATCATTAAAAGAATGCACAATCAAAGAATATAATATTGAATGCTCAAAAGCTTGCATTGGTATAACGCTATAAAGTCAACATGATATATTTTCAAAGTCAATCCCTAAACCAATTAAACCTTAAAACTTGCGTGCACACTCATTCATTCAATTTATATCTTCATCTATCTTAATTAATTCTCATACATAATACTCATATTCTCATAAACATAGATTTTTTTTTACACAACAAAGAAAACTAAAATTCTCTTAATACCCCCACCTTAATGTTGAAATAAAAGAAAAGGAATATAAAAGAATGACAAAAATAAAGTAAAATGCGAAAAGTAAAAGATAAGGGAAAAGTAAAGTAAATTTGATTTTTTTTTATGCTGGGTTGCCTCCCAGTAAGCGCTTTTATTTTATGTCATTGGCTTGACATATCGCATGCTCATGCTTTATAGATCGGTTCAACGAACTCCATAGAAGCGGTGATTTCTGACATCAAACTTTCATAGAAAGGTTTCAAGCGATGTCCATTTACTTTGAGCACTTTGTTTGTTTCTAAACTCGTAATTTCAACTCCACCATAAGGAAAAACATTAGAAACAACAAAAGGTCCAATCCAACGAAAGTGCAACTTTCCAGGAAAAAGTTTCAAACGCGAATGATAAAGGAGGACTTTGTCTCCAACATGAAACTCTTTTCTCGTAATCATTCGGTCATGAAGACTCTTAGTCTTTTCTTTTTAAATCCTTGCATTCTCATAAGCATCATTCCGTATCTCTTCCAATTCTTGCAATTGCAAGTTCCTCGCAATCCTAGCAGCATCATAATCCATGTTACATTGTTTAATGGCCAAAAAAGCTTTGTGTTCAAGCTCCACCGGTAGATGACATGCTTTTCCATAAATCATCCTATAAGGTGAAATTCCTATAGGTGATTTGTATACAGTCCGATAAGCCCAAAGTGCATAATCAAGTCAGGCTCCAATCTCGCCGGTTAGGTTGCACTGTTTTCTCCAAGATGGACTTGATTCTCGATTTGAAATTTCAGCTTGGCCATTCATTTGAGGATGGTAGGTTGTGGAAGTCTGATGAGTCACATGGTATTTGTGGAGTAATGCTTCCATGGAACAATTGCAAAAATGAGTGTCATGATCACTAATGATAGCTTTAAGGATTCCAAACCTGTCAAATATGTGAGTCCTGACAAAATCTAAAACAACCTTAGCATCGTTAGTTCGTGTGGCTTTCGCCTCAATCCATTTGGACACATAATTAACAACAAGAAGGATTTAAAGATTATCGAAAGAAGAAGGAAACGGACCCATAAAATCAATACCCCAAACATAAAAAATTTCACTTACAAGAATATTCGTTAAAGGCATTTGATTCTTATGAGTGATATTACATGTTCTTTGACATTTTTCACATGATTTGCAAAAGTGATATGCATCCTTAAAATTAGAAGGCCAATAAAGACCACTTTCAAGTACCTTGTGACCGTTCTTTTAGCTCCAAAATGCCCACCACAAGAATCAGAATGACAAAAAGTGAGAATGGAATGAAATTCATCTTGTGGTACATATCTCCTAACTACTTGATCCACACAAAATTTCCACAGATAAGGAGTGTCCCAAAAATAATATTTAGTATCAGCTCGTAAATTGTGTTTTTGGGATGTAGACAAACCTGAGGGGAATTCTTTGGTGACTAAATAGTTCACCAAATCAGCATATCTTGGTTTTGTAGAGGAATGTAACACATACAACCAATGTTGTCAAAAAAGCGAGTTGACTCTTAAAATCTTACCATTTAACGAGTCAACATGTATCTAACGTGTCAAATCGGATTAAAACTCAAAAACTAGTAAAATTGGTCAATCTCGGTCGAACTCGGTAAAATTGGACCGATTTTATGATTTTGAAAAAAATATAAAATTGTGCATTCTGGTAATCTGTACCTTAACATTTTCATTATTTTAAAGTTATATCTTGCAGAACTTGTGCAATTTGATAATCAAGGGCCTGATTTTTAACGATACAAGTTATTTGTGGATTTCATTTCCATAAAATTAAAATACATATTCATTCTTCACAATTTCTTATGTAAACTATTAACATATCAATTGATATATTTCTCTCTTTTAGCTGGCATATATATAGAATAAAGTTGTAAATTGACATGCTTGACCTTTGGAGTAATTAATGTTAAATGGTCTATCAAAATTTGAAGGGACTCGTTTCTTGTAAATGACGAAGTAAGTGGGTTGATTTGTCCAAGAAGTAGAGGAATCAATGTGAATAAAAAAAAGGTGTTTGGACTTTTCTATTGTTTATTTTATTTTTATTTTTATTGTGTTATATTGTTAATTACTACTTAATTGAAATTCTTAATATATAATTAGTTAAAATATTTTACTTACGATTTTACAATCTTACGATTCAAATTTATATTGTATATTCCGTGTCATGTCAAAAAAGCGTTTTTGACAACCTTGCATACAGCTGCTCGTCAGGGAATGTCTCTCTTATTGTTTCAGTGGGTATATCCTTGGTCCTCAGTCGACTCAAGTGATCAGCCACATGGTTTTCAACACCTTTTTTTGTCTTTGATCTCAAGATCAAATTCTTTTAAAAATAAGATTCACCTAATCAATCTTGGTTTTAACTCATTTTTCTTCAAAAGACACCTTAAAGCTGCATGGTCAGTAAAAACAACAACTTTTGTACCAAGTAAATATGACTTGAATTTTTCAAGAGCAAACACCACTGTAAAAAGTTCATTTTCAGTTGTATGATAATTGCATTGTGCTCCGTCCAACTTGCGAGACGCATATGCAATCACATGCAAATTGCTCCCTATTCTTTGCCCCAGCACAACCCCTACCGCATAGTCACTCACATCACACATTATCTCGAAAGGCTAATCCCAGTTTGGTGGTTGGATGATAGGGGCAGATGTGACACACCTCTTAAGCTCATCATGGGCATCTTTACATGCTTGATCGAACACAAAATCCACTTCTTTGGCTAATAATTTGCACAAGGGTGCCATAATCTTTGAGAAATCTTTGATAAAGCATCAATAAAAACCTGTATGGCCAAGAAAAGAGTGAACTTCTCTCACGCATGAGGGGTAAGGCAATAATGAAATAATGTCTATTTTAGCTTTATCAACCTCTAATCCACGCGAAGACACAACATGCCCAAGAAGTATTCCTTGTTCTACCATAAAATAACACTTTTTCATAGTTCAAGACAAAGTTAGTTTCAATGCATCTTTTCAAGACTAAAGATAAATTTTCCGAACACTTATCAAAAGAATCACCATACACCATGAAATCATCCATGAAAACCTCAATTATTCTTTCAACATAATTAGAAAAAATATTCATCATGTATCTTTGAAAAGTTGCAGGTGCCTTATAGAGACCGAAGGGCATTGTCCTATATGCATATGTACCAAATGGACATGTAAATATAGTCTTTTCTTGATCCTCAGGATCAATAACAATATGATTATAGCCATTATATCCATCAATAAAGCAATAAAAATCTTACCTGCTTGACGTTCAAGCATTTGGTCCATGAATGGTAATGGGAAGTGATATTTGTGTGTAGAAAGATTAAGCTTTCTATAATCAACACACATTCTCCAACCACTTAAGATGCAAATTGGAATGAGTTCATCATTTTTGCTCTTTACCAACGTGATTTCGGTCTTTTCATGCACCATATGGATAAGCGCCACCCATTTATTATCCATGATGGGGTAAATGACTCCTACATCTAATAGTTTCAAAATCTTAACTTTCACTACCTCCATCATAGGCGAATTCAACCTCCTTTGTATTTCCCTTATTGGTTTCACATTGTCCTCCAATAGTATGTGATGTATACACATCGAGGGACTAATGCCCTTAATGTCGGCTAAAGTCCACCTAAAAGTTGTTTTGTGATCGCACAACAACTTCAAAAGTTTTTCCTTTTGTGCATTTGTCAAACCTTTTGTTGTCATAATGGGAAGTGTATTGTTGTTGCCAATGAATACATGCTTCAAATTATCGAGCATAGGTTTTTCAATTTTAACTCGGGGGCCTGTAAAATAGATGACAAAAGCTTTTTATGTGAAAGTACTAAATCAACAAAGACATTACTAGGTGGAACGGTTTGCAAAGCTTGCAAAGCCAATGCTGATTCGTGCATGTTTTGGGGAACACATATATGGGTCTCCATCTCTTCTATCTTAGTAAAATTATAACCATAGCTTAAAGCCACGTTTAATCCGTCCTTACGAGCACAATAAAAAACTTGTTGCATACACTTATCAACTTAAAATTATCAAGAGAACAAACATTTGTCACAAGTAAACATTCACCTACAGAAATCCAAACTGATCATAAAAATGAAACACCAATTTATACTCTGAATATCTATATTTTCTTATGTTGATTAGTTAACAGATTCGCTGTATAACTAATCATAACAATCAAACAACCACAGTATCCGCACTAGTAATTTAATTTAATGGCAGCTTTAAGAACTAGATGAGTTGATTAATCTAGACAACATAACTGTCCACAGTCCATGTTTGATTTGATCAATCGAAAGCTCTCCCTAAGATTACTAATCTGGATCCGCCATAATTATTAATCTCAGTTGCTTCACAAGTTTATATACCACAAGTCCAGTTTTGATAGCAAACTTAGCAATAGATTGATCACAATAATAACTTAGAGTCTGCTCTATCAATTAAAATAAACAATCATAGGAAATAAACAAAGGAGAACAAACATATTCATTTATCATATAAACTGAAAAGAAAAGGTAGAATAAATCTCATAGTTCTTGAAATTCGAAGGTTTCTGTATCCTTGCAACCAAGAATAAAAGTTTAGCCTTGCATGTTTGTTGAACAACTAATCAAAAAGAAAGAAGAAAACATGATTTCGGGTTTGTGGAGGAGAAGGGGTTCTTTTTTCTCTCTTGGTTGGTTGCCCCCCTTCTCTTCTCTCATTCTTTTTATATCTTAGGAAACCTTAGTCTCCATTTTACAAAATAATCTTGCATGAAATCTTCAAGCCTTGACTTAGAGGAGCTAAATTGCTAAAATAAAAAATTGGATGTTGTTTTGGATGCTTCGGGACGTAATTTGGACTCATTTCTTCATAAAACCTGTTTGTTGGCATAATTCATTTTTCATCTTAGAAAAATCATATCTCTCTCATATCAGATCTTTTTTTGCTGAAATTTGGTACGTGGATAGGTCTTTGAGTCAGGAATCCAAAACAATTAAGTTTGAATCAAATGGACTTCTGTAGCTTAAGATTTTCATATCAGAATGGCTGAAGGTCAACACTGGTAGATTGCAAGATTTGACTTTGAAGGTTGCAATTTTCATGATCTTTCTTATTTTATTTTCATGCCTTAGATGTCCAGAAAGGTATGAATGTTAAATTTTTAATGTCACTAGAATAACTTCATTTCGATCTCTAGAGCTTACTTTCTACACAAAACATCGACTGAAGGTTAAATCTGCCAATTACCTTCAATTTACTCCTTTTTGCATCTATCATTCAAAAGTGCCTTCAAAACATAAAACAAAGAATACCAGACATTATATATATAAAACATAGGCAAAATACTAGTTGAATATGGGTGAAACTATTGAATAATATGGTTGCATCAATTATATTGTTTAGGAGGTATCATCTTGTATAGGGACTGGCTGTTTTTTCAGCTTCGTTTACTTTTGATCTTCAATATATACTTACATTTTGATCAAAAAAATAAAGAATGGCTAACGCATATTACAAGAAAGTCAGACCCATGGTATTTCAGGAAGGAGATCTAGTGTTAAGAAAGATTTTATTTGTACCCGGCAAAGATCAGAGTAAGCGGGTACCTAACTATGAAAGTCAGTATGTAGTGATGAAAGCATTCTCTAGGAGAGCTGTGTTGTTGACAAGAATGCATGGAGATGACTTGCCTGTGAACTTTGAATCTCTAAAGAAATAGTATGTGCAGTGTACTCATCTTCTTTAAATCAATAAAGTTTGGTTATTCATTTTCACTACATCTTGTGTGTTTTGCAAATGATCTCAAAAGGCTCAACAAAAAACCTTTTTCAAAAATCATTTTCTCTTAAACAAAGGTTTTGAAGATTTGACTTTTGCTAATGATTTTAAGAAAAATCAATGATCTGTCAAAGGGAACGATTCACCTAATAACTCTATAGGAGATGATTAAATACCTAGATGAATGATCCAACCATTAAAGTTTGTCATGTAAAAGTTATATGAAACAAGACAGTGAAGTTTTCATGAGTCATGAACTATTTATCAGTCCTGACCAATCTTGCTTGAAATGAGGAAAGGCCATTTTTTATATCCATCAGAGATAAATATGTCCCTTGCAGTCCTAATTTGAGCTGAAATGAATTTTTTTTTCTTTATAAGATAACCCTGGCTAGGATCACACCCCATACTGGGGGCAAATATTAGAAAATGATGAAAATAAAGGTATTTGAGAATGTCCACTAAAGATGAGAAAGTGGTTGGAAACCCAAAAAAGGTAGAATACTTGTGAACGGAATCCATAAGATCTTGATTGAGGCCCCAACCAATAAGGCTTAAAAAAGAGAAGAAGAAAATAAAAAAGCTTTGCTAAATGATAAATCTTGAAAAAACACACAAGTAAAAGCTTCTCTTGCGATTTCAATGAACAAAGAAAAGGAAAATCATTAAGGAACTTGCAAATGGCATAGAAAAGGGCATTGGTATCATGATATGAGTAGATAAAGAGATTTTGAAAAAAGTAAAGCCAATTAGGTGTTCAATCAAAGGTTTAGAGTGAAAAGAAAAACCTAGAAAGATCCTTGTCTCAACTTCTAAACGTGACGGTCCTTGATAGCATAGCATATGCTGGAAGAATAGCAAAAAAAGAAGAAAGGGCATAAAGGAGTGAAAGTGATCCTAGACCCATAAAAACCCTCAAACACCATTTGAGCATGTGAACTCCTTTTCTTTAGTATTCATAAAATTTAGCCTTCATTACATGCCTTGAAAAATCAATTCTAATCAAGTAAGTGGGAAATATTGATGAATATCGCTCTCAAAATGTAAGGAACCATTTATAAGAATCATGATGAAGAGAAAAGGTATTCATCTTTGTTCACGTTTAGAAAATCCAAACACAAGACTTCAAACAAGTATTTGATCTTTTTGAACCTAATGTAAAATGAACCATCTCTTAAACCAATCACCATGATGAAATATATTTCTTCAAAGACTAATACAAATCATGAGAGTTGCATGAATATTATTATTTGACATGTCATTAAGAAAATCTTAGGTTTTTGAAAAGACAAAGTAAATCTTTTGAAATATGTTTTTGGGAAAACACCATAAAATAAAAACCAAAGCGTGTGTCACGAGTATTTGAAAAAACTGCACGAAAACGAACATTGTCTCAAAACAAAGAGTTTTCATTCATTCCCAATTAGGAAAAATATGATAGCATTCACCACGCCTTATATACTCATAAAAATGAAGGCTATAAAGGTAACTCGATGATTAGTACTTAAAAGTGCATTTTTATCAAGGTTTTATATCATCATTTTGCACTTGAAGTATCAATAACTCCTTAACTAAAGCATGTTTTATAATAGCATATCTAATAATATAAGATACCTTTAATTTATGGTAAATGTTCATCTTAAATGCAGGCCTATCACATAAATGAAAGAATTGATTGATGAGTTGAAGTATTGAAATTGAAAGGACAAAGAGATGGCCAAACTTAGAAAAGAGATGCTGGTGCAGTCCAAACTGGAACACTGTTCGGTAATTAGGTCATATCTGGAGCTGTAGATCTTGGATTTAGGTTCCATTTTATATGGATGGAAAGATAAGACATAGGGCTACAACTTTCATGTGGAGCCCAAGATTTAAAAAGGTCGTTTTCAAGTCAAAATTGTAGCAACAATGGCGAAGTCTGAATCTGTCCTGCAGCCCATACACTGTTCAGTGTGCAGCCCATATCTCGAGTTCTAGAAGTCTAAATGACCTTATCTTTTTTTTTCTGGAAAGCTGAGACAATTTCCTAGAACCTTCATTGGAGAATCTATTCAAATCTTGACATTATCAATGACGTTTTTGGCAGACAAAAAGATAAGGATTGTCACCAAGTCAAGATGTGGCCACCCACTCATCAATTAGTCAACAAATCAATAGTTCCAAATTTTGGCCTATAAAAGGAGGCATTTGCCATGCATTTAGGTATCTTGGTGTTCAGATCAAGATCATGCTCTTGCTCTCTTTTGTAATACTTAAGTTTTGTATATATTAATCTCTTATTTATGCCTTTCATTTTCTTTTCTTTACTTAGTTAACTTCTTTCTCATTTATGTTCTTATCTTGTTTATTTATGTTTCTTTGTTTCATTATGTGTAGCTAAGTTAATTATGTCAAGGTGAAAAGGGTACACTAATGGTGTAAGAATAAGTATAATATAAACTTAACATGGACCTTAATGTTGGATACTAACATGCTTTATATTTGTTATCTTGTTCACTTTTAATACTTTGCTTGTTAAATAGTTAATCTAGATTTATGTTGTATAACACTTGGTACAACAAATACTTGGCACTTTCATAGCCCATAATGTATGGTATAACCGACACTTGAGCTATGAAAGGAACTTGATTTGTTGTTAACATAAGTTATAATCATGAATGCCTGACAACATTTACAAGTATTAGCATTATTCGAATAAGATAACTAATATAATTATGTTAACATTTATAATCTGATTGGAACCTCCTTTGTGTGTGGTTTCCAATTGAATAATAAGAGTTTATATTATACTTGTTTGAAATACCATTAGTGGATCCTCTAACCTTGACATTTGTTGTTATCATTGTTTAATCCTTACGTTAATCTTCCATCTCAAAGTTCTCATCAGCTTCTTCTTCTTCTTCATCTTTATTATTATCATTATTAATAATATTATTGGTATTATTATTATTATTACTACTACTATTACTATTACTACTACTAGTACTATTATTATTGTTGTTGTTGTTGTTACTATTGTTGTTATATAATTGTTGTTTATAATTTATACAATTAACCTCCCTGTGGTTCGACCCCGGTCTTGCTGGGTTATTTATTAATTCGACACTCTTGCACTTGGGAGAAGACATCAATCTTTTGGTCGTGTCACTCGACATTCAAGATTTGAAAGTAACTCTCACGGACTTGCTCGAGTAAACTAGAAGAGAGAGCTGACAAGAGAGACCACCTTACAAATTACAATCCTCAGCAATAAAAAAAAAAGAGATTATAAAGATAAAGGGGGGCTATATTTTAAAAGGCATGCATTGCATATGGTTTAACCTTAACTATGAAGTAGTGTTGGCATAGGATTTGACAAACAAATGGAAAGGCGGTGGAATTTGCATAGGTGAACAAAAGCCAAGAAATGGCAAAGACCATCCATAAGGTGTGGATAACTAAGGCCATAAGACAAGACACTCGTTGTAAGAGTTTACCCTTGAAGGATTTTTTGTTTTAGAAAAGTTTTGGAAGGACCGATGTAGATCCTAGTATTTGGAATTTGAAAAGGTTAGGTTGCCCATGTAAACAGACCAATTTCAGAGGAGCATGAAGTTTTGCTGAAATTAATTTTAGAATTTGAAAAAGATAGGTTGCTCGTGACAATAGACCAATTTTAAATTTCAAAATGGGCAGGTCGCTCATGAAAACAAACTAATTTCAAGGAAGCATGGAGCCTTGCTAAATTATTTTTGAAATTTAAAAAAGAATAGGTCACCTATGAAAAATTGACTAATTTTTGAATTTCAAAATGGGTTGTCACTCGTGAAAATAAACCAATTTTAGAGAAGCATGAAGGCTTGCTAAAATTCTTGTTAGAATTTTAAAAAAGATAGGTTGCTCGTAAAAATAGACTAATTTTTTAATTACAAAATAGACAAGTTGCCCATAAAAATATACCAATTTCAAGAAAGCATAAAGGCTTGCTGAAATTCTTTTTGAAATTTGAAAACAGCAGGTCACCCGTAAAATAGGCCAATTTTGAAATTTCAAAATGAGTAAGTCGTCTGTGAAAATAGACCAATTTCAAGGAAGCATGAAGGCTTGCTGAAATTCTTTTTTGAATTTTAAAAAATGGTAGGTTACCCATGAAAATAGACCAATTCAGGGAAGCAAAGAGGCTTGCTGGGATTTCTTTTGGAATTTGAAGAAGGGCAGGACACCCGTGAAAATAGACCAATTTTTTTGAATTTCAAAAGGGATAGGTTGCCCATGAAAGTAGATCAATTTTTTAATATTTTAAAAAAAGTAGGTTACTCATGATAATGAGACCATTTTCTTTTAAAAAAATAGAAGGTTGTCCGTGAAAATAGAACAATTTTTGAATTTCTAAAAGGGGCAGGGGCAAATCACCCATGATAATGAGATAATTTTTTATTTTTTTTAAAGCTAGGTCCTTGAAATTCTAAGATGGGATCCACCCAGCAAGATCGACATACATTATTTTTTTTTACAAGCTCACTATTCAAAAACTTGATTTGATTTTACTTCGTAAGCATTATAAAGAAGAGGCATTTGTTGATACTCACTTTTGACCCCATAAAAAATCAAGAAAAAAATAGAAAAAGAAAATCCAAAATACAAGAGAATATACATGAAGAAAGCTTAGAAGATTATCCAAGTTGATGAAGGACCAAAATGACAAGTGGGCAAGGGTACCAAAAGTGCAAGAAAAAAAATGAGGAACTAAAGTGAATTTGATTTGCTTAGTCACCAAGCAATTGGGAGGGAAGAGACAAAAACATTTTCCTATAACACAGTGAAGGAATCCCACACAAAAAAGGGGGAGAACAAAAAAATAAAAATAGAAAAGGGAAAAAAAATAATCTTTCTCATATTCTCTCCCCACATACAACAAAAAAACCCTTGCCCCATTACACCTAAATCTTGCCACCAACAACATAAGAAACAACTACACATCCACATGCATGTTTACTTCATCTCTCGACCTCAATGCCACCATCAACACAAACCATCCTACACGCTACTATCGATAACTTCTCTCACAACCCCTACACAAAGTTTTCATCCTGAAACCAAAACTTTAGCTAGAGATTGTTCTCTTTACAACCCTTCATTTTTTTACTATGAAGAGACCAAACCTAAAAGCTCTTACCTTTTCACCACAGTGCCAACCTTTATTCTCTTTAACATAGCTCACAACTAGCCCGCCACTATGCAAACCTCCACCTCATAGTGTTATCATCATTTATCCATTTGAAGCCACCACAAATCGACTCAACATCATCGTCGACCACATTCCCCTACCAACAGGCACCAGCTCCTCAACATCACAACAACCTTTGCCAGCAACAGACCCGACAACGCCAGCTCTAGTAGCATCGCCTTTATGAATACCATTACTAATAACTTCTCTTCTCTTTTCAGTCGTGAACCAATGGCCCATCAATACCCATCCAACTGGCCCTCCCTGCACACAATTCTCCACCTGTGGTAGCAGCAACAATGACCATTTGAAGAAGAAATAGTGAGAGAGAAGCATATTTAAAAAAAAGGAAAAGAAAGAAAAAGAACTGAAGTTTATTGTGTTTGTGTATTGCTTTTATAGGTTTCCTTATGTTACACCATGGGCATAGGAGTGAAGAGGAGCAGAAGAGTTTCCCAATCCATGTCATCATGCGCCTCTCAAGATGCTGGAGGGTCACCTGCACGCGCTGCCAGCGGCAGAAGCATGTGAGACCCACGTGTCACCACTACTCCAATGGTCCTAGAATCTTTTAGCGTGCTTCTTAAGTTTTTAGCAATCTCTCCAAATCTTCTATAACCCTTGGTGATTTGTAAACTTGTGTAATTTTTGGGTATGTAAATAATTAGTGAAAACATGTGAGTGTGTGTGTTTGTATTTTATTTTATTTTATTTTGTGTTAAATAATTTTAAAAAAGGGAAAAAATTAATTAATCCAATGTTTTAATTGCATATGACTACAAAAATGAATTCTGGTCGTAGCATATGACCTAATCCTTGCAAAGATTTCATTTTATTTATAAAAAAGAGAGAAAATGTTTTATCATTGTTTTAGAAACATTTTTTTGTATCTCTTTGCATTTTGTTTTGTGGAATTTACAACAGGTTGCAAAATTCCTATAGGATTTGGCTAATATTTCAATATCCCTAAGTTTTTCTTTCTTTCATTGAAAATTAATGGTTACTATTCTGGTATAAATATTGAACTTACAAATCGACTGATATTTAAATATCAGGAGTTGATTAGAAAATTCTCAGAATTTTTTTAATATTCACTAATTTTAATTGTGTATTTTTCACCATAATATACGAGTTATGGAAAACACTTGTCTTTCAGGATAGGTGAACCTTGTTAGGACACCTATATTGATTCTTCTTAGAAGGATTTATCTTGGCATACAAGCCTTTAATAAATTCAAAATGTTAGTTTTGTTCATAAGCGTAAATCTTTGTTTTAAGCCATAGACAGACCACCGATTAGAAACCCATCAACATCTTTAAATTACATCTAGACCACACAATGCAATTTATCTTAGGTAAGGTGTGTTAGGAGTGCTAATACCTTCCCTAACCCCAACCAATCCCTTACCTTAGAATTTTTTATAAGATCAGTCCACCCTTGTCTCCTAGTGACCATAAACCAAACAACTAGGTGGCGACTCCTTCATCCCTCCGCATCGCGTGCACATGTTCGACATGCATAGTGAGAATAATTAAGTGAAAAGCCTTGAATTGGTGAAACATGAGAGTGGTGAGGATATATTTTTCTTGCTACTAATTAATTTTTATAGATTCAAAGATGTCTTAAAATAACAGCTCTATGACACTAAAAACGGATAACACCTTTCAAATGCAAGCTTTCACAAAACAACTTGAGTTGTTGACTAGGATAATGAAGGGGTTGAAAGATGATATGGATTCGATGAAGCAACAAATAAGTGCGGTTGGTTAGAGTAGATTCAATATGGGTAAGGAAGAGAATTAAAGATTACATGTTTCAAATATTTATGATCATAATGTTTCTATGAGGTTAGATAAAGAACGCGAGGCTGAATGAATTGCAAATATTTATAAATAAATAAATAAAGAATGTAATGGAGAGCTTCAATTCAGTACCAAAATGTTGAAAAACAAAAGAGGGTAGCGATGGTTAACATTCAAAAATATATATGTAAGTGAATGACAATGCATACATATTTTAAATTATTATTGGCTACTACTTCTATACAATGTTGTTGGAGGCAAGTGAATGCAAGAAAAGAACTCCAAAGGCTTCAATAAGAGGTTAAGGAATTGTCTATTAAACTTGTTGGTGATTCGAGAATGAATCACCTTGAAGGGAGAGGGAATGATACGATCAAAGCAAGGTCAGATTCAAATTCTAACGTAAAATTTCCTACCATCTAGTTTTATGTTATTGAACATAACTCTAAATCAACCTGTTGGATCAAACAGAAATTTTACCAGAAGATTCCATAGGTATTTTTATATGTTGGGGTAAAATTTTAAGTGAATTGGTTTGGGAAAGCTTTGCGATATAGGTTTGAACAAGCTGTATGAATTTTGTTATTTACTTTCTTTTGACTTGTGGACTTCCTATTTGACAAGAATCCTTTTCTTATAAGGATGTGGCAGCTTGTTTTGAAACATTTCTAGTTCTACAAAGATCTTTAATGGACTGCAACATAATTTTCAAGTGTGGTAAGGATTCATTAATGTTCCAAAATCGTTTTCTTACAAGAATTCCTTATTCATCCTAGCTACACAAGGAAAGAGGATTTGGTGGTATTCAATGAAAAATTAGTTTCTAGGATCATCGGACAACATTGTAGGCTATAAATAAACTTTATATCAGACTTGTATTGTTTTCTTATCTTTTCAGACTTGTATTGTTTTCTTATATTTTCTTCTTACAACATTGTAGGGAATTAACTTATGAGTTTTATTTTTATTATTTCAGTTATAGCTCAAGACTTGTTTGGATCAGGGTTTGGGCTTACTAGTATAGGTTTTTGGTCAGTTTTGTAGATTTTTTCAGAAGTACTTAAACTCTTGTAAGCCCGAGTTTCGAAAAACTTTTTGATCAATAATATTTATGAACTTTTTAGTTTAACATGTATGAGAGATTCTTATATTTTTTGGTTCTTGAACAAACTGAATCTGACTTATTAAAGATTAACTTTTTAGTACTAGTGCCTTGGGACAAGTTTTCATTGTATCACACTCCTATCAGATCTCTTTCGACTTTCCAGAATCAGATCTCAATCTTGATTATGGGTTGTGTGATCACAAGATTCACTTCATTATTGATGGATTCTCCTTTAATCATTTCTTTCTCTTTTTTCAGCTTAAAATCAAATGGATTGAAAATCAAGAGTGGGAAGGAGAGACAGAGATAGCATTAGCTAGAGTAAGACTTTGCTTAGCATCTAACTTCTTTGCCCCACCTTTTGAATGAAATTGGAGATATGTAATCACATGCAATGATATAATGGTCATATCGAATTTTGATGATATGAATGTTGAAAACTACAATAAAAATGAAATATATACTAGTAGTTTAAAGATAATATAGGAATCAGATAGCTTTACAAAGAAAAGAGATAAGCAACCACCATGCTTAGCGCGCGAAAAGTAAATTCCTCGCCCAATTAAAAGTAAGGATATACCATGACTCATAAATAAAAAGCCACAACCGCATTAAAAAGTTTGGATGCTATATATGACATGGTAGCTAGAATCAAGAAATTATGCAAGAAGATCAGGAATGAAAAATAAGAGAAGATGGATAGAGTGGAGGGGCACAGGGGAAAAGGGAAAAAAAGAAGAAGATAGAGATAAGAATTAATATATTGAAGAGGTATAGTATTGTCGTAGTGACTGACATTTCATGGATAGCCACACATGCAAAGAAGGGGAGAATATAAGAGATAATTCTGGTTTGGTTTCTCATACCTGTTTTTTCCAAGTTTTTGCCGTTTGAGTCTCAAAATACATGCATACCATTGGCATCATGTCATTGTACATAAATACCATAAAGTACGTGAAAATAACCAAACCTTTCATCTTAAAGAGTTAATTTGAAGATTCTAATTAATTATACATATTAGTTGAGAATTCATCGCTATATTAATCAAAGATAATCATGTTTATTTTAAGTCAAAATCCTTAAAATTAAGCATGCTATGAACTATGCAGAAACAACTAAAAAATTTAAATTTTCGTTCTTCATGTCAAAATGTTATTAAAATACTTTAAATAAATAAATAAATAACCCTATTATGATTAGGAAAATATAATAGAATTATAATAATATTGAAAATCTTAATAAATATCTTCCCTACTTAAATAAAAGTAATGAATCCTATAAAACCTTAATAATTAAATAAATATTACAATAGAAATAATTTAGCTTCAAATAATGAGATTTGTATTCTAGATTAGTTTTTTTAATTTGTAAAAAACTCATCTTCAAGTTAATTGTCATAAATTGAACTATTTCATTACAAAGAAATATATATCAATTTAAATATAATATTCTGGCAAAGTAACAGATCTTTAATTTGTTGACTGAAAACACTTCATCATCCTTGCTACTATGTAGTTTGTTTCTTTCATCATTGAAACTCTTTCTTTCTTGACATGAAAGTCCTTTCATCTCTTTCCAGCAATATGTGCTCCCTCGTATCATTCATTTTGCTACCCAAATCATGACTATCTCTTTTTGTTGAAATGTTAGCCTTGTTCTTTATCTATTTGTACCCATTATCATCATTTAAGTTGTTTTTATAAAAGCACTCTTTTTGACTCATATTTGGCATTACCAATAATATGTAAAGTTAATGCCCATGCTAGTCTTGTTGAGGCGAGGATGGTTTAGAGAATTTATGTTCTAAAGTATTTGAATCCCATTATATGGAGAACTCATGAGCTATGTCATGCATTAATTGAAGCTTCATCCATTTTTTGGCTGAGCTTGGCTTCAACTTAACTGCTTTGGAACAATTTTTTACATCAACTAGTTTCTTATAAGATGATTGGATTTTATTCTTTCTGCTTGTAATCTAAGAGAACAAATGTACCCCTTAATAATTGTCTCATACATAATCAAATTTGAACACTCATCTAACTTTTTGGTAACTTATATTGGACTTGTTTTTGCCACGAGAAAGTTGTTGTCCTTAATCAGTTCTCAACCAACTACATCATATATATTCTTTCACTTTATCATAATTAGTAAGCTAGTCCATAAATTTCTCAATACTTAGATCTCCATTGGAAGTTATGATATCAATATTCAAATAAAATTTATTCATCTTAGGAGAATGTATTTTAGGCCTAGTCTTGCTATAATAATAATAAAAATACCCATATAACATCCCTCAATTTGATCCTCACTAAACTTCTTTACATAGATAAGGTTGTCCATATAGGATTGAAGAAAAAGGTATGAGGATTGGTTTGCCATAAGGTAAATCTCTGCACATCTCTCTCATCATAATTCATATTTGTGCCTTCCTCTAGTAGTAGTCATTTTTGTCTGATAACTAGGACTCCACTTAATGTAGCCTTTGTGATAAGGTACTTTACACTACCTCTTGAGATATTACAGTCCTAAAATGACCTCCACTTCTTCTATATCATAAGGTGGAATGATGTTGTCAATATATTCTTCTATCAAAGAGGCCAACCTATTCTAATACTAATATATACAATATATATAGTGAAAGAAAGAACTAGGGTTTCTCAAACTCTAAGGTTACTATAGAAAACTTTGAACTAAAAAGTTCTAAATTTTTTCTAAATAATAAGTCTTAACTATATTGAAAATTAAGATACAAAGTTATTTAAATAGATACGAAATTGACCTATCTAATTAAATTAAAATTATGAAACCTAACTGAGAAAGGAGTAAAAAATTATGAATAATATCTTCTAACTTAATTTTGGAATTAAATGATCTCAACTAGTTATACCAATTGATCCTTTAAAGAACTAGACCTCTAGAATACTCCAACAAATTTTTAGCCTAATGCAATGGTTAGAATAAATTTAAGTAAATTTTTTTTCAGAAATATCGTTTGACACATCCATAATTCTTCTTAGAGTTGGACTTGTCGATATATGTCCCACGTCAATATGTTAGTTAAACATTTTTTATAATTCAATATGAAAATTAAATCTTAAAGATTTTGATTAATTTATGTGTTTCTAGATTTGATTTCACTTTATAATGGAAACTATGATAATTAAGAGGAGAGAAAAAAAAAAAGGAACCAAACATCATGTAAATGAAGTAAATAAATGTTTGATGAAGTTCTAAAAACTTCACACATAAAAAGGCTTTCCCTGACTGGCAACGTCTTGGGGTTAAGTTGTGCCTGAAAAATTAGTCCATTGTGGGAACATGAGACACTTTGATGCTTAAGTTAGTAAAAGTGTCAAGAGATAATGTACTGTAAAATAGAAATAAAAAGAAAGCTAGGAGTGTGTAATTGTAAGTTTTATGTGGCTTTGTGTGTCTGTACGCATGTGCGACTCTATATGGAAAATCTCCCATTATTTTTTTTTTTTTTATGGTTGTGTATATATACACTCAACCATGGACTTTCTTCATAGAGAAGGTGACTTATTATTAAAGGGTAAATTGGCTTTAGACATTGGTTATGGAGCTGAAAACCCACTGACTCACAATGATGGTCATTATGTCATGCATTATTAGTGGAGATGGTGGTTAACAATTAAGCATGTTGTAGCCATTGGTGTAAGAATATGGCGTTACTACCTGCCATATAAAGTTTGTGTGCATGGAAAAATTATATATGTGTGTATGTGTCTTACAAAGAGAGAAATTGTTAATGGCACTTGAAAAAATAAATACATAAAGGTATGTGCCTAGTTTGGCAAGAGAAAAAACGAAAAAAAAAGAGAGAAGCAAGAGAAAAAAAAGGAGAGAGAGTGACTGAGAAGGTCACATGGGATTGGCCCATGCTACCAGCAACCTTTGCCACATGGGATGAGCCCACGCGTGACTAGTAGTCGTGGCCATGTGAGCTTAGCCCACACGACCAGAAGTTGTTTTTTTAAAAAAACATGTTGTGTATTTTTTGTGCATCATAAATGTTCATGTTTTAAGTTTCTTATTTTATTATGGTCATATTGTTCTTCCACTCCCTTCAACACTTTAGAAGTTTAATATTTTATATAAAATATAAAATATTTTGTAATTTTTTCCTTTGATTAAACTTCGTACTTAGAATTCAATTCTTTGTTAAACTTATGTAAAAAGAAAATTATAAAGTGTTATATTAAGCCATATCATGTGAGTTCTTTTGATGAGGCCGACAAGTTTCAACCTTCTTAATGAGTTGTTGGGCTACTTCATGTTTGGTTGGAGTGCCTAAGCCTAACAGGAATGAGGTCTAGTATGAAGAGATCAAAATTAGACCAAACCATGTTAGAAGGTGAATTGATCGATCTAATGATCAAGACTTTCAAGGGGCTTTGATCTACCAATACATATGGAAGACAAATCCATTATCATGTTAATTGAGGAGAAAATATTATAGAAAATGTTCCATGTATCTTCATGACTAAAAGAGTATATTCTTATTTAGAATGACTTTTTTATTCCCTTCAAAGAGAAAACTCCCCTTCCCCCTCTGACCTTATATACTACTAGTGTTGCCATTCTTTGCATGGAAGAAGGGAAGAAGGGAAAAAGTGAAAAAGGGAACCTTTCCTGTATTAGAGCTAATCATGTGTGATTATTACCCTAGTTAGTTCAAGTCTCTTCATGATAGATGAGCCTATAGGCTAGGTATAAAATGTCCTATCACAACTTAAGGATTTTCCACTAGGATATACAAGCATAAGACATAAGATGGTAGCCATATGTTGGGGAAAAATTTATTTTAAGTTAGATGGTGAGGAGGGGTGTCAGGTATGGACATCCTTAACCTATATTGTTGGGTCCAAGTTACCTTGTCATAACCCAATTTTGGATCCCTCAAAATTTTTATATATATATCCTAAAAAAATAAAAATTATAAAACAAAATTATATTTTCATGACACGAAAAGATAAGCTTTCGAGTTGCAAAGACCAAATACCAGAAGAATAACCAAATTAGGAGAATTCGACAAGATGGGATGAAGAAAGAAAAAAATGAGTTTGAAATCCAAAGTCGACCAAAATTAAATGAATTAATTAAGTTTAAGGACTCAATTAAACTTTTAGAAAGTTTCATTAACATATTTAAGGACTTAATTAAAGAAATTATTTAGTTTTAAAGTTAATTGGGAAAAAAATTAGAAGAATTAAGTAAGTTTAAAAACTTAATTAAACTTCTAAGAAGTTTTATGGATTCAACCAATGACTCAATTGAAGAAAAAAATCAAGTTTTGAGGTCTCATTTGGATCAATTTGTAAAGATTGGATGGTTAGGGAGACAATTGAAAGTTTGGAACAACTAAATTGGTGTAATCATGGGTTCAATTGTAAGAAGTTTGTCTCAATTTAGGACGTTTAAGCTTTAATTTAAATAACAAAGACCAAATTGAAATATATCAAATCCTAATTAGAAAGCCCTAATTTTTAGGTGTTTAAAAAGACGACATGTCATTTATTTTTATTGAAGAGTAGGAGTGACACATCATTTGCCTTGTTTATTTGTCTTCTTCGGCTAAGAAAGTCGATCGAGTTGCAAAATTTAGGCGAATGAATGTGGCATCTCCGATCATTTGACATAGGAAGTTTTCCTCTTTAAGGTTGTGCCACCCTTATTCAATGTTTATGCCCCACCTGATATATGGAAGTCCTCAACTTTTTTTTTCCAAGGTAGCCTTTTCTGATTCAACAAAGTTTGGTAGTGTTACATCCGACTTTAGATCGATGGTTGGAAAGATACAAGCTACCAAATCAATCATGGCTTGATCCTAGTTAAAGAATAATACCTCTTTTACAAGATATATGGTTTATTTGGCTTCAATAACCTTCCATTTGCCACGATTAATTCATAAAATGTGCACCCACAATCAATCATTTTCAATTAAAGTTTCAGTTACGAAGCTCCTAACTTTTTCTAGAAGATCTAAGAGTTTGTTAGACATATAAGGAGCAGAAAAACATAAGAAAAAGGAAGAAGAATCGTCTCCTAATAGATTAGAGGAAAAAAATGAGAAAGAATCCCCTATGATCTAGTTTTAAAAAACCACCTTCAAATCCACAAGTGCTTTCACAAGCACTTGTCTTTCAAGGCTATAAAAGAAGAAGGAAAACAAAAGAAAATGAGAGATTTTTTAAGAGAGAAAAAGCCACTAAAAGAGAAGAAACATTGAGAAAGAAACCAATCTAATAGTAAAAAAAAAAGAGAAAAGAAAAGGAAAAAAAAGATATTGTTAGAAGAAGGTTAAAAGCTCTTGGAATAGGCCATTAGAATCTTCTCAAACCAAGCAAAAAGGGAATAAAATCCAGTCACAATCATCTTTTGAGGGTAAGTTATTCAACTTGATTGAAGAGTATAACTTGTTGAGAGTACCCCTACCCTTTACATTTCAAGCATTGATTCTTTCCTTCAAGTATTGTTAATGATATAATTCACCTATGTTTTGTCTTGTCTTTTAGCATGTATTTTTAATTTTCTTTGAATCCAAGTTTGTTACATGATTGATTGTTTTGTTGTTAATTGATTGTTTATAATGTTTAATGGTTGATTGATGACATGCTTTTGATGATTGAATACTTGTTTTCGAGGTATAAAAAATATATTTTATAGTTTGATGATTATATGAAAAAATGGGACATAGAGCATTGCTTGGTCATTCTAGTGTTTTTGTTTAGTTTTAAAGAGTTCATATAGGTCATTTTGATGTTGCTTGTGATGTTAAATGAGCTTTTATATTGATAAAATAAGTATAGATACATGATTGAATGTTGACAATAGGTTATAGACTTTGATCTCTATGTCTTACATGTTTTTTGTTGCTTTTGAAGATATGTGTGTATGTGACTCATATGAATATGCTTTAGTTCTTTATTCTGGGTTTGAATATTTTTTTTGTAGGTTTAAGCTTTGTTGGGCATTCTTGGTTAGTGTTCTTCGGATGAACTTTGCATGAAGTCGTTGATTTCAGTGTCATTTTGGTTGATTGATAATTCGTACATGTGCATGCGTACTCTTTGATCTTTAATCTAAGGCTTTTGATTTTCATTTCCATCATTTCTTTTTGCATAAAAATCAAATAATCATGGTTTTTGTTTGATTATTATAATGATATTGTAAATCCCGAGAAAATCAAGGCTAGATTAAATTAAAGAAAATAAACTAATCAAAAAAGAAATGGGGGCAAAACGAATACACTTAAAGAAAATGGGGCCTAAATGCAAATAAGAATAATTATAGAGAATAAATACTCCTCTTCTAACCAAAAACAAATCTGCAACTATCGTGAAGAAAGAAGAGAGGGAGTTTTGGTGTCTATTTTTACAGATCAAGAGAGAAACACAAAATTTCAAGAACCCATCCAAGATTAAGGGTTATAGGTAGAATAAACACTGGTGGGCAAGGGATTAACAAGAAAAATTGAACAAGAAGAGAAGAGGGGAGGGTCGGCTGTCATTAGAAAGAAAATGAGGGATCGAGACCTTGATTCGTACCGGGTAAGATATTCTAAACATGGTATTATGAGTTATTTTAAAGTCGATTATGAATTGATGCCTCGATTTTAAATTATAGATTTGAGTTCTATAACTCCAGATATAGTTAAAAATCTAAGGAGAGGTCAGATAGTAACAGTTCAAAACGAGACAGTAATAGTCCAAGAGTTTGTTGATGAGAAATTTTGACCATCTTAAAGGCAGAACTGGGTTCTCCTTTATTCATAGAACTTGTAGCCTCAAGTTTTAGCTTTCCAACAAGACTAATCTCACTTGAATGAGAGTTCTATAACTCCAGATATAGTTAAACATCTAAGGAAAGGTCAAACAGTAATAGTTCAAAAACGAGATAGTAACAGTTGGACAGTAACAGTCCAAGTGTTTGTTGATGAGCAATTTTGACCATCTTAGAGGCAGAACTGGGTTCTCTTTTATCATAGAACTTGTAGCCTCATATCCTAGCTTTCCAACAAGATTAATCTCGCTTGAATTGGAGTTCTATAACTCCAGATACAGTTAAAAATTTGAGGAGAGGTCAGATAGTAACAGTTCAAAAACGAGACAGTAACAGTTGGACAGTAACAGTCCAAACGTTTATTGATGAGCAATTTTGACTATGTTAGAGGCAGAACTGGGTTCTTCTTTATTCATAGAACTTGTAGCCTCATGTCTTAGCTTTCCAACGAGACTAATCTCGCTTGAATCGGAGTTCTAAAACTCCAGATATAGTTAAAATTTTGATTGAATAAACTTAACTCTGTAGTTCATATATCCATATTTCATGTCTATGTATTTATATATATATTTTTATCCATCTATAATGATATTTTGTTATAATATGTATATCATAAATATTGTGGTTGATAGATGTGAGAATATTTGTGGAGATTGAAACCCAGGATGAATAGGTCGGGATTTAAGTTATGAGATGCGAGTTATTAGAAGTGTAAATAGGTTACATGTCGATAACTTGAGACCTTCCGGTATAGGGGGGACTCCGTCAAAATTTTGGTAGATTTTAATACGAAAATCATGAATATATATATATATATATACACACACTCTGTTTTTCGGTGGACATGAGATTGTTGTTTTTATCCCGGAATGGGGGATGTTACAGTTTTGGTATCAGAGCTCAGGTTGTTATTCCAGACACAGGAATGATTATATGATTTTGAAATGTGTTGCAGGATGGTGAGAATAAGGCAAGGAGCCACGACTAATCCATCCCCATTTCAGGCAAGTGACCAGAGTTTTCGAAATGAAAGTGATCTAGATTGGGATCTCTTGGCAGACACCTCCTCTCATATACCTGCAACATCAGTGTACTTTGAAGGTGGCGAGTCAGTGAGACTTCGAGATGATTCGTTGTCCCGTCAGGCCAATGTGTCCATGCCCAAGGTATCAGACAAACAAGGGGGAGATAATATACCCCCACCAGTGGAACCGGTAGCAGTAGGAATGGTAGTGGGAGCCTCCAGTACATCTCCTAGATCAAGGGGAGTAGTCACCATAGTGCAATGGGTGAAGGGTATGAGAGAGATGGGTTGTATGACTTACCGTGGCGAAGGATGCTGAGGTTGCTCGGCATTGGCTGAGGAAAGTGGAAAGAGTTATAAATCAGATGCAGGTGCCAGAAGAGCTACGGGTGGATTGCGTGACTCAGCTATTGGTTGATAGTGCTCACTCTTGGTGGGAGACCATTAAAGAGAGGAGATCAGGGGAGGTATTGAGATGGAGGGACTTTCGTGAAGAGTTTGAGGAGAGGTACTATTCTTAGGAGCATAAGAGGGAGAAAGAACATGAGTTTTCGGATTTGAGGCAGGGAGATTTGACAGTTCTGGAGTATGAGAGGAGATTTCAGGACTTAGCAGCTTTTGGCTCCACTTACCTTCCCACAGAGCGCCATAGGGTGGAGAGGTTCCGTGATGGACTGAGGCGGGAACAGAGGATGATATTGATAGCCATGCAGTTTCAGTCTGTGCGGGAATTGGTACGAGCAGCTCAGGATATGGAGAGGGTAATAAGGGATACCCCGAAACCAGTGGTCGAGCAGAGTCAGGCAATTGGAGCTAAGAGGAGAGATTTTGAGTTTTTGACTAGGAGACTTCCTCTCCCAAAGAAAGAGAAGAGCGGGCAATCATCAAGCTAGTTCCAAAGAAGAGGCGGGAGTTTCATCTCAGGAAGGAGCTCAGGAGGATCTAGACGGGTAAGTGGAAGAGGAGCTTGGGGAGGACAGTCTAGATAGGGAGTCAAAACTGTAGGAGGGTCTACAGAGCAAAAAGGACCGGTATATCCATTTTGTCAGAGGTGTGAGCAGCGACACCCTAGAGATTGCTCTGCGATGCCGGGGAGATGTTATATTTGTAGAGGTGAGGGGCATGATGGAAAGAGTGCCCACATGTAGGTAGAGGCTGTTACTATTATGGGGACACGAGTCACAAGAAGAAGGATTGTCCTGGTAGAACTACCGAGGGAGCCCATGGTTAGAGGATTGAGGTTTAGAGCCAGCAACAATCGATGACAGTCAATCGTCCTATCAGGCCTACCCAATCAGGGACGAGTGCTACTCGTGGGAGGCCTAGAAATCAGGAGGGGAGGACTCAGGGTCAGGTATATCACATGACCTACGAGGATGTGGGAGTTGTACCTGATGTGGTGGCAGGTATTTTACAGTTAGATACGCTGCAAGTTTATGCTTTAATTGATCTTGGAGCTAGTCATTCCTTTGTATCTCATAGAATTGTGAATAACTTGCATGTGTTATCTAGTAACTTGGGTGTAGGAGTGACGATTAGTACACCTTTGGGAGAGAATATACATATTGATGATATTTATAGAGGGGTTAAACTATATATTGGAGGGTTAGAATTGAGGGTAGATCTTATGCCATTAGAGCTATATGATTTTGATGTGATTCTGGGCATGGATTGGCTAAGTAAACATAAGGCACAAGTGGATTGTTTCACCAAGACGGTGACAATCCAAGGAATAGGTGATAAAAGAGTAGTGTTTAAAGGGGAAAGAAAAGTAATTCCAAGTTGTGTGATCTCAATCTTGGTGGCTAGAAAATTATTGAGGAATAGTTGTTCTGCTTGGTTAGCCCATGTAAGAGAGCTAGAAAAGGGTAGCATAAATTTGGCTAGTATTCGTATTGTAAGGGAGTTTCGAGATGTATTCCCAGAAGAGTTGCTTGGATTACCTCTAGTTAGAGAAATTGAAGTTTCCATAGAAACTATTCTAGGGGTTTCTCCTATAGCCCAAATCTCCTTATACGATGGCACCTATGGAATTGGCGGAACTGAGGTCCAGCTTCAGGAATTGTTAGATAAAGGCTTCATCCGGCCTAGTAACTCACCCCGGGGAGCTCCAATATTGTTTGTAAAGAAGAAGGATGGCACCCTTCATTTGTGCATTGATTATCGTCAATTAAATAAAGTGACGGTGAAGAACAGGTACCCATTCCCATGAATAGATGACTTGTTTGATCAGTTAAAGGGTGCTAGGGTGTTCTCTAAGATAGATCTGAGATCTAGATACCACCAGTTGAGAATCAAGGAACAAGACATATAAAAGACTGCATTCCAAACCCGTTATGGGCATTACGAGTTTTTGGTGATGCCTTTCGGGTTAACCAATGCTCCGACCATGTTTATGGACTTGATGAATCGGGTGTTTCGGCCTTACCTGGACCAATATGTGGTTGTATTTATTGACAATATCTTGGTGTATTCAAACTCTCACTTGGAGCATGAACAACGTCTAAGGGTTGTGGTACAGACCTTAAGGGAGAATCAATTATATGCCAAGCTGGATAAGTGTGAGTTTTGGCTCCAGGAAGTGGTATTTTTAGGCCATGTAATATCCGTAGAAGGAATACTTGTGGATCCAAGAAAGGTTGAGGTCATGTTAAAATAGGAAAGGCCTACCAATGTGACAGAAATCCAAAGCTTCTTGGGCCTTGCTGGATATTACAGGAGGTTTATTGAAGGGTTCTCCACCATAGCATCACCTTTAGCTAAGCTGACCCACAAGGATGTCAGGTTTGTTTGGTCGGAAGAGTGTGAAGCAAGCTTTCGAGAACTGAAGGAAAGGTTCACTTCTGCTCTTATGCTGGCCCTTCTGACATGATCAAAAGATTGATGTCTTCTCCCAAATGCAGGAGTGTCGAAGTAATAAATAACCCGGCAAGACCAGGATCGAACCACATGGAGGTTAACTATATAAATTATAAACAACAACAACAACAACAACAACAACAACAACAACTTAAAGAGAGCTTTGATGTGATATTGATGTAAGGATTAAACAAGAATAAAATAATTATCAAGGTAAGAGGATCCACTAATGGTATTCCAAACAAGTATAGTATAAACTCTTTTTATTACTCAACTGGAAACCACACACAAAGGAGGTTCCAATCGGATTATAAATTGTTAACATGATTACATTAGTTATCTTATTCGAATAATGCTAATACTTGTAAATGTTGTCAGGCATTCATGATTATAACTTATGTTAACAACAAATCAAGTTCCTTTCATAACACGGGTGTCGGTTATACCATACGGTTGGGCTATGAAAGTGCCAAGTATTTGTTGTACCAAGGGTTATACAACATAAATCTAGATTAACCATTTAATAAGCAAAGTATTAAAAGTGAACAAGATAACAAATATAAAACATGTTAATATCAAACATTAAGGTCCATGTTGAGTTTATATTATACTTATTCTTACACCATTAGTGTAACCTTTTCACCTTGACATGATAAACTTAGCTAAACATAATGAAAGAGAGAAACATAAATAAACAAGGAAAGGAAATGTAAAGCATAAGCAAGAGATTAATATAAGCAAAACTTAAGCATTACAAAATATAGAGATAGAGCAAGAGCATGATCTTGATCTGAAAACCAAGATGCCTAAATACATGGCAAATGCTTCCTTTTATAGGCCAAAATTTGAAACTATCGATTTGTTGACTAATTGTTGAGTGGGTGGCCACATCTTGACTTGGTGACAATCCTTATCTTCTTGTCTGCCAAAAACATCATTGATAACGTCATAATTTGAACAGACTTAAATTATGAAAGTTCTAGGAAATTGTCTTGGCTGCAGGACAGATTCGGTTGAGGTCATTTGGACTTTTAGAACTTGAGATATGGGCTGAACACTGAACAGTGTCTGGGCTGCAGGACAGATTCGGACTTCTCCGTTGTTGCTACAATTTGGACTTGAAAATGGCCTTTTTAAATCTTGGACTCCCATGAAAGTTTTAGGCCTATGTCTTAGCTTTTCATCCATATAAGGCAGACCTAAATCCAAGATCTAACAGTATTCCAGTTTAGACTGAACCAACATCTCTTTTCTAAATTTGGCCCTTTCTTTGTACTTTCAATTTCCGTACTTAAACTCATCAATCAATCCTTTCATTTATGTGATAGGCCTGTATTTAAGATGAACATTTACCATAAATTAAAGGTATCTTATGGTATCAGACTTGTTATTATAAAACATGCTTTAGTTAAGGAGTTATTGATACTTCAAGTGCAAAATGATGATATAAAACCTTGATAAAAATACACTTTTAAGTACTAATCACCTTTCATTAGGGACAGAAGGGTTTGTGGTATATGGTGATGCCTCAAAAGGGGTCTGGGATGTGTATTAATATAACATGGGCGTGTGATTGCTTGTGCATCAAGACAACTAAAGTTGCATGAGGTGAATTACCCAGTTCATGACCTAGAACTTGCAGCAGTGGTGTTTGCCTTAAGAGTATGGAGACATTATTTGTATAGGACACAAGTTCAAATCTTTACAGACCATAAAAGTTTGAAGTATTTGATATCACAGAAGGAGTTGAACATGCGGTAGAGAAGATGGGTAGAGTTAATAAAAGATTATGATTGCGTTATTGACTACCATCCTAGTAAGGCTAATGTAGTAGCTGATGCCTTGAGTAGGAAGGGAAAAATAGTGATGAATGATATGGAGCTTAAGGAACAGGAAAGTATAGTGGAATTAAAGAAAATGGGCTTGCGGCTAAGTGTAGGGCCCGAGGGATCACTGTAAGCTCAGTTAAAGATCCGATCTATGCTTTGAGACAAGGTCTTGGTGGCTCAACAAGCAGATGGGAAAGTAAAAGAGATCAAGGAGAGGGTAAACAAGGGTATAGAGACATCATTTCAAATGTTATCCGATGGGCTAATAGCTATGGGTAGGCGAATTTATTTGTCTGAGGATAAGGCTTTGAAAGATGAAGTATTAAGAGAAGCTCATGAATCTCAATGTGCTACTCATCCTGGGAGTACAAAGATGTATATGAATTTAAAGGAATACTACTGGTGGCCAAATATGAAGAGGAAACTAGCAAAATTTATGTCGAACTGTGGGATCTGTCAACAAGTAAAGATAGAACACCAGAAACCTGCAGGGGAATTACAGTCATTATCAATTCTGGAATGGAAATGGGAGGATATTTCTATGGATTTTGTGACGGGATTACCCAGGGGAAAGAAGGGGAATGATGCCATATGGGTGGTCGTGGATCGACTAACAAAATCTGCTTTGTTTTTTCCTATGAAGATGACCAATTCGGTGGATAAGCTGGCAAAATTGTATGTAAATGAAGTAATCAGACTTCATGGAGTGCCAATTTCAATTATATCGGATCGGGATCCAAGGTTCACATCGAGGTTGTGGCCTAGCTTACAACAGGCAATGGGGACAAAGTTGAATATGAGCATGATATTTCATCCTTAGATGGATGGTCAATCTAAAAGGACCATTCAAACTCTGGAGGATCTCCTGAGGTCCTGTATGCTTGACTTTGGAGGGAATTGGGAGGATCTTCTGCCATTGGTGGAGTTTACTTATAATAATAGCCATCAAACTACTATTGGTATGGCTCCATATGCAGCATTGTATGAGAGGAAATGTCTTACCCCAATTTGTTGAGAGGAAGTAGGAGAAAGGAAGCTTTTGGGACCTGAAATGGTGCAACTGACAACTGACAAGGTGAGGGTGATCAAAAAGAGGATGAAGGAAGCCTAGGATAAACAAAAAAGTTACGTAGATCGCTGAAGAAGGCCCTTGGAATTCCAAGTGGGGGATAAAGTATTTTGGAAGGTGGCTCATTGGAAAGGCATCATTCGATTTAGAGTGAAAAGGAAATTAGCCCCGAGATATATTGGCCCTTTTAAGATTAAGGAAAGAATCGGGCCTGTTGCTTATCAATTAGAATTGCTTGTATATTTGGATAAGATTCACAATGTGTTCCATATGTCATTGTTGCGAAAGGCCAAGATAGACCCCTCACAGGTATTGCCACAGGTTCCTATGAAGATTAAAGGGGATCTAACCATGAAAACTAAGCCGGTCAAGATCTTAGATCGAGATGAGAGTTCTTGAGGAATTAGAGAATTCCCTTGGTGAGAGTATTATGGAGAAGCTCTCAAATAGAAAGAGAATCCGAGATGAAGGAGAAGTTTTCACACTTATTCTCCGACATAGGTACGTAACTTGAATTTCGAGGATGAAATTTTTTTTGTATTAGGAGGGGAGTATGTAAATCCCAAGAAAATCAAGGCTGGATTAAATTAAAGAAAATAAACTAAACTAAAAAGAAATGGTGGCAAAATGAATACACTTAAAGAAAATGGGGCGTAAATGCAAATAAGAATAATTATAGAGCATAAATACTTCTCTTCTAACCAAAAACAAATCTGCAACTATCGTGAAGAAAGAAGAGAGGGAGTTTTGGTGTCTATTTTTACAGATCAATAGAGAAACACCAAATTTCAAGAACCCATCCAAGATTAAGGGTTATAAGTAGAATAAACACTGGTGGGCAAGGGATTAACAAGAAAAATTGAACAAGAAGAGAAGAGGGGAGGGTCGACTATCATTAGAGAAAAGGAGGGATCAAGACCTTGATTCGTACTAGGTAAGATATTCTAAATATGGTCTTATGAGTTGTTTTAAAGTTGATTATGAATTGATGCCTGGATGTTAAATTATAGATTTGAGTTCTATTACTCCAGATATAGTTAAAAATCTGAGGAGAGGTCAGACAATAACAGTCCAAGTGTTTGTTGATGAGCAATTTTGACCATCTTAAAGGTAGAATTGGGTTCTCCTTTATTCATAGAACTTGTAGCCTCATGTCTTAGCTTTCCAACGAGACTAATCTCGCTTGAATCAGAGTTCTATAACTCTAGATATGGTTAAAAATCTAAGGAGAGGTCATACAATAACAGTTCAAAACGAGACAGTAATAGTTGGACAGTAACAGTCCAAGTGTTTGTTGATGAGAAATTTTGACTATCTTAGAGGCAGAACTGGGTTCTCCTTTATTCATACTTTTTTTTTATATATATCAAAATGTAAGTATGTATTATAGATCAAAAGCTGGTGACCCAGCAAGTTCATGTACAATCTGCGCAAAAGAAAGCCAAAAAGCTAACAAATGCCAAGACAGGTTGCAACCATACAAAATAATTAGTGGTGAACAGCCTCCCCACAATAACAAATAGAGACCAGCAGACAGGTTAGCAAAGAAACCTATACAATTACAGGTGTCTAGAATAACCAGCCTTGAAGCAGTTTCCATAGAGCAAGATACAGCTGTCAGCAAAGGAGCATCCCAGTTGTCAGCCACACGGAAGAAATCACTCAGACCAGTTATGCGTCCATGCATTGCCCATGCAGCAGCATTGCATGCAGCAAAATCGAACCACGTGAAATGCATGAAGACCAGACCTCATCAAGACACCGTTCATCTTCCTCTTACGAAAGCAGCAATTCACAGCGACAACTACAAGTGCAGATCAACCAAAGCGAACGACCATCACCAAGAACCAACCCGACCAGCAGACATATCACTACTGTCAGCAGTCAACGTGATATGCAGCAGCAAGAAGTAAACGAAAGACTGCCCTGAACTACTTATCTTCAGAAGACCACAACCATGCACCTCAGCCAACATTAAGAATGTGATGATCTTTCTCATAGAAATGGAAGACAATATAGAATAGAACCTGAAATTTTCGAAAGATATTGCCCACCGAAGCACTCTGTCCATAAAAAATTTTCTTGTTCCATTCCTCCCAGATAAGATAAACCGTGAGACCCAAAGAAACTCTTCGCATGCGGGCTTCTAGGTTGTTTCCCCTGGAGTGCAAGCCTTTGATGGCTCTGGACAAGGTTGACATCCTCCTATTGATACGTAGCCACAACTTGATCTCCAACCAGAGGCAGGCTGACCAAGGACAAGAGAAAAATAAGTGGCTATGAGTTTCTTCCATCTGCCCACAAAGGGCACACGAAGTATCAATTTGAAAAAACCTAAGCCGATCCTTTGTTCTCAATTTTCCCAGCACCGCTAACCATAAAATGAAGTTGTGACGCGGCATAGACCAGTGCTCCCATACCACTCGTACCCAGTTGACTTGAGGACTAGAGAATCTGAAATAGTTATATGCTTGCACCGAGAAGGTGCCTTCCCTACTGTTCCAGTGCTGAAGTAAAGAAACTGCTTCCTCTCGGCTACCACAATTTGAAAGTAACTGATCTTTTAACACAATAATGGATTTCCAAAGGGGGGAGGCAGAGTGGTGAGCAGTCACAGACCATATAGTATTCTGTTACAAGTAATAGTGATGAATCCATTGGATCCATATGGAGTCTGTTTTGAGATGAATGTGTCAGAGATGCTTCGCTAAGAAGCTCTTGTTTCTAGCCTTTAAGTCAAATAAGCCTAGGCCCCCTTCCTCCTTTATTCATACTTGTAGCCTCATGCCTTAGCTTTCCAACGAGACTAATCTCGCTTGAATCGGAGTTCTATAACTCCAGATATAGTTAAAAATCTAAGGAGAGGTCAGACAGTAACAGTTCAAAAATGAGACAGTAACAATTGGACAGTAACAGTCCAAACGTTTGTTGATGAGCAATTTTGACTATCTTAAAGGCAAAACTAAGTTCTCCTTTATTCATAGAACTTGTAGTCTCATGGCTTAGCTTTCCAACGAGACTAATCTCGCTTGAATCGGAGTTCTAAAACTCCAGATATAGTTAAAAATATGAGGAGAGGTCAGACAGTAACAGTTCAAAAACAAGACAGTAACAGTCCAAATGTAAAGAAAGGAGTTAGACAAAGAACGACAATATTAATGCGTGAAATGAGAAAAACGTAAAATATTAGGGAATGACTGAAAGAAAGACAATAGTGGTTGTTGATGTGGTTATTATAAAACATATCCCTGGGTGAGGAAAGTTTATGAGATAAACCTGTGATTTGCAGGAGGGATCACAGACGTGGTGCAACAACAGCAGCAGGGGAGCACGAGTAGAGGTTCTATTGCAGGTAGGTGAATCGCACCTATACCTTCTAGTTAAATTCCATGATTTAATATATATTACCAATATGAAATGTGAATTATTGAATGTATGTGTATTCAAGGGGAAAGGTTGTTGTGTGAATTGCTAAGTGATGAAATTACCACTGACAAAGGAAATATGAGAAGTGTGACTTGAGGCGTAAACTAGCATATATTTAGTGTATGTTAGGATCCCGGGTAAGGGGATTGCCACGTTTGGACTAACATACATTTAGTGTATGTTAAGATCCCGGGTAAGGAGATCGCCACGTATTGGCTAGCATACATTTAGTGTGTTTTAGGATCCCGGGTAAGGGGATCACCTTGCATCGACTCCTGCAAGGTGATGATGATGATACCAGTGAAATTGGTATAGTAATGTGTTAAACAAAAACAATCATGTTTGATCTTATAAAGTCTGGAATGGAGGTTAATAGTGGTAGAGGGCACGATTATTAATAGTTAAATAAGGAAGAGATTCTAATGAAAACCAGAAGGGAGAAGTGAACAAAATATGAATGCATGTTACCTTGTTGAAATTGTTAGATATTCATGTTGTTATATTTATGTGATATTCACATTTCAATAATATATATTTTGTTTCAGGATCATCGCATGCACGACAGGAGTAGATCCTAACTTATGTTCCCTTCTTATAATTTAGGTTCTAGGGGGTATACCCTTGTATTTTGTAAACATTAAAATGTTTGTATAACTTAATCTGTATAATTAATGTTTAAATTTGATTAAATGAACTTAACTCTGTAGTTCATATAACCATATTTCATGTATATATATATATATATATATAATGATATTTTGTTATATAATGTATATCATAAATATTGTGGTTGATAGGTGTGAGAATATTTGTGGAAATTGAAACCCAGGATGATTGGGTCGGGATTTAAGTTATGAGATGCGAGTTATTAGAAATGTAAATAGGTTACATGTCGATAACTTGAGACCTTCCTGTATAGAGGGGACTCCTTTGAAATTTCGGTAGATTTTAATACGAAAATCATGTGTGTGTGTGTGTGTGTCTATATATATATATATATATATATATATATATATATATATATATATATATATATATATTACTCTGTTTTTCGATGGGCATGAGATTGTTGTTTTTATCCCGGAACAGGGGATGTTACAGATATAGCCCCAAAATCTTACTTAAATGTTGATTTCATATATGTATGTGCCTCCAATTTGATGTAGTATGCTATGCTTCAGAGTAATGTTTTTAGGTTTTATCTTCGTTTTCTTCATGTTCTTCATTAAATTCAAACTAAAAAATTTGTTTGATCTTTAAATCTTTGTTGTTGTTTCTGGGCATGGGTTGGGAAGCCCAACCTAAATGGCTACGTTGAGTCCATTCTTCATAAGGCTGTGTTTGGCAAGGTCATTTTTTGTTGAGAAAAAAATGATTTTTATGTCCTTTAAGGCATGTTTGCCAAATATGACCTTAAGTCATTTTTTTAAGCTTATGATTTTTTGCCAAGGGCGTGTTTACCAAACACGCCCTACTGATTTTCCAGTTGTGTAAATTTTCTTATTTTTTGTGTTTTTGCTAAACAGATCCCAAATAATTTCAAAAAATTCTAAAGTAATTCAAAGACCATTTTTAAATTATTTGTGGGTCTCACATATTTTTCCAATCATTTCACTTAATATCAGGGTTGTAAACTTATATTGTAAGATACTAAACCGGTATTAAATATACCTACTTTTCTTCACATTTCTGAAAAAAAATACAAGAAAATAAAAAATACTTGTTTTGAAAAAAAATGCGCTTTTATTTATATGCATATGGTCAAGTCTCTAAAAAAATTATATTTGCATAAATTATAATAAAAAAATACAAGGTATGATTTAACATCTTTAAATACAAAAATTCAAGAAAAATAGTTTTGCTGATATATTTGCATGTATTTTTGGATTTAATAACTAATTTATGAAATCCATGAAAACTTGACCTATATTTTTAAAATACCAAAAAATTATTTTGTTTGTTCGAATATCAGGGATTACGAACTTATATGTATGACGTATTCTCGATATTAAAAGAAAAATGCAAAAAAAATATATTTTGACATTAAAATAGTTAGGTTTTATCCTGATAAGATAAGAACATTCTTACTAGGAAGAACTTTTCTTAAACTTTAGATAGACCAATGGTTAGAAAATACAATATCATCATAGTTTATATTAGATATATAAACAATACAGTTTATCTTAGATAAGATGTATTAGGGATGATACATACTCTATATAGACAACCAGTCTTCTTATCTAGATTTTAAAATTAATTATGATTTCTAGTAATTAAAATGACAATTCCATTTTTTTTACTAATAAAAAATAAAAAGAATGAAGGCGATATAAAATATTTCTTTAAACCATAGAAGAGATAGAAAGAGCCAGGCTGCAATGTCATAGACCTAAAGATTATCGAAGGACAAGAGGTCATTAGTGTGTTTAGTCACGCTGAAATGGGACTATTCAGGGAAAAATTTCGGATCTGCACCCAGTTCGTCGTCAAGGAAGAAATACAAAGGCAATTTAAATTCCTTTGAGAAATGATGGGACGCACCATCAAGGTTTTCCAGGCACTGCAGATATGTACTTTTAAGCACACACAAACATACACGAGAGCGCGCGTACACACGCAACTCTGTGTCTGGAAAATATTTATTTTCTTACTATTGTTTTGTGAGAGTGTGTGGAAAATACAGATAACAGAAGATATATTGACACACAAATAGAGAAGCAAATAAAAATAGCTTACGAACTTTGAAACCCGAGGGTAGTGCAATATATAGCTCTAATAAGATTTCCACTTGCTTCATGATTTAGGTACTTTGTGTGCAGTGGTGGGAAGCACCATCATTTGTCCAGTAAGAATTACCCAACATTACCTATTTTTCCTGTTCTACATGCACTGATTTTTTCCAATACAGTATGCATGTGCAGCGCAAACACATAAAACACAGAACAAAGATTCAGCAGAAGTCATTTACGACTAAAAAATTTAGAAGAATAACGACAGTTGGTGCTCTAGTACTGACATTTGGTACAAGATCAGTACCTTACAGCAGTACATTATGTGTATTTTCTGAGTTTCTAGCCCCATGAAAACGGTTTGACTAAATTTAGAAGAATGATCTTCATGAGTTGCATAGTATTATTATTTTTAGGAAGATCTTTCATATTTTAACCGTTTAATTCTGGCTATAAAAAGACGCATGCACCCACAGTCCAAATAGGATGAGAGGAGTAATTAGTGAACAAACTGATAAGGGGAAAATAACTCCGTCAGAGATTAATTTATAAAAGCACAATTAAGAGTTAGTGACAGAATATTTTTAAAGAAAGAGGTGGGATCCCACCAAGGAGGCTAGGCGCACATCACAGAGGAGAATTCTCCTTGGTACCTAGGTTGTATTTCTCTACTATATATTTATAAGCTGCCCAGTTCAGTTTGGGAAGTCAAGTTAAAAGAAATTCCTTAACTTCCTCCACTCCTAATTACAGACATCACTACCACCACTGACAACAACGGGTACATCTCCTCTCCTATGCCATGCCGCTCAACTCCATAGTTCCCAAGCCAGACCACAAAAGTGTTCCTATGGAAGGTCTGCCAAAGATGTCCGAAATCAACAACAGAGCTGTCGTCGCCTACCCAGGACAAGCCAATTCACAATCTGTCCACCAACTCACCATATATCCTACAACCTTGAAGGTCTCTCACATAGAATCATAATAGCTCTTTTTTCTTCTTCTTTTGATCTGGGAATACTAGTAGCAGCATATAGAATGGTTATATTTAGAAAGACTAGTGGATGATTATGTGATATAGAGTAACAATAGTTTCTCATCAAATAGCATTTTCACACCTATAAAAAATTTATTTATTTTATCTCTGATTATTTTCAGTTTGAGGAGGTGGTGTACAAGGTTAAACGGGATCAGAAGGGATTGTGCTGGGGTGGCACATGGACCACCCGAGAAAAGACCATACTGAATGAGATAACAGGTATGGTTTGTCCAGGGGAGATCCTAGCAATGCTAGGTCCATCTGGAAGTGGAAAAACCACCCTCCTTACGGCTCTAGGAGGTCGTCTAACTGGTAAGCTATCCGGAAAGATCACGTACAACGGACAGCCTTTTTCCGGTGCCATGAAACGACGCACAGGCTTCGTTGCTCAGGACGACATTTTGTACCCACATCTAACTGTGACTGAAACTCTTCTGTTCACTGCACTGCTAAGGCTACCCAAAACATTAACCAGGGATGAGAAAGCACAGCATGTACAACGAGTTATAACTGAACTGGGGTTGAGTCGGTGCCGGAACAGCATGATAGGGGGGCCACTTTTTAGAGGAATATCAGGAGGAGAGAAGAAGAGGGTTAGTATTGGTCAAGAAATGCTAATTAATCCGAGCTTGCTACTACTAGATGAGCCCACATCAGGTTTGGATTCAACTACAGCTCAAAGGATCCTGACCACGATCAAACGGCTTGCGAGTGGGGGACGAACTGTCGTCACCACCATTCACCAGCCGTCAAGCAGACTTTACCACATGTTTGATAAGGTAGTCTTGCTCTCTGAGGGACATCCCATCTACTATGGTCCTGCATCTGCAGCTTTGGAATATTTTTCCTCCATTGGATTTTCTACTTCCATGACTGTCAATCCTGCTGATCTCTTACTTGATCTTGCGAATGGTAATTTGAAATTCTAATTATTAAGAATCTCTAATTTCTTACTTTATATATATATTTCACTTGAGCAAGACAGAGATTCAAGTTGGCTGTTGGGCCACTGAAGGTTTCTGTGGTACTTAAAACTTAGTTAATTTTACTAAGGGAGTTTAACGAGACACCACCCCTGTAGAGGAAGGCGTAAACAATATTTCCGGTATTCAATTTGGTTGACTGTAGGAAATTATAGTAATCTGTTTTCGAAACAAACCACAAAACAAAATGGTTCCAGTTTTGAAATCATTTATCTACACAAATATTATAGCGCTAATAAGTATTCTTTAGAGTTAACTAGATAATAGACAACTTATATATTTTCTTACAATTTTTGAAAACTCGCAGGCATTGGTCCTGATTCTAAAAATGCCACTGACCAAGGTGAGAACATGGAGCAAGAACAGAAGTTAGTGAAGGAAGCTCTTATATCTGCTTATGAGAAGAACATTTCTACCAGGCTGAAAGCTGAGCTTTGCAATTCGGACCCGAATAATTACAACTATACAAAAGATGCCTCTGCAAGTATGACTACCTTTTCTCTATCCATCTGATTATATTGACAACGACGTCAGAATCCCATTTCACCCTCCTGTTCTCTAGTGTTTAGCTAAGTAGAAATACTTATTGTAACAGAAACTGAAACAAAGTCAGAGCAATGGTGCACAAGCTGGTGGTATCAGTTCAAAGTGCTCTTTCAGCGGGGGCTAAGGGAGCGGAGGTACGAGTCCTTCAACAGGCTAAGAATTTTTCAAGTCCTCAGTGTCAGTGTACTTGGCGGACTTCTGTGGTGGCATACACCAACTTCTCACATTGAAGACCGCGTAAGAGCTTTTCTTCTCGCTTATTACCATGTAGATTATAGAGACTGCTTTTACCTCAAAATTCATGCTAGAATTTATTAAAAAACACACTGGTTTGAATTTCATAGAAACTCCAAGCTAGAAGAGAGTATTATAAATTTCTTTTTTTTGTTGATGATAGCTTTTCTTCTATAATCTTTTTCCCACCTCTTCTAAATCGGAAGAAACTGAAACCCGAGAAATTTAACTCCGACTCCTTGGTTCCACATGTGCTAACTGCTAAGAAGGTTGGCATTTTTCTTGCAGATTGCATTGCTCTTCTTCTTCTCTGTTTTCTGGGGATTTTACCCACTCTACAATGCAGTTTTCACATTTCCCCAGGAAAGAAGGATGTTGGTTAAGGAACGAGCATCGGGAATGTATCATCTTTCATCCTACTTCCTGGCTCGAACATTCGGAGATCTGCCATTGGAACTTGCGCTCCCAACTGCATTCGTCTTCATAATCTATTGGATGGGCGGACTTAAAGCCGATGCTATAACTTTTATCCTCTCCCTACTTGTTGTTCTTTACAGCGTTCTTGTCTCTCAAAGTCTTGGATTAGCCATTGGTGCTCTTCTAATGGACATAAAACAAGCCACTACAATAGCTTCAGTTACAACTCTGGTTTTTCTCATTGCCGGAGGATACTACGTTCAACAAATCCCTCCTTTCATAGTATGGCTCAAGTACTTAAGCTACAGTTACTACAGTTACAAGCTTCTTCTTGGTGTCCAGTACAATGAGGATGATTACTATGAGTGCTCAAAGGGAGTCTTGTGCCGGGTTGGAGATTTTCCTTCTGTCAAATCAATGGGTCTGAACCATTTATGGGTAGATGTGGCAATTATGGCACTGATGCTAGTGGGTTATCGATTGGTCGCTTATCTGGCACTCCATCGCGTGCAGCTGAGGTGAAATTTAGCAGAAGTCTATCTCAAGAAACAGGACAGTTTGAAGAGTTTTCTCCTTCTTCAACTGAGGAATAATGTTAGTTTAAGAGTATGGGAATCAGGTATTGAGATTTTGTTCAACTACCCTTCCCACCGAGTTGATGTATTGACCTTTTTGCTCTACTCAAGATAATGCTAACTTAGAAACCTTCTAGTTTCAGAACTAGTAATAAATATCTAACAATTCTGAATTGATGGAATCATACGAGCAAGTGACAAAAGGAAAGGAAATGAACGAAGATATGCACATTTCCAATTGCAGGAAAGAAAGAAGAAAACGACCTGACCTTCAAGTCCAATACTCTATTGAGTGGAACTGATATATCGATCTTTGTGGGGCTACCAAAACCAAATGTTTGTTTCTGTTTAACAGTTTGCTGCTGCAAGAGCATGAACAGGAAAAAAGGCACTCTTCAAAAACAACGACAACTCATATTGATAGCGATGGACATGACAGATCTGAAGCAAAGCAGAATAAGGAAGCACCATATACCTGTTATTACACTAAAATATTTGATAATTATTAAAAAAAGAATGAATGGTGGCAGAGAGGTAGCTTTAATTCAAGGACAACATTATGAGGAAAGGCATGTGAAAGAATTTCTTCACAGCATATGATTGGCAAAAGTAAAAGAATGATTGGTTAGAAAATGGGATAAAAAAGAAACAAGAAGAGTAAGCACTAAGCTAACAAGTTTAATAGTACTACGCAAGTATAATGTTTTTTTTTTTTTTTATTAAATGTAAGAATATTATAGATCAAAAATGCGCTGGAGACCAGCAATACAAGGAAAAGGAAACAGAAGGCAAAGGGAACAGACTCCCTTGTACAAACCATAACCATAAGCAAGACAAGCTTGCTGAAAAAAATCAAAGGAACAGGCTTCCTTGAACAATCATCAAGCCATAAGGCAAAACAAACTATACAAGCTAGTAGACCCAAAAACCAGCAGCAATAACTCCTTCCAACTCAGCAGATGGCAGCTGAGACAAGGAGTGAAGCTTCAACAACAGACCCCAGCAGCAGTCTGTTCTATCACAGCAGCAGCAGCCAGCCCTAGGCTATCAAGCGGCAGAAAGTCAACAACGATGCCCTATAGAGGCATGGCTTCCAGCACTCCGATGCCGCGAAGCATCATAAGAGAAAATAGAAACCCAACCATGAGAGGAGAGAGCCTCACCCAAACGGTTGAGAGCCATTGCAACGATCAAGAGAACATTTCCACCTGCAACCAAGGCAGCAGCAGACATACACACACTGTCTAGTGGCACAGAGAGCCAAACAATTAACTCCAGCAAACCAAACAAGGAATGCAGCATGCATCCTTTGAGTGCCACCACACTATCGTACCAACAGACCGGCCAAAGGGTTCCCTTCACCAGTCAACCATGACAAAACAGCCACACTTCATCACCAGCTGACCGACCCAAGCAAACACAAGGGTAGTGAACTATCTGCACATCATCTACAGAAGACCAGGCTTGCACCACAGCAGAAACTTGATTGATACTAGGACAGTCTCCATCTTACAATCTCCACTTAGAAGTGATCGAAAGAAGGAAAGATCCCCCAATTTCCTTCAATCGAATCAGCATGCTAGCAGATCTGCGACAGAGAGCACTACAAGTAGCCCAATCAGTTGGGGAGAGAGCCTCACCCAACCGATTGGAATCCATGGCATCAACTGAGAGAGCATAGTGAGAGCAGTCTTCATGAGAGCCCAAGAGAAGGGCAGCCAAAACAGTCCTGCAGAAAGAGCTAATATGGAACAAGGGGGGGAAAGTCTGTACTTTAGGGAGAGACCCTCACCCGGCCAGACAGAGCCCCAGCAGGCAAGCAAGCCTTCACCTAATTGTCCCATAACGAACCCACAGCAGAACCAGCTTGGCAAGGACACACAAACCAGCCACTACCAGCTAGGAAGCCCAGACCAATCTGCCAGAACCAGCAACTCATATGGTGAAAGAGGAGAGGCCCAAACATTTGGGGAGAGAGCCTCACCCAAACAGGCAGAGGAAACCTTTGCAGCAGGACATTACCAAAAGAGCTCAGCCTCATTTCAGCCGTGCATCTAACATCCTGAAGCAGCCTCCACCTACTGTAAGACCATCTATCCAGGACACCAAGACCCAACAAGGAACCAGGGACCATGCATCAGCAAAAGAGAGACACATGGCAGAATCCAGGAGGGCAAGCCGCCACCCACAATGAAAAGCATCAACAAGCTTCTCCAGCCAGCTGACAGCAACAACAACCAATCCAGCCAGCTGCAAGAAGTATAGCATACCAAGCCAAATAGGTCCTTATAACAGGCAAAGAAAACCTTGTCCAAGTAGGACACCAGACATAATCAAAATCACACCCACAGCTGCACACAAACTGAGCAGCCATACCAGCAATTCATGTTGTGAGATCACCCAGAGGTCCAATGAGAGCGGACACCACTGAATCAATCAGCTGGAACACCTAACAGAATAGTGCTCACATAGCTGAAAGACAGCATCCCTACAGAGAGCCATTTTCTCCGGAAGACAAACATCCTTGCAGACAAACATCCTTTCACCGTCCACAAGGAGAGGACACCTCCGATATTTTGATAAGAAATTAACGGTATATTTAATTACATAATACTAACTAGGTGGCTTATTTTTTTCATAGTAGAAAAAATATTGAAATGATACAAATATTTTTGAAAAACATCTAAGGATCTTGTCAAAATAATAAGGTTAATAAGACCGAGTAATTTAATAATGTAATTAGAAAATAAGATATTAACAACAAATAAAAAAAATAACAACGATTTAATACAAAAGATAAATGCTTTTTAATGTTGTAAAAAAGATCTGTAAAATATTCATAAAACGTCTCAATGATTTTATTTGTATATTATTCATAAGAAATATGAGATCAAAACTTTTTTAACAACAAAGAAAAAAAATTCATAAGACACTTATGTTTTCAAAGAAGTAAGAGAAATTTGATAACCAAGTTAAATCTTGATTAATTTAATAATATGATAAAAATATGAGGCAACAACTAAAAAACAATGTCAAACAAAAAAATTAAAAAACAAATAAGATAAAAAAAGATTTTAATCTCTATTAACTTTTCAAATTCCAAGAACAAAATAAAAGAAAAAAAATACTATGCAAGGTTGCAATATTAAAAATTTTATATAAAAAAAAAATTCAATCTATATAAAAAATTAAAAAAAAAAAACTCTCAGATGAATCATACCAATCTTTTTAAAAATTAAACACACTCACTATCATAAAAATAAAATTATAGTCTAAAAAAAGCTAAATAAGTGAAAGAAAATCATAGAGAAAGATTATTAATTAAATCATATACCAAAAGATTATTTTTAAAAATTCATATAAAATAAAACATCAATTAAAAAGAATACATCTTAATTTTTTTTTAAGAAAACAATTAAGTCAGGCATTGCTGGGTATAGTAAGGCAGGCCTAGCACTTGACCTATGAAGCTATGACCCACATGTAGGCCTTTTTTAAGTATAATGGGGTGGACCCCAACTATTTTTTAAAAAAAATAGTGTGTTGCGTGCTAAGTTTATAATTTTTAAAAATTATAAGGACTGACAACCTAATATCTTAAAAAGATGGGAGATGAAAATGAATTTCCACTACAAACTTCAAAGACTCTTTCTATTTTATCTATTTCCTTCACTTTAGTTCCTGAACTTCTAATTCATCTCTCCCTCCTTGAAAAATATACAATTGAAGGCTAATTTAGGCTTCAAAAAGCTAAATGGTGCAAAATAAAAATTTGAGAATCAAATTAAAAAAAAATGTTACTTCGATCCATAATGTTTTGTGAGATAGTGAACAATAAAAAAAAACTGATATCATTTAGTATATTTTATAATTTAATTGTGTAATTTTTAAATTATAATATAATATGATATTATAATTATAATTATAATGGCTCATTCTATTACAATATATATATATATATATATATATATATATATATATATATATATATATATATATATATATATAAAGTGTCAGGATGAACCTTACATGATTTAAAGTAACACAAGTAACGTCGTTCATGTATGTTGTGCTGAAACTAAACCAAAGATTGCACATATCCTGGTTTATGTAACGTTGTGCTGAAACTAAACTAAAGATGGGAACATCGTTGGCACCGAAATGTGGTTTCTTTAATCTCTTATAGAAATTAATTAAACTGAGGAATGCGTAAATCATTTGTAAAAGCGAAGATATAGAATGAATATTGACCTTCGATCAAAAACTTGTAAGTGAATCTTCTCGATCAGTGACTACATTTGTAAGCAAATAAATCTTCTTGATCAATAACTACGTAGATCCACCCTTGATTTCTACACGTAAGGGACTTTGAAAACAGCACGATAGTTAACAGATTTGAGCCAAAACACGAGCAACAAGTGGTGGAAGAACTAAAAAATGCAAAAGCAAACCTGTTCTTAGAAGCAGATCGAAGAAACATATCAAATCCTCAATAAAAAATCTTTGAGAAAGGAGGCGGGGAAGAGAACATGTTGAGATGGATAAGCAAGGGGCATGTTAAAGAACATGAAATTTAACATGGCTTCCTCCATGCCTCATAGAAAATTGCAAGGTAATAGTATTATTCCAGTTTAAAGTTCTCTACCATTCTGGGACTGCAGATCTCCAAATATATGCATGCAATTTAACATGGCTTCCTCCATGCTTTGGTAACCATTCATTTTTTCTAGCAATCCATTTATTTCATTATCATATAAAGTCACTTATCGGCCATGGTAATACATTATAAGTTTTGTTGATATGTAAATAAACATCAAGGACTCTGGACTTCACTGTGAAGTTGTATTCTTTTTTTGGTTATTGTTGTTCATTTAATAGAAGTTTTTTTTTTTTTTTAAGTGTAAGGCTGTTACACCTCTAATACAGATATTATAGTCGCGACACATGTTAAATGGTGCATGACATTACAAAATAGATTATAACACAACAAAAAGATAAAATTTCTTGAACATCAATATGATAAAGTAACCTCAGGTTTCGAACCAAGCTTGAGATGCAAAGATCTTGAACGGTAGAGAGGGAAGAATGTTAGTTGGGTCTACAAATGCCATGATAAAATCACCTTAAAGTTGAATGAATTTCATGCAGACATCATGGCAAAGCATGATGAGATGTTGTTAAGCATATAGTTTTCAATCTTTGGCATGTCTCTTTTGGTCTACTTTTCTGAAACACTATTTCCTATGATTCAACTTTTTTTTTTTTATCATCAAAATTAATATGCCCTCTTCTGCTTGAATCTGCTTTTGTTTTTTCTTCTAAAATACTTTTTGTGTTGTGCAAGTAACGGTACTGATTAGAGAGACTAGCTCGGGAAAGAGTACGCAATTGGTTCAATTCCCAAGTCATTCAGGAATAATTGTCAAGGAGTCCATTTTATATATATATATATAATCAGCCATGTAAGATCGCAACCATCTCACTTGCTGACAGAGTTAGTGAAAAAGTAAGGGGTGCTATGAAAATAGTTTAGTCATGTCTTATCCATCATTTTAATCCACACAGCAGTTGGAATAAGGATGGTAAGAAGATGATTAATAGGGTTCTTGGATGATCAGTGGGCTTAAATGAAGTATCATCTCCAATACCAATTGCTTGCAATGTGCTTTTACCAAATAGTATAAGGGGAGAATTGAGAGAATGGTGGTTGACAATCTTTTTTCAACAGAAGAGTGCATAAAGTTCAAAAGGATCAAGAATTTACCAATTAAGAACATGTTGAGCATGAAAGCAAAGAGTAAGTTGGACGGAACAAGTACTGAACTACAACTACAGTGGAGTTTGTAATTGCGTTTGAAAACCAGTACCAGCCTAACCGAAGAGCTGCAGAAGAGTAAGATTTTATAAGATCTCCTGGGAATCCACCAAAACATAATGATTTGCGACATAAAAAACTACAGATTTTAGTAATTACACAGGTATTGATCTAGTTCGGTTGACAACAATATGAAATTAAACCATCCATTTTTTTTTCAATATTATAATTCAAAAGGGACATCTTTATTTCAGACAAGTATATAATCCATTTTCGCACCTCATAAGTACATGTGTATTTTACCTGATTGAACACGGCAATCGATCCCTTTGCCCAAGAATGCACTCTAATCTGTTTTCTTTCATCAATACGTGAGTGTTTCTCATGTTTACTGTTCAGGAGAACATGTGTGAGAAAACCAACATAAATATCAAAATCCACAATGAAATATATCATCAATTTCTAACGAACGGATTTTACGCTTAAAAGTATTGTGGACCCATTATGGCTTTTGGATCCTTGCTTGCTATTTCTCTATAACTAACAATAATAGCATTTTATGTTTTCATTTGAAATTTATGACCTTTGTCGATTACTATCACAGGAGTGGGAGAAAGCAATACAACATCACTTTTTACTGTTCACTCCCATCATCTTTATCTTTGCTTACTTTATTTTGGATTCGTAGTCATGGACAACGCTCAAATTAATTAAGAGAATGAGGGCACGATGATTGAAATCGTGTTTTTTTAAATTTAATTTTTTTAAAAAATTTATTTTTTATATTTTTCAGATTATTTTAATGTGCTAATTTTAAAAATAATCTTAAAAAATAAAAAAAATATCATTTTAATAAATTTCTTAACAAAAAAAAAAACACTTTAAATCACAACCAATACTATAATCACATATCTTTATCTTTTAAATCTTTTGCTTAAAGCATGAAATATTTGCGCAAATGTGATTAGTCATGAATCACAATTAATAGAGCTTATAACTACTCAAAAATGATAGGTGAGATCCTAGAAATTCTTTATCAGATTTATTCTCATTTTTAATATAATAAATAATCCTATAAAAAGATCTATTCCAACTAATCTATAAAATCTTAAAAGCTTTTAAGAACTTGATTCGCCTGGTTTAGGAAATCTTTTTGCAATGATTAAAATTCATGGCTGTAATTTTGAAGAGCTCTCACTACAAGATTTAACAGTTTTACCGATGGAATTTTTCCGTCGATGTAAGACACATATTCCATCGGTAATTATATTACCGACAGAATCAAAGACGAAAATGATCCGTCGGTGAATCGTTCGTCGGTAATGTTTTGTCCGTCGGTAAATCCGTTGGTAATAGAATTACCGACGGATTTACTGATGAAACAGATGCGTCGGTAATAATTTTTTTATTACCAACGGAATTACCGAGGGATTTACCGACGGAATTACCGATGGAATTTCCATCGGTAATTATTGAAAAACATTTTAAAAAAAAACATTTTATAAAATTATAAAATAATTAAATTAACATAAATTAACACTATATAATATATACTCAAAATGCTTGGAAAAAGAATAAGAAAATCATTTCAAACAAATTTGCAACAAATAAATAAAACAAAAAAATAAATTCAACTAAAAAATTCATATGAAAAAAATGAAGTTGCAATTGCTAAAATTTAAAAATCCTATAAATAAATCTACTAAAAATTGATCTCATATGAAAAAAAAGTCTCACAACAACATTTATACAATTATTAAGAATAAAAACAATTAAAAATAAAATAAAAACAAATATAGTGAAAAAAATCATGAAAAAAGAAGAAAAAAGAAAAATCTTACCTTAATGTAGTTGCAAGTGAAGCTAAGGAGAGGAAAAAAATTTCATTAAGCATATTAATTAAAAAAAAAACTAAGAGGATAAAAGAAGAAAGAAGAAGAAGACATACCCAAGCATGGAGGAAAAGAGAAGGAGATGAGGAGAGAAAAGAAGAGAAAGAAATAGATAAGAAATGATGTTTTTTACATATAGTGAAGAACAAGAACAAGAAGAAGTAGAAGAAGAAGAAGAAGAATAAGAAACGGGTCTGTCTCTTGTGAAATAAGGACATTCAGGCTTTTTATTGGGACGCTTTACCGACGGATTTACCGACGGATAATTGAATATTAATATTTTTTAATTATTCCGTCGGTAATATTTAATTTAAATTTTCAATTTCGTAAAAATTTCCAAAAAATTACCAACGATTTTCCAATCCGTCAGTGATTCCGTCTGTAATATTTAAATGAAAATTTTAAATTAATTGAATTTTTTCAGAAAACCGCCAAATAACACCGACAACTTTTCAATCCGTCGGTGATTTTGTCCGTAAAGAACAACAATTAACAGTGCAAGTGGAAAGTTAACAGTTCTAGAGCTCTTTGGAAAATACCGACGAAATTTTCCGTCGGTGATTCCCTTTGTAATTAACATGATGAACAGTGTTCACAATTTACCAACAAATTTACCGACGGAAAAAATTCTGTCGGTAATTCCGTTGGTAAAAATGACACGTCATCATTTTTTTTTGCTTTGTTTTAATTTTTTTTCCCACGGTAATTCCCTCGGTATATACCGAGGGAATATTTCCGTTGGTAAAATCCCTCAGAAATTTACCAACGGAAATATTACCTCGGTATTTCTGTTTGTATTTATCAATTTTCTAGTAGTGTCTATTGTTATCAATTTTAGAGCCCGTTATAAACAAAAATCACAAAAACAAATTACAAAAAAATTTAAAAAAATATTGAAAGAAAATAAAACAAAAATATTAGTGAGAAAAATATACCAGAACGCTAAAAAAATTATCAAACATTGGTTGAGGAAGATGTAACAATCCAGTTTTTTCATAGCCAAAATCGGTGGGAATTTTTTTTATAAGTCGTTGGGTTCTCGATACTTTTCACGATATCATTTTGTAAATTTATCAATACATTTCATTCATTAGCAAGGCATAACCTACATAGGGTAAAGTAAATCAACATCCCATAAAAGAGTGACAATACACATTCTCGCAACGGTATTTAGGGTTTATCGTAAAAAAATTCATCTCTTAGTGTAGTGCAATACTATTGGGATTTCACAATACATCATTCTCATGAAAGAGAATGTCCTATACATCCATTCACCACATTATGTTTACAAGATCGTACTTTCACATCCGTATTCCATTATAATTTCTATACAAGTCTTTACAAAAGTGTGAAATAGCAAATATTCAACTAGTTCGCTCATTCTTATCAAACACATAACACCTAAATCATACTATTATGTAGCACCTTGTTGTAACCCATTTTTGGGTCCCCGCACAAAAAAGGAGAAAAGAAAACAAATCAATCAAAAAATATATCGAAAAAATAATAAGCAGTGGATGCTAGAGCGCCTAGAAAATGGTCAAAAATTGGTTGAGGAGGTTCAATAATACAAAGATGGGAATTTGACAGTATATCGTTGACTGGTGAGAGCCTTGTTGATGAAGAAAATTCAATTTGAGAAAGAAAAGTCCAAAATCAGATGTTTATGGACTCAGTTGAATTTATTGAAGGTTTAATTGAATTTATGGAGAGTTTGATTGCAAGAGAAATTGATTCTAAAGTCAATTTGGTCTTTAATTGGTAGAAATTAAAGTGTTGGGGTCAAATTTTAATTTTTTAGAATTAATTTGGTTGAATCAGGGGCTTAATTGCATAAATATTGAAGTTTGATGGCCAATTAGGGACTTGATTGAAGAAATCCGACACCAAGGACCAAACTGAAAAAAACGCACAAAAAGAGGGACTGTTTTGAAAAATAGTGTTTTGGCACCCTTTTCTTTTAAATGAAACGACACGTTTTAAGCAAAACAGCGCCGTTTCATGCATTAAAAAAAAAGATCACAAAACAGTGCCGTTTTGAACGGCATTGTGCTTCTTCTTCCCCTGCACACGCAGAGGCAGGGGAAGAAGAAGTTTCTCTCCCCTGCAACACAATCCCTCTCTCTCCACCTCACTTGCCCAAGAAACCCGGCAACAACCCATGCCCACACATGCCCTACCACCACGCCACAACGATGAAGAAAATCAGGGGAGCCATGCCCTGCGAGCAACTCCCCAGCTCACCTTACCTTGCGCCATGACAAGGGTAAGGTGGCCCTCTCCTCCTCTACCTATAAATACCAGAGGAGAGGGTGCTAAAAAAAAGAGGAGGGAGAAAACAAAGGGAGTTTTTTAGATGAGAGAAGTCGAAACAAAGGGAAAGAAGGGAAACAAACAGTGGAGAAAACAAAAGAGGGTCGGGTATTTTGAGTAGTTGAAAACATAAAAAAAACTAGGGGGAAAAGGGATTTTGAAGAAGAGAAGAGAAACAGACCGAGAGCAGAGTGAAAGAATACAAAAAAAAAAAACAGAGGAAGAAGAGGGAGAAGAAGAAGAACCACCACCTGCTACCTTCAGCCCGGCAGCGCCACCGTTGCTCTTCCTCTTCACCACCACCAGCAGCGCCGAGCAGAGAAACAAAAGAAGATAGCAGAAACAGAAAAAAAAAACAACAGAGCAAAAAACACAGAGAAAGAAGAAGAAAAGGGGCGACCACCACCCCTGCCACTAGTAGTCACCAGCGTCGCCACCGCTCAAGGTAACTGCACCTCCCTCTTCCTTGTTTGTTAGCCTCGCCTGCATTTACATGTAGAACGTGAATAAATCATGTTCTGTAGCAAATGTAGAGTTGGCTGGTTCCTATGCTCATGCAAAGTAACTAGCTTATTTGGTTAAAGGCTGGAACATCAGCCCAGCCTATGCAGCTTGGCCGAGTCCAGCCCACAGTATATGGGCCGTGTCAGGCCCAGTCTAGAATGGTGGGCTAGGTTTGACCCAGTTTTTTTTTTTTGTAAAAGAAAAAATCAAAAATATTTTTTGGAATTTTACAATTTTCCCATGTATTTTTTATGTCATTTTGATTAATATCGGGCAGTATTTTTATGTTGCTGAAAATACAAAATCCAATATTAAAATACCCAATTTTCGTCAAAACTTCCAAAATACAAAAAAATATTTGAAAAAAGAAAAAATGTTTTTGTGCATACAATGTTTTAGCATGCATTTTGGCTTTAATAACCAGTTTATTAAAGTCAAGAGAACATTGGCCAAAATTTCAAAAAACAACAAAAATTTTATTATGTTTGTCTTTTAGTATCTTGGGTACGACATTACACGTAATACGTATTCCGGATTTTAAATTCTTTTTTTTTGGATGCTAGAATGGTTAGGTTTTACCCCATTAAGATAAGAACCTTCTTATTGAGGAGGGCTTTTCTTGAATCTTAGATAGACTGGGCCAACAATTAGAAAACGCGACCAAACCTTAGATTTTGATCATGCAAATAAAACAATGCAGCTTACCTTAAGTAGGGCATATTTGAGGTGCTAATACCTTCCCTTTACGCAACCAGTCTCCGTACCCGTTCTCTAAGACCAGTTAGGGTTCCTAGTGACCATAATACTAGGTGGCGACTTCCATTCTATTTTTCCACTGAGAAAAGACAAGAACTTCTTGTCTCCCCACATTTGCCAGAATAGATAGACCTATACATTCAACCTTGAGGGTGGACGATCGCCGCGACGCCGCAAACGTGCGACAGAATGGCGACTCCACTAAGGACCTTGTGGACTAAGCATTGTTTTGTCTGATTTTTGTGTTTGGTTTTGTGCGCGTTTGCCGTTAAGATGCTTATTTTATTTACTTGCTTTAATTTTTGTACATATTTGTTCATGCATTGTAAAGAACTGGTTCATACATCATTATGTATTTCTTCCAACGTAATTCCAATCTTTTTGGGCACCAAAAGGATAGGCGCCACCCATTCACTGTCCGTGATGAGGTAAATGACTCCTGCATCATGGAGGACAATTTACAAAGCTTTGCAAATCCAATTATGAGTCATGCACATTTCGGGGAACACATACATGCCTCTCCATCTTTTCTATCTTGGTAAAATCATAGGCATAGCTCAAAGCTACGCTTAATCCATCCTTGCTATCAAAATCACAAACTTGCTGCACACACTTATCAACTTGGTCATAACATGTGATAGAATAAACATTGTTATAAGGATATGTCATTGCATCATGAAAATTAAATTCAATTTTTTCATCTCCTATCTCTATAGACAAAGTATCCTTACCACAATCAATTTTTGTATTGACAGTTTTCAAGAATGGTCTCCCAAACAATATAGGAGTGTTGTTTGATGAATCACAAGAATCATGTTCCATATCAAGAATATAAAAGTCGCATGGAATGACCAACCTATCAATCTTGACTAGGACATCTTCTATCACACCAAGTGGGTAAACAAAACTACGATCCGTAAGTTGTATTACAATGCTAGTTTTATTCAAAGGCTCAAGACTAAGAGAATCATAAACATGTTTAGGCATAACACTAATGGATGCACCTAACTCGCACAAGGCCCTTTTGAAACTAGCATTACCAATAACACATGGGATAGTAAACACACCTGGGTCTTTTTGCTTCAAAGGCATATTCTTTTGAACAATAGCAGATACAACTTCACCCATACTTACCATTTCATGACCTTTTAGTTTGAAAGCTTTTTTGGTAGTACACAACTCCTTCAAGAATTTGACATACTTGGGAATTTGCTTGATAGCATCAAGTAAAAAATGTTGAGTTCTACTTTCATGAAAACCTCTAAAATCTCTTTTTCTTTGTCCTCTTTCTTTGACCTAGAAGAACTTACAGGAAAGGGTGAATTGTTTTAAAACTGGAATTCATTGAGTGAGGAGTTACCTTTGGAGTGTTGGTCAATGTTTCAGTTTGTGGAAGAGGAGGATGTTCCTTCTTTGTACTCAATTCGGTTTCTATCTCTTCTTCTTCCTCCATCTCAATTTGTTTCTACCTTTTCTCTTCAAGTTCTTTCCCACTTCGCAGCATGATTTCACTAACATTCTCTATTGGATTCAATGCTTGGGAGGGCAATTTTCCATTCATTTTTGCTTTCAATTTCCCTACACTTGAAGCTACTTGCCCCATTTACTTCTCCAAGTTGTGAATACTTGACCTTGTTTCCTGTTGAAAAGACATGACATTTTGTTGCAATGTCACAGTGTTAGAAGCCAAAGTTTTCATCATCTCATGAAGATCATCACTGGATGACGACCCCATAACATTGGAGTTTGTAAATGGAGGGGGGTTGTCTTGCTTGATAATTCTGTTGGGATTGAAATCCATGGGGATGGAACTGTCGGCCTTGATTGCCTTGTTGAGGTGGGTTCCCATAGTGTAAGTTTGGATGATCTCTCCATCCAGGATTGTACGTGTTGGAAAAGGGATCATATTTACGCTGGGGCTGTCCCTTGAATGCTCCATCAACTACATTAGCATGTTCAATGTAATCTTCTTGCATTGTTGGGCACATATCTGAGGCATGTCCTTGTAAGGAACATATGCTACAAACTTTCACCTGCTGTACATTTCCACAAGCCAAAGAACGCACAAGAGAAATAAGATCATTAACTTTATTTTCAAGGTTAGAAATACTTACCTCATTTACTCGTTTGTTTGAGAAGTCTCCATGGGTGCCAAACTGTTTTGAGTTGGCTGCCATGTTTGAGATCAATTGGCATGCAGCCTCAGATGTCTTATCTACCAATGCCCCTTCACTTGCAGCATCAATGATACCACGGTCAGTAGGCATCAATCTTTTATACAAATATTGAATGAGCAACTGATTGGGTATTTGATGATGAGGGCATTGAATGCACATTTGCTCAAATCTTTCCCAATACTCGGAAAGTGTCTCTCCATGAGATTGTCGAATCCCACATATTTCTTTCTTTATGTTTGCAACTCGAGATGCTGGGAAATACTTTTCAAGGAAAATCTTCTTCATGGCATTCCAAGTTCCAATGGAACCTGGGAGAATAGAGAAAAACCATGCCTTTGCTGCTCCTTTTAAAGAGAAAGGGAAAACTTTTAACTTAACTTGTTCTTCGTCAACTCCATTCGGTTTCATGCCAACACAAACCATATGGAACTCCTTGAGATGAGTATGAGGATCTTCACCTACAAGACCATTGAATGTTGGTAAAACTAGATTTGAGCTCAAAGTTTACATTATTGTCGATGTTTATGCACAGTGGCTGATTTTCCACGTTAGGAGCAGCAAGCTCCTTGAGTGTTTGTTGTCGTGCAATAGCCATGGTGTTGAGGCGAGCTTCCTTTCATAACCTGCGTAAAGTTTTTTCTATTTCAAGATCCAACTGCACTTGAATTTGATTAGTAGAACGGGTTACTGGCATAAATCATTAAGAAAACTCAAAAGAAACCAACCACACAAGAGATCGAAAACAATGCAAATTGTATGAAAATCCTACATTAAAAAACTAAAACTGCCTAAAAACCCTAGAAAATAGTGGAATTTGGCCTCGATAGGGTGGGGCTAGTGATTTAACACTAGTCCTGTTTAGAACGTCGTTTCTCTTCAGGAAACAAAAGGCCGATAACTAATTCCATCAAAAAATATGTTTTGAACAGTACCGCTGCCGTAATGAACAGTACTGCAACAAGCAAAAATTTTGTTTCTCTTTTTTTTTCCAGAAAAAGAAATAACAATCACAGCAAATAAAAATAATAGCACAAGAATCAACTAAAATTACCTCCCTGGCAATGGCGCCAAAATTTGTTGCGATGTCACGGTCACACAAATTAATTACCCTACATTCAAACACAACACACAAGATAGTATAGAGCAAGCAAGGGGTCGATCCCATGAGGAAGATTCAAGTCAGATTTTTATGCTAGATGATATGCAATTTGGGGGGGGGGGGGTTTTGACGTTATCTAGGCTAAAGCAAAAGAAAACAGAAAACTATCAAACAAAATTTAATAAAATCAGAAAATTATCAAGAGAACAAACCTTGGTTGCAAGTAAACATCCACCTATAGAAATCAGAACTCATCATGGAAACAAAACATCAATTTATATTCTGAATATTTATCTCTTCTTAACATTGGTTAGTTAACGGATCCACCGTATAACTAACCCTAACCATCAAACAACCACAGTGTCCGCACTAGTAATTTAATTCAATGGCAGCCTTAAGAAGTAGATAAGTTGATTAATCAAGAAAACATAACTGTCCGCAGTCTATGTTTGATTTGATTGAATGTTCTCCCTAAGATTAATAACGTAGATCTGCTAAAATTATTAAACTCAGTTGCTTCACAAGTTCATATACCACAACTCCGGTTTTGATATCAAACTTAGCAATAGATTGTCTACAATAATAACTTAGAGTCCGCTCTAGCAATTAAAATAAACAATCATAGGAAAAATAAGCATAGAAGAACAAACAAATTCATCATATAAACCGAAAAGAAAAGGTAAAATAAATCTCACAGTTCTTGAAATCCGAAGGTTTCCGTGTCCTTGCAACCAAGAAAAAGTGTTTAGCCTTGCATTTTTGTTGAACAACTAATAAAAAAAAAGGAAGAATGCATGATTTAGGGTTTCTTAGAGGAAGGGGGTATTTTTCTCTTCTTGGTTGGCTGCCCACCTTCTCTTCTCTCATTCTTTTTATATCCTAGGAAACCCTAGTCTCTATTTTACAAAATAGTCCTCCCTTAAGTAGACAGTTTACATTTAAGTACTTCAATAACTATTTTTCTAAAAAAAGAGAAATAGCCTTGCATGAAATCTTCAAGCTTTGACTTAGAGGAGCTAAATTGCTGAAATAAAAACTTGGATATCGGTTTAGATGCTTCAGAATGTAATTTGGACTTGTTTCTTCACGAAACCTGTTTGCTGGCAGAATTCAGTTGTTATCTTTGAAAAATCATATCTCCCTTATATGACATCGTTTTTGGTTGAAATTCGGAGTGTTTATAGAAATTTGAGTCAGGAATCCAAACCAATTGAGTTGGCATCAATTGGACTTCTGTAGCTCCAGATATTCAAGTCGGAATGGCCGAAGGTCAACATTGGCAGATTGCGAGATTTGACTTTGAAGGCTGCGATTTCCATGCTCTTCCTTATTTTATTTTCTTGCCTTAGATTTCCAGAAAGGTATGGATGTTAGCTTTTTAATGCCACTCGAATCACTTCATTTAGACCTCTAGAGCTCATGCTCTGCACAAAACATCGACTGAAGGTCAAATATGCCAATTACCTCCAATTTACTCGTTTTTGCATCTTTCATCCAAAAGTGCCTTCAAATCATAAAACAAAGAATATCAAGGCATTTTATATATAAAACATAGGCAAAGCACTAGTTAAATGTGGGTGAAACTATTGAATAATATGGTTGCATCATGATAACATTCATGTTAAAGTATTTCATTATTCAATGTTATTAAAAAGGAAGGTGAAAATCACTTACCTACAATAGAAGCTTGACTCGTATTCTCCTACTACTACTATTGCACCATTCCTGTGATCCCTCCTGCAAATCACAGGTTTAACTCATAAATTTTTCTCACTCAAGGATATGTTTTATAATAACCATATCAACAGTCAATAAATCTTTTTTCAGTCATTTTCTTATATTTTATGTTTTTCTCATTACACCCATTAATATTGTTGTTGTTTGTCCAACCATAGTTATCATTTTTTCTTTATGTTTGAACTGTTATTGTTTAAATCTCTAACTGTTACTGTCCAACTGTTACTGTCTAGACATTGAATTGTTACTGTCCGACCTCTCCTCAGATTGTTAACTATATCTAGAGTTATAGAACTTCATTTCAAGCGAGATTGGTCTCGTTGGAAAGCTAAGACATGAGGCTACAAGTTCTTTGAAGAAAAGAGAACCCAGTTCTGCCCCCAACATAGTTAAAATTGTTCATCAATACACATTAGACTGGTATTGTCTTACCATTACTATCTTGACATCGAACTGTTACTGTCCGACCTCTCCTAAGATTTTTAACTATATCTAGAGTTATATAACTCCATTTCAAGCGAGATTAGTCTCGTTGGAAAGCTAAGACACGAGGCTACAAGTTTTCTGAAGGAAGGTGTAACATCCCCCATTCCGAGATAAAAACAATAATCTCATGTCAACAAAAAAAAATAGAGCAGTTAATTTTTTTTGTTTTTTCTTCTCTATCTATTCATGGTGTTTATATTAAAGTCTACCAAAATTTCAACAGAGTCTCCCCTATACCGGGAGGTCCTAAGTTATCAATATTTAACCTGTTTGCACTTCTAATAACACGCATCTCCTAACTCAATCTCCACCCAATCATCCTCAGTATCAATCCCACAAACATCATCATACATATCAAGCATAATATTTATGATATCCATTATATAACAAATATCATTATGGACGGATAGTAATATAAATATGCATACATGGAACGTGGTTATATGAACTACAAAGTTAAGTTCATTTAATCAAATTTAAACATTAATTATACAAATTAAGTTATACAAACATTTCCATGTTTACGAAATACAAGGGTATATTCCCTAGAACCTAGATTACAAGAAGTGAACATAAGCTAGGATCTACTCTTGTCGTACATGCGATGGTCCTGAAACAAGATACATATTATTGAAACATGAATATCACAATAAAATATAATAACACAAATATCTAACAATTTAAAAAGGGAAACATGCATTCATATTTTGTTCACTTCTCCCTTCTGTCTTTCATTAGAATCTCTTTCTTGTTCAACTACTAAAAACAGTTTCCCCTCCCATTATCAACCTTCATTTCCAGATTTTATAAATCAATCATGATTATTTCTGCTTAACACATTACCGATACCAATTTCACTGGTATCATCATCATCACCCCGTAAGAGTCTATACAAGGTGATCCCCTTACCTGGGATCCTAACATACATTAAATGTATGCTAGTCAATACATGGTTGATCCCCTTACCCGAGATCCTAACATACACTAAATGTATGCTAGCCAATACATGCTTGATCCCCTTATCTGAGATCTTAACATACACTAAATGTATGCTAGTCCAAACATGGTAATATGTTTACCCGGGATCCTAACATACACTAAATGTATACTACTTCACACCCAAATCATACTTATCATATTTCCATTGTCAGCGATAATTTCATTACTTGACAATTCACACGACAACCATTCACCTAATATCCAATATTCTGTGATTCACATCTCACATTGGTAACATATTAAATCATGGAATGTAACTAGAAAATATAGGTGTGATTTACCTACCTGCAATAAAAGCTTTACTCATGCTCCCCTGCTGCTGTTGTTGCTCCACACCTGCAGTCCCTCCTGCAAATCATAGGTTTATCTCATAAATTTTCTTCACTCAAGGATATGTTTTAAAATAACCATATCAACAACCAATAAGTCTTTCTTTCAATAATTTCTTAATATTTGAACTGTTACTGTTTAAACCTTGAACTGTTACTGTCCAACTGTTACTGTCTAAACATTGGACTGTTGTTGTCCGACCTCTCCTCATATTTTTAACTATATCTAGAGTTATAGAACTCCATTTCAAGTGAGATTGGTCTTGTTGGAAAGATAAGACACGAGGCTACAAGTTCTCTGAAGGAAGGAGAACTCAGTTCTGCCTCTATGATAGTCAAAATTGCTCATCAACAAGCATTGGACTGTTAATGTCCAACTCTTACCGTCTTGATATTGAACTGTTACTGTCTGACCTCTCCTCAAATTTTTAACTATATCTAGAGTTATAGAACTCCATTTCAAGCGAGATTGGTTTTGTTGGAAAGCTAAGACACGAGGCTACATGATGCGAACCCTAGTAGAATTTAATGGTATTCGCGACCCCAATATCAATCTAACCCAAGTTTGTTGAGATTTGAATGAGCTTATCACAATGGAAGACTTGCTCCATGGCAACAAGACTATAAACTAACTCAATCACAACGCCTACACTTGGAGACGAGCAAAGAAAGTATAAATTCACAACAAAGAATGGTCAATTCTTTGAAAAGTTGAAAGTTCAATCAAGAACCAAGATTGAGCAACCAAAAGTCTGCTACAATGCTGAAAATATCATCAAAAGTCTCCCTAAAATTATTCCTAAAAACTCCAAGCCAAAACCCTAGTTTCCCTAATGGGTCTCACATAAACTCAATTTAAATAATAATCAACCCAAGCTAAAACTAGCCCAAACTAATTAAAATAAACAAATAAACAAGTCTAAAACCCAAACAAATTGTCTCCTCTCCAAATAAATAAAGTTTGATGGCCCAACTAATTAAATAAGACAAGTTCGTTGTTTCTGCATTCTGTCTGGCAGCAACAAGACCCAACTTAAAACGGATGGTTCTCTCTCGTCTTAATCAATTAGAAGGCGTGCCATATACCATTGAAAAGCTATGGAAGTCTAGTTTCCAGCCCAACTAGAATCACATCAAAATTCGATCTTTATATCCAGTAATGACCAAAAGAGTAATGAAAGATCAAACTGTCCGAATCTAGTCTTCTTCTCCCAATCCTTGTGTAATGGTCATGGTTCCACCAACAAGCCTCTCTTGAACATGAATAAGATTAATCAAGGCTTGCTCTTTATTATTACAAATGCTCTTGAAGTCCACCTTAGCCCATGTATCTTGAAGAAGTCCATTAAAAGTTTCTTTGAACTTCTTAACCCTAAGCCTAGTAACTGGACCAACTGGAACCTCCAATGGATCCTTTGATGGTTGGATCACATCATCCCCTTGCTCCTCAAAAGGATTCGACCTCGAATCATCACCTACATCAAATGAAGAAAGATAAAAAACATTGAATGTAGCCTTAACACCATACTCACCTGGTAGATCCACTTTGTAGGCATTATTATTAATCCTTTCTATGATCTAATAAGGACCATCTCCTCGAGGCAACAACTTTGATCTTCTTTGTTTAGGAAACCTTTCCTTCCTCATATGCACCTAAACCCAATCACCAGGTTCAAATCTCACTAATTTTCATCCCCTATTGGCTTTGTTTGCATATTGTTCATTCTTCTTTTATATTTGTTGCTGAATTTTTGCATGGAGATCTTTCACCACTTGTGCTTTTTGATTACCATCAAGACTAACCCTTTCATCAACAGGCAAAGGAATCAAATCTACTGGTCTCAAAGGGTTAAAACCATAAACAATCTCAAATGGTGAATAATTAGTAGTAGAATACACACTACGATTATATGCAAATTCAATGAATGGCAAACAATCTTCCTAATTTTTAAGATTCTTTTGAATGATAGCCTTAACAATTGAATCAAAATCCGATTAACAACTTCAGTTTGGCCATCTGTTTGTGGATGACAAGTAGTAGAATATAAAAGTTTAGTTCCTAACTTACCCCACAAAACCTTCCAAAAGGAACTTAAAAACTTAATGTCTCGATTGGATAAATGCTCCTAGGAAGACCATATAACCGAATGACCTCTCTAAAGAATAGGTCAGTTATATTTATTACATCATCTATTTTATGGCAAGCAATGAAATGTGCCATCTTAGAAAATCTATCCACAACAACAAATATAAAATCTCTTCCTTTCCTAGACCTAGGTAGACCCAAAATAAAATCCATAGAAATATCAACCCAAGGTTCCTTAGGAACAGGCAAAGGTGTGTATAGTCCATGAGGCATTACCCTAGACTTAGCTTGTCTACATGTTATCCACCTATCACACATTCTTTGCACATCTCTTTTCATATTAGGCCAATAAAAGTGCTCATGCAGAACCTCCAAAGTTTTAGTTATTCCAAAATGCTTCATTAAACCTCTCACATGTGCTTCCCTCACAAGCAATTCATGTAAAGAACAATTAGGCACACATAACTTATTTTTCTTAAAAAAAAATCCATAATACCTAAAATATTTATCCTTGGCCGAAACCTTGCATGTGTCATATATAGCACCGAAATCATGATCATCAAGATACAATTCCTTAATACACTCAAATCCTAGCAATTTAGTATTAAGAGTATTAAGAAAAACATACCTTCGCGACAAGGCATCGGCGACCACATTTTCTTGACCTTGCTTGTATTTAATCACATATGGAAAAGTTTCAATAAACTCAACCCATTTAGCATGTCTCCTACTTAACTTACCTTAACCCTTCAAATGTTTCAACGATTGGTTATCAGTACATATGACAAACTCTCGAGGCCACAGATAATGTTGCCAAGTCTCCAATGCTCGCACTACTGCATATAACTCTTTATCATAAGTGGGATAGTTAAGAGTTACATCATTGAGTTTCTCACTAAAATAAGCGATGGGCCATTTTCTTGCATTAAAACAGCTCCAATACCTATTCCTGAAGCATCACATTCAATCTCAAAAGCTTTATTAAAATCAAGTAAAGATAGTAAAGGTACCGAAATCAACTTTGATTTTAACGAGTTAAAAGCATTTTCTTGTTCTTCTCCCCACTTGAAACCCATGACTTTCTTAACAATTTCAGTCAATGGAGAGGCTATCGTACTAAAGTCTTTAACAAATCTTCTATAAAAACTAGCCAAACCATGAAAACTCCTAACGTTTGTTATGGATTTTGGTGTAGGCCATTCTTGAATAGCCTTAACCTTAGCCTCATCCATTTTTATACCTTTTGCACTAACCACATATCCAAGAAAAACAATCCTATCCATGCAAAAGTCACACTTTTTCAAATTAGTATGGTTACCGAAAGGATTACTCCGATCCCCAGAAATATGGATACGACGTTCAAATTCTCCATATCAAATTTATTCAAAGACAGTTCCGCTCCCCCCAACAAGAGGAAAGACTTGTCGAAAATCACCGATTGGCTTGGTCCAACCAAGAAAGACATGGGAGTTTTGGGCGTAAAGTTTCTTTCTTCTCTTACGAGATTTTTAGTTGGATGAAAACAGCAGATATGGGACAAGGGATAGACTAAAAAAAAGACCTTCACCTCAATCTCCACCGGTTCCCACTGAAAGCAGAGCATTACCGCCCCGTGGGGTAGATCATTTATCCCTCCTTCCAGTTTGCCATAAACCTTCTTGGCTAACTGTTGACATCATCTTCAATCTCAGATGTCAACTCTTCAAGGTGTGCTTTCTCCAAGTTTGTCAGGATCCTCTACATCTGTTCAGTCCTCCTCGAGTGTACATTCAATGTCCAAAAGCTTGCTGGCCAAGCTCTCATACAGGGTTAGGACTTCCCTCGGGCATTGAATCTCTGGCCTTAGCCTGCCTACCAGTCTTGATCTCTTTCAAGAACAAAGGGAAGCACTAAGAAACTATTTCATTCAGCATGCCATTGGAAGAAATTCTTCACTCGGATGCTCTCACAGCGATGCTGAAAAGGTCATCGGCTCAACACTCCCCTGACTTACGCGAAAGAATCATCCTCAGAAAACTAGCATCCCGGATGGTTGAGCTTCAAGGGAAGGGTGCTGACATGATCGAAAACCTATGTGTTAAACATGACTCTGATTGTCCAGCTGGCTAGACTGGTTTGCGCTTTCTTTCTTCAATTAGTTTAAGAGTCTAGAATTCCCATTGAATGCCTAGTCTCAGTAAGCTTCCTACGTTCATTGATTTTATAGGCTAGAGAATGAAAAGCTGTTAGGAAGAAGGCAGACTTTGCGATCGTCTCAAATGACTTATATGCTCATCAATCTCCTTATTATAAATCAAGATATCATCAAAGTAAACGACTACAAACTTACCAATAAAAGCACGCAACATATGATTCATCAATCTCATAAAAGTACTAGGTGCATTAGTAAGTTCAAAAGGCATAACCAACCACTCATATAAACCATATTTAGTTTTAAAAGCAGTTTTCCATTCATCCCCTTCTTTCATCCTAATTTGATGATAACCACTTTTCAAATCAATTTTCGAAAACAATTTAGAACCATGTAATTCATCCAACATATCATCTAATCTAGGAATAGGATGTTGATACTTTACAATGATGTTATTGATAGCTCAACAATCCACACACATTCACCAAGTTTTGTCCTTTTTTGGAATAAGAAGCACGAGAACTGCACAAGGACTCATGCTCTGTCAAATGTATCCTTTCGACATCAACTCCCCCACTTGCCTTTGAAGCTCCTTAGTCTTTTTAGGATTGCTCCTATAAGCCAGCCTATTTGGTATAGATGCTCCTGGAACAAAGTCAATTTGATGTTCAATACCTCTAATTGGTGGCAAACCACTAGGAATGTTGTAACGACCCGGAATTCTAAGCCCAACAATAGTAAATTTATATATATATATATATATATATATATATATATATATATATATATATATATAATACACCTGGTGCCGGTAATCAAAGAACTTGAATCCTTACATCATCAAAATACAACCCATACAATCAACAGTTCATTCAAAAGCGAATCTTACACAAACACATAATATTAATGTTGCATGATTTGAAATTCATATTAAAATATATATACATGGACATGAGTTTGCATTCTTATACTACTAATAGCCATCACAAATTTTAGACAAAAAGGATCTAATAAAAGTTATACATTCAGTACATTGATCCCTACAAAGTACATTGTGAGTTAGAATGCATCTACTTAGTTCTTTGCAAAAGTAGGTTCCCATGTATCGAGTATCCTAGACATCTTGTTGGTGTGACGTCCCTGCAGCAGTACAAAACATTTAAGAGAAAACAAATACTTAATAATAATAATAATAATGGTAACTAACGGCCTAGCAATTAAATAAGCATTAACATTTATAATTTCTTCATGTATTTGATGTAACAATTAGTAGTACATATAGATACACAAGTTTTCAAATGCCATTCGCCGAAACTAGTCGTTTATTTGTCCCGGCTATCCATCCGGATTCCATAGCGATAGCTGCGTCGCTGCCAATCCTAAAATCGGCAGCCGAAACTACATCGCTGCCGATCAAGGAATCGGCAGCGAAACTGGGTCGCTGCCGATTTCTGTATCGGCAGCGAAGACTGCATCGCTGCCGATCCAAAATCGGCAGCGGAAACTGCGTCGCTGCCGATTTCTGTATCGGCAGCGGAAACTAGGTCGCTGCCGATTTCTGTATCGGCAGGGAATACTGTGTCGCTGCCGATCCAGAATTAGCAGCGGAACTGCGTCGCTGCCGATCCACAATCGGCAGCGAAATCATCCCTTTTTAACCCGGCCATCCATTCGGACGCCATTAGCCAAAGCTAATCATTCTTTGTCCCGGCCATCCATTTGGATGCCATTAGCCGAAGCTAATCACTCTTTTGTCCCGGCCATCCGTTTGGATGCCATTAGCCGAAGCTAATCACTCTTTTGTCCCGGCCATCCGTTTGGATGCCATTAGCCGAAGCTAATCACTCTTTTGTCCCGGCCATCCATTCGGATGCCATTAGCCGAAGCTAATCACTCTTTGTCCCGGCCATCCGTTTGGATGCCATTAGCCGAAGCTAATCACTCTTTTGTCAACAATTAAGCGTTCGACAATTTAATATCGGTTCTAACAATATGGTAGTACTCAAGTTAAAATATTCCAAGATTCAACGTATGAAGAAGAAAGGTGCAAGTCACCTACCTGTTCCACCTGTGGGTCGTTCCTGTCTTGATGATGGTCCAATCCCGACTGCACCACCTGAGACATCAATGGTCACAAATCAGCACAGTTGTATTTATTTTATTTTTGAATCACATTCATCATCACACTTATTTCAATAGTTCACATGTTCACATTAAAGTGTTCCCTATTTTACACCATCATATCATGAAATTGTTATTAGCATTTAAGTCATTCCTGCCTAGGAGGCTTATTGTAGGAATCGGCAGCGAGAACCGGTTCGCTGCGGGCTGCCCAATTCGGCAGCGAGAACTGCACCGCTGTTGGCGCCACAGTTTCGCTGCACAACGCCAACTCGGCAGCGAATATCACTTCGCTGCAGGAGGTTCAGTTGCGGCAGCGAAACAGAATTTCGCTGCGCAACACACAAATCGGCAGCGAATATTAATTCGCTGCAGCAGGTTCAGTTGCGGCAGCGAAACAGAATTTCACTGCGCAACACACAATCGGGAGCATCAATTTCAGCACAATCATCACAGCAACAAACATCACAGCAGAACACATTAATTCCAGCAACAAACATCACAGCAGAACACATTAATTCCAGCAATAACATCACATTAATTCCAGCAACAAACATCACAGCAGAACACATTAATTCCAGCAACAACATCACATTAATTCCAGCAACAATCATCACAGCAGAACACATTAATTCCAGCAACAACATCACAGCAGAACACATTAATTCCCCCTAGTTAAAGCCGGCCCTCTACCATGATTTGTTAGATGTTCTGAAATTGACTTTATTTCACTTTTGTTTGCTTGTTCTCTTGGTTAATTTCAGCTTCCTTCACAGCTGGCTTAGGTCTTAGATCAATTCTTTTCTTAGGGTTTTTCTTCTTCATTTTCGTTTTTGATCTTACGGGGGAGAGGAAGAGAGTTTCATGACCCATACCTTCTGAATTTAACTAAGTTTGAGGAAGGTTTGACACTATTCAGCTGCTGGTTCTCCTCCTTCTTTTTCCTCTCAGGTTTTTCCGGCTCTCTTTTTCCTCTCCTCTATGCAGCTGCCCACTCCTCTCTCAAGGTCTCATCTCTCCCTCACAAGTTCACAAAGTAATCTCTACTGGTCTGATTTACGTTTCTGTTGTGAAAGGGGAAGGGAAGAACGGCATGCAGCTGCTGGATTTGGAAGAAGATGGGTCATTCTCTCTCCCCTCTTTGTATTTATACTACCCATCCAATGAAATGGGTTGTTTGGGGGTTGGTTTAGGTGTGTCCTTATCCTTGTTTGGTTTATCTAAAACCAGTTTTACCCCTCCCTCCCAGCTCTGCGTCACTGTTCATTGAGAAATCGGCAGCGAAAACTGCATCGCTGTCGATTTCTGCATCGGCAGCGAAAACTGTGTCGCTGCCGATCAAGAAATGGGCAGCGAAAACTGTGTCGCTACCGATTTCTGTATCGGTAGTGAAGGCTGCGTCGCTGCCAAGTCCAGAATCGGCAGCGAAAACTGCATCGCTGCCCAGTCCAGAATCGGCAGCGAAAACTGCATCGCTGCCGATTTCTGCATCGGCAGCAAAAACTGCGTCGCTGCCGATTTCTGTATCGGCAGCGCATACTGTGTCGCTGCCGATCCAGAATCGGCAGCGGAACTGCGTCGCTGCCGATTTCTGCATCAGCAGCGAAAACTGCATTCATCATCATCCCTCTCTCTCTAAATATATATATATATTTTCCTTTGGGTGTTTACATTCTCCCCTCCTAAATATGAATTTCGTCCTCGAAATTTAAGAAGTTTTCACACTCCATACCTGGTAGATCAAATAAAGTGGGGTACTTTTTTCTCATCTCAGCCTCCCTCTCCCAAGTTTCCTCTTCTACCTAAGCATTTCGCCATAAGATTCTAACGATGGGGATCTTTTTGCTCCGCAACTCCTTCACTTCTTGATCTAGTATCCGTATGGGCCTCAATTCCAATGTTAAGTCTTCCTTGACCTCTACTGGGACCTAGGGTAGAACTCGGGCGGGGTCAACGTTAGCCTTCCTTAACAAGGAGACATGGAACACATCATGGACCCTGGCTAACTGTGGGGGCAATTCCACCTTGTAGGCTACTGGTCCAACTCGTTGTAAGATTTTGAAGGGTCCAATGAATCGGGGAGTTAACTTCCCTTTCAATCCAAATCGTAACAAGTTCTTCCATGGGGCTACCTTCAGGAACACCTGGTCCCCCGTACTGAACTCGAGAGGTCTTCTCCTCACATCGGCATACTTCTTCTGTCTATCCTGTGTGGCTTTGATGCGATCCCTGATAATTCTCACTTTCTCTGTGGTGACTTGAACTAACTCTGCGCCATATAACTTCCGGTCCCCAATTTCTTCCCAACATAAAGGAGTTCTACACCTCCTACCATACAAGGCTTCATATGGGGCCATCCCTATTGTGGCTTGGTGACTATTGTTATAAGTGAACTCCACCAATGCCATGTGTTCCTCCCAGTTTCCTCCAAATGCTAGCACACATGCCCGTAATAGGTCTTCCAAGACTTGAATGACTCTTTCCGATTGGCCATCCGTTTGAGGGTGAAATGCAGTGCTCATGTCCAATCTTGTCCCCAAGGCATGTTGTATGCTCGGCCAAAGTCGAGAGGTGAACCTAGGATCTTGATCCGATACAATGGACACCGGAATCCCATGAAGTCGTACCACCTCATTTATGTAGATCTTGGCAAGCTTGTCCACCGAGTCGGTCATCTTTACAGGCAAGAATAGTGCGGATTTCGTCAACCGATCCACAATGACCCATATCACATCATTTCCTTTTCTCCCCTTGGGAAATCCTGACACGAAATCCATGGTGATCATCTCCCACTTCCATTCTGGAATTTGTAATGGCTGTAATGGTCCCGCAGGCCTTTGGTGTTCAACCTTGACTTGTTGACATATCCCACACTTTGACACATACTCAGCTATTTCCCTTTTCATATTAGGCCACCAATAGAGGTGTTTCAGGTCTCAGTACATCTTAGTGCTGCCAGGATGTATGGAGAATTTGGACTCATGTGCTTCTTGCAGAACCATACGTTTGACTGTTTCGTCATCAGGCACGTACAACCGTTGTCCCATCATCAAGGATCCATCCTCCGCTACTCGGAATTTCATTTCTACCCCAACCTCCACATTCTTCCTAATCTTGGATCCCACCTTGTCATGGAATTGGGCATGTAGTATATGTTCTCGATACGTTGGTCGCACCAATAATTGGGCTACTAACCCACCTCTTGCATCAATTCCCAAATCTGCACCCAACTCTTTTAATTCTGCCAATTGCCGCTCCTTTCCCACTGTTAAGCTTCCCAAGGAGGCTTTATTTTTGCGACTGAGGGCATCTGCCACCACATTTGCTTTCCCCGGGTGGTATTCTATGGTGCAATCATAATCCTTAATGAGCTCTATCCACCTTCTTTGCCGCATGTTCAACTCCTTTTGCGACATCAGATACTTCAGGCTCTTATGATCAGTAAAAATTTGGGTTCGAGACCCATACAAATAGTGTCTCCATATCCTCAAGGCAAATACTACAGCTGCCAACTCCAGGTCGTGCACCGGGTAGTTCACCTCATGAGTCTTTAGTTGCCTTGATGCATAGGCGATCACCTTCCCATGTTGCATCAGAACACACCCCAATCCCTTCCCCGAGGCATCACTATATACCACAAAACCCTCAGTCCCAGAGGGGAGAGTTAAGACTGGAGCAGTGGTGAGCCTCCTCTTCAATTCTTGGAAGCTAGCCTCACATTCTTCCGACCACACCCACTTCTTATCCTTCCTAGTTAGCTGGGTCAAAGGGGTTGCAATCAAGGAAAAACCTTCGATAAATCTCCGATAGTATCCTGCAAGTCCCAGGAAACTACGTATTTCAGTGACTGAAGTCGGTCTTTCCCATTTCAAGACTGCTTCGACTTTTTGAGGGTCGACAAAAACACCTTCGGCTGAAATGACATGTCCCAAAAACATCACCCTTTTCAGCCAAAATTCACATTTACTCAATTTTGCATATAACTGGTGATCTCTCAAGGTTTGTAAGGTTTGTCTCAAGTGTTCTTCGTGTTCCTTGAAAGAATTCGAGTACACCAGTATATCATCAATGAATACCACCACAAACTTATCCAGGTATGGTTGGAAAACCCGATTCATCAAATCCATGAAGAGGGCTGGGGCGTTCGTCAACCCGAATGGTAACACCAAAAATTCATAGTGTCCGTAACGAGTTCTAAATGCGGTCTTTGCTACATCCGCTTCTTTAATCTTCATCTGATAGTACCCTGATCTCAGATCTATCTTCGAGAATGCCCTCGCTCCCTTTAATTGGTCGAACAAATCATCTATCCGAGGTAACGGATACTTGTTTTTCATTGTTATTTTGTTCAACTGTCGATAGTCAATACAAAGCCTATGGGTTCCATCTTTCTTTCTTACAAATAGGACCGGTGCTCCCCAAGGAGAATTACTGGGCCGTATGAACCCCTTGTCTAATAATTCCTGTAATTGAGTTTTTAACTCGTTCAGTTCTGCTGGAGCCATCCGATACGGTTGTTGGGCTATGGGTGGGACTCCAGGAAAAGTGTCTATAGACACCTCTACCTCTCGCTCCGGGGGTAGTCCTGGTAGTTCTTCTGGAAACACATCTGGGAAATCCTTCACCACAGGAATATCCTTCAATCGTGGACCTTCATCATCAGAGTTTAAGATGTATGCGAGGTATCCCATACATCCCTTTCTTAACAGTTTTTGGGCTGTTACCACCGATATTAGAGCATTCAGTTTGGGAAATCTCTCTCCTTCAAAAGTCATTTTCTCGCCCTTAGGTGTTTGGAAAGTAACAGTTTTAGCATAACAATCTATTAGTGCCTTGTATTTACTCAACCAATCCATGCCTAGTATTATGTCAAAATCATGCAGCTCTAAGGGAATCAAGTCTACTTCTGTTTCATACCCGGATAAACTAACCCCCACATCCACATATACAATATTTGTTTCAACCATGTTTCCCATTGGAGTTCCAATTACAAACCCCTTCTCTACTATTTCTACTTCCTTTCTCAATTTAGTGATACTTCTCTTAGCAATGAATGAGTGGGTGGCACCCGGATCAAACAATACATGCATATTAAAATCATTCAACAGTAGTGTACCTGCCACCACATCCGATGCAGCCCTGGCCTCCTCCTGTGTCAGGTGGAAGACCCTCCCTGGGGTCCGATCATTTTGTGCCCTCGGCTTCCCTCGACTGGAGTTTGCCCCTGATTGAGAAGATCTCACTGGCCTATTAACGGTGACTGACTGCTGGTGGCTCTAATTGGGCTGTCTATAGCTCTGTACTTGTCCGGTGTTTCTTTTGGGGCAGTCCCTCTTGTAATGACCTTTCCCACCACAGTAATGACACCCTTGGCTAAGATACTGGCAGTTCCTCCACCTATGACCCTCTCCTCTGCACACAAAGCATCGCCCAGGGGAAACTGAGCAGTCCCCAGGGTGTTTTTGTCCACATTTTTCACAAAAAGGATAGTCAACTCCCCTGCGGTCACCGGTCCCAGTTGAAGAGTTTGCCCTCGAGTGAGACTGTCCCGCCATCATTCTCCCACTTGACTGTTGGTGAGGCGGTAATATCAAACTCCCCTTCTTTCCGTGCTGCTCAAACACTCCACCTTTTCCTTTCTTCAGGTGCGGTGGTCTGCCGCTGAAATAGTCCCCATCTCTCTTTTTGCTTATACTCTGATACCCCCCTTGGCTTTCTCCAATACATGCCTCCAGAGCTTGTGCAGCCTCAATCAACTCCCTCACTGATTTAAATCGCAAGGCGATCAATCCTTGTCTCAAATCCTGTCGTAAACCATCTCTCAACTTTTCAATCATATGTTCCTCTGTCGGCACATAATGTGGGGTGAACAATGAGAGGTCATGGAATCTCCTTTCGTACTCCAATACTGACATATCACCCTGTCTTAATGCCAAGAACTCTTGTTCTTTCACCTTGCGATGATACTTGGAATAAAACTGATTCTCAAACTCTGTCTTGAAATCACTCCAAGTTAGGGTCTCAGTCGCACGCCTCAGCTGAACTGTTTCCCACCATGTCATGGCCCTATCAGATAGTAACTGGGATGCACAATTTACCCTCAAACCCTCGGGTATGCTTATTTGCATCATTGTCTTTTCTACCTTCCTGATCCATCTTCCAGCTATCTCTGCATCTTGTTCCCCCATATACGGTTCACAGCCCATTTCCCTCATACTCTTGACTAGTCGCACCAGTGGTACCACATTATCCATGGTCATGCTGGTCGTAGGGGCTGCTGGTGGATTCTGCGTGGTAGGGGTTGTTTGTGCTGCTGAATTAGCCATGCCTTCCATCACTGCTTTAACTATTTGTACAAGGAGTCCTGCATCTACATATTGTGGGGGCACACCAGTTGGAACAGTAGATGGCTGTGCTTCTGGTCTTTCTTGCTGCTCCGTTGCGACTGGGGGTGTTCCCTCTGTCTGATGAGGCCTCGGGCCTTCTCCTGCCATCGTATCTTCCCCCTGCAAGGTTTCGGGCGGTATTATCGGAGCATGAGATGCCGTATCATCTAAGGGATCTTCGTCTTGCCAACCTTGGGCACCTCGGTTCATGCCCCTCCTTTCTAAGGAGGGCGGCTCAGTTTGTGTCCCTTGTCGGGTGCGTACCATCCTGAAATTCATCGCAACAACACATTTATTAATGATCCTCAGGATCCATACCAAGGGCTCTGATACCAACTGTAACGACCCGGAATTCTAAGCCCAACAATAGTAAATTTATATATATATATATATATATATATATATATATATATATATATATATATATATATATTTAATACACCTGGTGCCGGTAATCAAAGAACTTGAATCCTTACATCATCAAAATACAACCCATACAATCAACAGTTCATTCAAAAGCGAATCTTACACAAACACATAATATTAATGTTGCATGATTTGAAATTCATATTAAAAATATATATACATGGACATGAGTTTGCATTCTTATACTACTAATAGCCATCACAAATTTTAGACAAAAAGGATCTAATAAAAGTTATACATTCAGTACATTGATCCCTACAAAGTACATTGTGAGTTAGAATGCATCTACTTAGTTCTTTGCAAAAGTAGGTTCCCATGTATCGGGTATCCTAGACATCTTGTTGGTGTGACGTCCCTGCAGCAGTACAAAACATTTAAGAGAAAACAAATACTTAATAATAATAATAATAATGGTAACTAACGGCCTAGCAATTAAATAAGCATTAACATTTATAATTTCTTCATGTATTTGATGTAACAATTAGTAGTACATATAGATACACAAGTTTTCAAATGCCATTCGCCGAAACTAGTCGTTTATTTGTCCCGGCTATCCATCCGGATTCCATAGCGATAGCTGCGTCGCTGCCAATCCTAAAATCGGCAGCCGAAACTACATCGCTGCCGATCAAGGAATCGGCAGCGAAACTGGGTCGCTGCCGATTTCTGTATCGGCAGCGAAGACTGCATCGCTGCCGATCCAAAATCGGCAGCGGAAACTGCGTCGCTGCCGATTTCTGTATCGGCAGCGGAAACTAGGTCGCTGCCGATTTCTGTATTGGCAGGGAATACTGTGTCGCTGCCGATCCAGAATCGGCAGCGGAACTGCGTCGCTGCCGATCCACAATCGGCAGCGAAATCATCCCTTTTTAACCCGGCCATCCATTCGGACGCCATTAGCCAAAGCTAATCATTCTTTGTCCCGGCCATCCATTTGGATGCCATTAGCCGAAGCTAATCACTCTTTTGTCCCGGCCATCCGTTCGGATGCCATTAGCCGAAGCTAATCACTCTTTTGTCCCGGCCATCCGTTCGGATGCCATTAGCCGAAGCTAATCACTCTTTGTCCCGGCCATCCGTTTGGATGCCATTAGCCGAAGCTAATCACTCTTTTGTCAACAATTAAGCGTTCGACAATTTAATATCGGTTCTAACAATATGGTAGTACTCAAGTTAAAATATTCCAAGATTCAACGTATGAAGAAGAAAGGTGCAAGTCACCTACCTGTTCCACCTGTGGGTCGTTCCTGTCTTGATGATGGTCCAATCCCGACTGCACCACCTGAGACATCAATGGTCACAAATCAGCACAGTTGTATTTATTTTATTTTTGAATCACATTCATCATCACACTTATTTCAATAGTTCACATGTTCACATTAAAGTGTTCCCTATTTTACACCATCATATCATGAAATTGTTATTAGCATTTAAGTCATTCCTGCCTAGGAGGCTTATTGTAGGAATCGGCAGCGAGAACCGGTTCGCTGCGGGCTGCCCAATTCGGCAGCGAGAACTGCACCGCTGTTGGCGCCACAGTTTCGCTGCACAACGCACAACTCGGCAGCGAATATCACTTCGCTGCAGGAGGTTCAGTTGCGGCAGCGAAACAGAATTTCGCTGCGCAACACACAAATCGGCAGCGAATATTAATTCGCTGCAGCAGGTTCAGTTGCGGCAGCGAAACAGAATTTCACTGCGCAACACACAATCGGGAGCATCAATTTCAGCACAATCATCACAGCAACAAACATCACAGCAGAACACATTAATTCCAGCAACAAACATCACAGCAGAACACATTAATTCCAGCAACAACATCACATTAATTCCAGCAACAATCATCACAGCAGAACACATTAATTCCAGCAACAACATCACAGCAGAACACATTAATTCCCCCTAGTTAAAGCCGGCCCTCTACCATGATTTGTTAGATGTTCTGAAATTGACTTTATTTCACTTTTGTTTGCTTGTTCTCTTGGTTAATTTCAGCTTCCTTCACAGCTGGCTTAGGTCTTAGATCAATTCTTTTCTTAGGGTTTTTCTTCTTCATTTTCGTTTTTGATCTTACGGGGGAGAGGAAGAGAGTTTCATGACCCATACCTTCTGAATTTAACTAAGTTTGAGGAAGGTTTGACACTATTCAGCTGCTGGTTCTCCTCCTTCTTTTTCCTCTCAGGTTTTTCCGGCTCTCTTTTTCCTCTCCTCTATGCAGCTGCCCACTCCTCTCTCAAGGTCTCATCTCTCCCTCACAAGTTCACAAAGTAATCTCTACTGGTCTGATTTACGTTTCTGTTGTGAAAGGGGAAGGGAAGAACGGCATGCAGCTGCTGGATTTGGAAGAAGATGGGTCATTCTCTCTCCCCTCTTTGTATTTATACTACCCATCCAATGAAATGGGTTGTTTGGGGGTTGGTTTAGGTGTGTCCTTATCCTTGTTTGGTTTATCTAAAACCAGTTTTACCCCTCCCTCCCAGCTCTGCGTCACTGTTCATTGAGAAATCGGCAGCGAAAACTGCATCGCTGTCGATTTCTGCATCGGCAGCGAAAACTGTGTCGCTGCCGATCAAGAAATGGGCAGCGAAAACTGTGTCGCTACCGATTTCTGTATCGGTAGTGAAGGCTGCGTCGCTGCCAAGTCCAGAATCGGCAGCGAAAACTGCATCGCTGCCCAGTCCAGAATCGGCAGCGAAAACTGCATCGCTGCCGATTTCTGCATCGGCAGCAAAAACTGCGTCGCTGCCGATTTCTGCATCGGCAGCGGAAACTAGGTCGCTGCCGATTTCTGTATCGGCAGCGCATACTGTGTCGCTGCCGATTCTGAATCGGCAGCGGAACTGCGTCGCTGCCGATTTCTGCATCAGCAGCGAAAACTGCATTCATCATCATCCCTCTCTCTCTAAATATATATATATATTTTCCTTTGGGTGTTTACAAATGTCATCCGGAAAGACATCCTCAAATTCCTGCAAAAGAACTTTAACAACACTAGGAACACAAGAATCTAAATCATCTAAGTTAAAGAATGCCTCTTTATACACAAGTAAAATCATAGGCAAGTCAGAAAGATAGACATGTTTAAGATCATTAGATTTTGCAAAAAAGTTAAGGTGTTTCCCCACTTTTTCTACACACTCTTCTTTTCTCACCCTTTCTTTCTTCTCTCCACTCATTTTCTCTCCACTTCCGGCCTTCTTTTCATTTTTTTGTTCTTGGTTGTGACCCTCCCCTAATGTCCTAAGGGCCGAAACTTTATTCCCTTTTGTTTTTAACTCATGCCTCACTTTCTTTTCTCTCTTCCTCACATCCTCACCATGTTGTTCAGCTTGTTTTTCCATTTTGGCCGAATCTTTTTGTTCCTCCACTTCTCTACCCCTTTTACTACGCCCTCCATCAGACCTAGTCTCTATTTTTTCAATCCTAGTCATAAGCTCACCAAACATAAATTCCATCTGTTGTTGTATTCTTGAAAGCCCATCTTTTAGGATTTCACCCTTCTTCTGTGGCACACTATTAGAAGACATTTTTTTTTAAACCTACACGAAAATCATTAGTAATAAAAATAACACCTCACACACTTGTGTTTCACACAAATTTATAAGCTTTTCACTCGAATATCCTCCTTGTGCCTTTTTCCACTCAAATTGCCTTTCTTTAGTTCTTGAAATCACTTAGCAACGATTCAGAAAAAGCAACCAACTATGCAGGGAATTTATAAATTTGATATAGACTCTAGAAGCAAGAAATTACGAAACTAACAAAACAAAACTCGATGACAAAATTCATGAATAGCAATGCAAATTTGTATGAATAATATGACAATTTGAAGACACGAAATAAAAAAAAAAAACAGAAAAGAGCTAAACAATTACGAATTATCAAGAACTAAGGATTTAATTCAAGAAAACTCCAAAAACTCAAGAAAATCAACTAAACTACCCAAATTTTCAAGAACACAAACAAGACTACTAAAAGATTCACGAATCAAGACTAACAAATTTCCCAATGATCAAGGTTTTCTCAAGCATGTACTCGGCCAAAACAAAACTAAAAGTGATTTTTTTCTTTTTTCTTTTTTTTTGTGCGGCAGCAATCAAGATTTCAAGATCAAACCTCCTTTATATATATACACACACACACACACACACTCGGGCAAGAACAAAACAAAATCAAGAACTTAGGTGTGTATGCCGATTTTGATCAAGAAAGCATCAAAAGAACACTAACTTATGATTAAGTGTTCAACAAAGCAATAAAAAGTAAAATCCCTATTTTTTTGTTATATATAGGTGGCCGAATCTATCAAGAATCAAACGAGAAACAATAAAGACTCAAATTGAAGGATATAACCTATGATTAGATCAGTTCTGATACCAATTGATGCGAACCCTAATGGAATTTAATGGTATTCACGACCCCAAGATCAATCTATCCCAATTTTGTTGAGTTTTGAATGAGCTTATCACAATGGAAGACTTGCTCCAAGGCAACAAGACTATAAACAACTCAATCACAATGCCTACACCTGCAGACGAGCAAATGAAGCATAAATTCACAACAAAGAATGGTCAATTCTTTAAAGAGTTGAAAGTTCAATCAAAAACCAAGATTGAGCAACCAAAAGTCGGCTACAAGGCTGAAAATATCATAAAAAATCTCTCTAAAATTATTCCTAAAGAGTATTTAAACTCCAAGCCAAAACCCTAGTTTCCCTAATGGATCTCACATAAACCCAATTTAAATAATAATCAACCCAAGCTAAAACTAGCCCAAACTAATTAAAATAAACAAAATAAACAAGTCTAAAACCCAAACAAATTGTCTCCTCTCCAAATAAATAAAGTTTGATAGCCTAACTAATTAAATAAGACAAGTTCGTTGTTTCCGTATTCTGTCTAGCAGTAGCAAGACCCAACTTAAAACAGATGGTTCTCTCTCTTCTTAATCAATTAGAAGGCGTGCCATATACCGTTAGAAAGGTATGGAAATCTAGTTGCTAGCCCAATAAGAATCACATCAAAATTCAATCTTGAGCTCCAGTTATGACAAAAAGAGTAATGAAAGGTCAAACTGTCCGAATCTAGTCTTCTTCTCCCAATCCTTGTGTAATGATCTTGGTTCCACCAACAAGCCCCTCCTAAACATGAATCATATTAATAAAGGCTTGCTCTTTATTATTACAAATCCTCTTGAAGTCCACCTTAGCCCATGTATCTTGAAGAAGTCCATTGAAAGCTTCTTTGAACTTCTTAGCCCTAAGCCTAGTAACTAGACCATCTGGAACCTCCAATGGATCCTTTGATGGTTGGATCGCATCACTACAAGTTCTCTGAAGGAAGGAGAACCCAGTTCTGCCTCTATGATGGTCAACATTGCTCATCAACAAATATTGCACAGTTATTATCTTGATATTGAACTGTTACTGTCCGACCTCTCCTTAGAGTTTTAACTATATCTAGAGTTATAGAACTCCATTTCAAGCGAGTTTGGTCTCGTTGGAAAGTTGAGACATGAGGCTACAAGTTCTCTTAAGTAAGGAGAATGATTAGCACTTAAAAGTGCATTTTTATCAAGGTTTTATATCATCATTTTGCACTTGAAGTATCAATAACTCCTTAACTAGAGCATGTTTTATAATAACAAGTCTGATAATATAAGATACCTTTAATTTATGGTAAATGTTCATTTTAAATGTAGGCCTATCACATAAATCAAAGAATTGATTGATGAGTTTAACTACTAAAATTAAGAAGACAAAGAGAGGGCTAAGCTTAGAAAAGAGATGGTGGTTCAGTCTAAACTGGAACACCATTCGGTTATTGGATCATAACTGGAGCTGTAGAACTTGGATTTAGGTTTGGTTTATATTTATGAAAGCTAAGACATAGGCCTAAAACTTTCATGAAGAGTCTAAGATTTAAAAGGACCGTTTTCAAGTTCAAATTGTAGCAACAACAGAGAAGTCAGAATCTGTCTTGCAGCCTAGACACTATTCAGTGTTCAGCTCATATCTCAAGTTCTAGAAGTCCAAATGCGCCTATTCTTGTTTTGTTGGAAAGCTGAGACAATATCCCAGAACTTTCATGAAGACTATTTGTTTCTATTATGATGTTAGCAATGTGGTTTTGTTCAGACAAGAAGATAAGGATTGTCACCAAGTCAAGATGTGGCCACCCACTCAACAGTTAGTCATGAAATCAATAATTCTGAATTTTGGCCTATAAAAGGAGGCATTTGCCATACATTTAGGCATCTTGGTTTTCAGATCAAGAACATGTTTTGCTCTCTTTCTTTATATTTTTGTAATGTTTAAGTTTTGTTCTCATTAATCTCTTGTTTATGCTTTTCATCATAACTATGTTCTTATCAAGTTTGTTTATGTTTCTCTTCTTAATCATGTTTAGCTAAGTTTATCATGTCAAGGTGAAAAGGGTACACTAATGGTGTAAGAATAAGCATAATATAAACTCAACATGGACTTTAATGTTTGATACTAACATGTTTTGTATTTGTTATCTTATTCACTCTTAATACTTTGCTTGTTAAATGGTTAATCTAGATTTATGTTGTATAACCCTTGGTACAACAAATACTTGGCACTTTCATAGCTCGACCATATGGTATAACCGAATAAGATAACTAATGTAATCATGTTACCAATTTATAATACAATTGGAAACTCCTTTGTGTGTGGTTTCCCGTTGAGTAATAAAGAGAGTTTATACTATATTTATTTGAAATACCATTAGTGAATCCTCTAACCTTGATAATTGTTTAAATCCTTACATCAATATCACATCTCAAAGCTCTGTTGTTATCTATTTCTTTATTTGTAGTTTATATAGTTAACCTCCCTATGGTTCGACCCCGGTCTTGCCGGGTTATTTATAACTTCGACACTCCTGCACTTGAGATAAAACATCAATCTTTTGATTGTGTCAGAGAACCCACTTCTACCTCTAAGACAATCAAAATTGTTCATCAACAAACATTACCTACTGCCCTACAGGGTCTGTCATGACCCAATCTCGATTGGTGACCCATAGCTGGAATTCTATAACTCCAAATTGAGCAAGACCAATTTCCTTAGTTAGTCAACATCCATCCATCCATTTATAATCGACTTTGAAACGACTCATAAGACCATGTTTAGAACACCTTACCTAGTAAGAATCAAAGTTTCAATCTTCAACTCGCTTATTTTCTTTCAAATGACAGCCGACCCTCCCCTCTTCTCTTCTTGTTCAAATTTTCTTATTAATCCCTTGCCCACCAATGTTTATTCTACCTATAACCCTTAATCTTGGATGGGTTCTTAAAATTTTGGTATTTCTCTCTTGATTTGCAAAAATAGATACAAAAACTCCCTCTTTTCTTTCCTTACGATTGCTGTAGATTTTTAGTGAGAAGATGAGTATTTAAGCTCTAAAATTATTCTTATTTGCATTTAAGCCCTATTTTCTTTCAGTGTATCATTTTTGCCCCCACATATTTTTTTCTTCTTATAATTAAGTTATACCTCTTTTCTTTTCTTATAATTTCACTCTAAAACTTTTAGTTTAGTTTATTTTCTTTAATTTAATCCAGCCTTGATTTTTTTTCCCAGGGTTTACAGAAGGAGAACCCAATTCTGCCCCAAGACAGTAAAAATTGCTCATAAACGAACATTGGACTGTTACTGTACAACCGTTATTATCTTGACATCGAACTATTATTATCCAACCTCTCCTCAGATTGTTAATTATATATAGAGTTATAGAACTCTGTTTCTAGCGATATTGGTCTCGTTGGAATGCTAAACCTACTGCCCTACAAGGTTTGTCATGACCCAGTCTAAAGAAAAGAGAACCCAGTTTTATCCCCAAAACAGTCAAATTGCTCATCAACAAACTAAACCTACTGCCCTACAAGGTTTGTCATGACCCAGTCTCGGTTGGTGACCCATAGCTGGAGTTCTATAACTCCAAATTGAGCAAGACCAATTTTTTTAGTTAGTCTCCTTTTCTTTCTAATGACAGCCGACCCTCCCCTCTTCTCTTCTTGTTCAAATTTTCTTATTAATCCCTTGCCCACAAGTGTTTATTCTATCTATAACCCTTAATCTTGGATGGGTTCTTGAAATTCTTATGTCTCTCTTGATTTATAAAAATAGATACAAAAACTTCCTCTTTTCGTCCTATCAAACCTACCCAGTCAAGTACGAGTGCTACTCGTGGGTGGCTTAGAAATCAATAGGGGAGGACTTAGGGTCGGGTATATCATATGACCTATGAGGATGTGGGAGTGGTATCTTATGTGGTGGCAAGTACATTATAGTTAGATACAATGCAAATGTATGCTTTAATTGCTCCTGGAGCTAGTCATTCCTTTGTATCTTATAGAATTGTGAATAACTTGCAGGCGTCATCTAGTAATTTGGGTGTAGGAGTGACGATTAGTACACATTTAGGAGAGAATATACATTTTGATGATATTTATAGAGGGGTGAAACTATATATTGGAGGGTTAGAATTGAGGGTGCATCTTATGCTGTTAGAGCTATATGATTTTGACTTGATTCTGGGCATGGATTGGCTAAGTAAACATAAGGCACAAGTGGATTGTTTCACCAAAACGGTGACAATCCAAGGAATAGGTGATAAAAGAGTAGTGTTTAAAGGGGAAAGAAAAGTAATTTTAAGTTGTGTAATCTCAGTCTTGATGGCCAGAAAGTTACTGAGGAATGGTTGTTCTGTTTGGTTAGCCCATGTAAGAGAGATGGAAAAGGGTAGCATATATTTGACTAGTATTCTTATTGTGAGGGAGTTTCGAGATGTATTCCTAGAAGAGTTGCCTGGATTACCTCCGGTTCATATTATTGAAATATGAATATCACAATCAATATAACAACATGAATATCTAACAATTTAAAAAGGGTAACATGCATTCATATTTTATTCACTTCTCCCTTCTAATTTTCATTAGAATCTCTTCCTTGTTCAACTATTAATAATTGTTCCCTCTCCTATTATCAACTTCCATTTCAGATTTTATAAGATCAATCATAATTATTTCTGCTTAACACATTACTGATACCACTTGCACTGGTATCATCATCATCACCCCATAGGAGTCGATGCAAGATGATCCTCTTACCCGGGATCCTAACATACGCTAAATGTATGCTAGCCAATACATGGTGATCCCCTTACCCGGGATCCTATCATACACTAAATGTATGCTAGCCAATACATGGTAATCCCCTTACCTGGGATCCTAACATACACTAATTCAACATCCATGTATCAATTTATAATCGACTTTGAAACGACTTATAAGACCATGTTTAGAACACCTTACCTGGTAAGAATCAAGGTTTTGATCTTTAACTCCCTCCTTTTTTTTTCTAATGACAGCCGACCCTCCCCTTTTCTCTTCTTGTTCAAATTTTCTTATTAATCCCTTGCCCACAAGTGTTTATTCTATCTATAACCCTTAATCTTGGATGGGTTCTTGAAATTCTGGTGTCTCTCTTGATTTATAAAATATTTTCCTCACTCAAGGATATGTTTTATAATAACCATATCAACAACCAATAAGTCTTTCTTTCAGTCATTTCTTAATATTTTACATTTTTCTCATTACACCCATTAAATATTATCGTTCTTTGTCCAATCATAGTTATCATTCCTTTCTTTATATTTGAAATGTTTCTGTTTAAATCTCGAATTGTTACTGTATAGACATTGAACTGTTACCGTCCGACCTCTCATTATATTTTTAACTATATCTAGAGATATAGAACTCTATTTCAAGCAAGATTGGTGTCGTTGGAAAGCTAAGACATGAGGCTACAAGTTCTCTGAAGGAAGGAGAATCTATTTCTGCCTGTAAGACAGTCAAACTTGCTTATCAACAATCATTTGGATTGTTACTGTACAACTATTACTGTCTTGTTTTTAAACCGTTACTGTCCGACCTCTCCTCGGATTTTTAACTATATCTAGAGTTATAGAACTCTGTTTCAAGTGAAATTGGTCTCGTTGGAAAACTAAGACATGAGGCTACAAGTTCTTTGAAGGAAGGAGAACCCAAATCTGCCTCAAAGATAATTAAAATTGCTCATCAACAATTATTAGGACTATTACTGTCTAACCGTTACTATATAGACATTGAACTGTTATTGTCCAATCGTTACTGTATAGACATTAAATTGTTACTGTCTAACTATTACTATCTAGACATTGAATTGTTACTGTCCAACCGTTACTGTCTAGACATTGAACTGTTACTGTCCATCCTCTCCTTAGATTGTTAACTATATCTAGAGTTACAGAACTCCGTTTCAAGTGAGATTGGTCTCGTTGGAAAACTAAGACATGAGGCTACAAGTTCTCTGAAGGAAGGAGAACCCAGTTCTACCTCAAAGATAATTAAAATTGCTCATCAACAATCATTTGGACTGTTACTGTCCAACCCTTACTGTATAGACATTGAACTATTACTGTCCAACTATTACTGTCTAGATATTGAAGTGTTACTGTCCAACCATTACTGTCTAGATATTGAAGTGTTACTGTCCAACCGTTACTATCTAGACATTGAACTTTTACCGTCCAACCGTTACTATCTAGACATTGAATTGTTACTGTCCAACCTCTCCTCAGATTGTTAACTATATCTAGAGTTACTGTTGTTACCTATTTTTTAAGCCATACGTGCTAATGGAGACCCCTTTTTACCAACCAGATTGCGGTCTGAATCTATTCTAAAACAATTTTATCTCACCTTGAATCCCTCGTGAAAGTTGTAGTCCTACATGCATAGATGAATTTGGGCTTTTGAATCGCTTGATTTCAATAGCAAAAGCTCAAGATATTGACGTTTGAATATCTAATGAGGAAGCGAAATTCTACCGCAAACAATTCCACCGTAAAAATTCTGCCGCAAACAAAATTTTTCTGTCACAAGAAAGATTTTACCCCCTCCCCCAAGTTCGCAGGATTGAATTAAGGGAGTTAGTTGCCGAAATAAATTGGAAGAGACTTGGCTGGGTTTTGAAGAAAATAGAAAAACATGGAAGGGACCAATAAATGACAGGTCACGATTATGCCCATTTGCTAACAACAAACGACCCCGTTTTTCTTTGCTGCATTAATCCTCTTCTTTAGCTATACGGTGCCGTATGAGAACATGCAGCCCCATTTTGAATTAATAAGCATGGTATTGTACCCACGCCCACTCTTTCCCTCCTCTGCAGCTGCTCCTGCTGTTTTTTTTATCCCCTCGTCCTTGCGTCCTCATGCCAGCTTGGTGTACGAGTGCCACCTATTGTACGCCAGGTCTACAGCTGCAAGTAAGACAATTGTGGCAAGGGAATGGCCGTGTACGTTCTGTTGAAAGAAAACACAGGGACCATTTAAGGGCTGAGATTTTTACCCCTGAGACAGACGGCTAAGATGAGATGGGTTAGGGCTGTTTCTCCAAGCTTGTTTGGCTATATAAGCAAGCTAAGAAGAAACAGAAGGAGAGAAAAAAAAGAGGGGGAGAGAGAGAGAGTTTAAATATAGAAGAAAAAAGAGAAAGGGAGGGGAAGAAGAGAAGAAAAAGGGAGACGGGAAGAAAGAGTGAAGAAAAACATAGAGAGGAGGAGTGTAAGGCTGAGGTTAGGGAAACAGAAAAATGAAGAGAACAAGAGAGGATCATCGCAGTCTATCCTACATTGCCAAGCAAGAGTTCATAAAATCTAAGGGTTTTTAATACTCCTAACGGCAAAAAGAGGAAGGCTTTCTTTGGTCTTCAGAGGCAGCAAAGCGAAGGCTTTTCCATCCTTCTATACTTCCTCGTCTGCAAGGTACATTGGTAGGTATGAGTCTCTGCCTTCTTTTTTCCCTTGTCATATGTATAGTTTGATGTCTGCTGTTTCTTTTTTTTTCAAAAAATCCTGTTCCTACTGTTATTTTAGACATGTGAGTGCCGTTTTGGCCACATAGTGGTGCCGGTGGCCTACCTTTTCTACCATGGCTGTGAGTAAATAAAAGCTTATGTTAAGAGTCACTGGTTTCTGCTTTTATTTTAGACATTAGAGTTCTGTTTTGGCCACATGGTTGTGCCGCTGGCCTACCTTTTCTGCCATGGTTGTGCGTAAATAAGAGTTTATGTTAAGAGTTGCTGGTTTCTGCTCTTATGTTGGACATGTGAGTTCTGTTTTGGAAACATGGTTGTGCCGCTGGCCTACCCTCTCTACCATGGCTGTGAGTAAGTAAGAGCTTATATTAAGGGTTGCTGGTTTCTGCTCTTATTTTGAACATGGGAGTTCTGTTTTGGCATCATGATGGTGCGCTTGCCTGCATTTTCTTCCGTAGCTGTGAGTAAATAGGCGTCTATGTTAAGAGTTGCTGGTTCCTTTCTTTCCCCTTTTTTTCTAGAGGATGGGGAAGCCTTAAGGTCCTCATTATCCTTCCTAGCCTTTTTCTCGGTGTTTCTCTGTTTTAGAATTCTGCAGGGATGTGTTTTTGCTCCTAAGGTCTGTTTGTCCAGAGGAGAAAGTGAAACAGGAGGGAGGTCCCTTTGCATTGGAAGTAATCTTTTGAGCATGTTTAGAGGCTCATGTTTTCTTTCCTGCTCGGTGAAATGAAATAACTGGCTATGTTGTTTTGGTTTTAGTCCGTGATGTAGGTGGCATGAAATCATGTTCTTCAAGTTCTTTCCTTTTGCATTGAAACTGGTATGGCAGTTTTCTTTGCATTAAACTAGTATGGCAGTGTTCCTATATTGGTGAAAGAGGATAGGTCATGGCACACTGTGTAGGATTTTGGGGTTTAAAATATTGCTTTCAGAACTTCGGCCCCCCACGTGACAAGTTTATTCTTGTGCTAGTTTAATAATTTTAACCAGATGCTTATGTTAATTGTTGCAATTAACAGTGTGTTTTGGGTTCAAAATGTTAGCTTCAGGACTTTGGTCCCCCTGTGTGAAGAAATTATTTTTGTGATGTTTTGTTAGCTTCAACTGGATATTTGCATTTAATTGTTTTGATAAATAGTGTTTTTTTTTTTAACAAAACATAAAAATTTTCTTGTGTGTTGCATACGGTCAATACCCTAACATATTTTAAATTGTTTTTTTAAAAAAGACAAATATTCGAGGTTTCAAAAAATGTGTTTTAGCATGGATTTCTTAAACACAACAAAAAATTATTTTTCTTGCATCTTGGATTTTACAACATGTTTGTAAATTCCAAAGGGTGTTGGCCAATATTCCAAAAAATATAAAAATCTTATTTTTGGGAGTTTATTTTTTATTCAGTATTAATGTTTGGATAAAGAAATCCCAAAGGGGTAAATATCCAAAATATTATTAGGAATAATTTGTTATTCATTAGTAATGTTTGGATAAAAAAACCCCAAATGGGTTAATATCTACAAATGTTTGGATAAAGAAACCCCAAAAAGGGTTAATATTCAAAATATTATTGGGAATAATTCGCCATTGCTCACCGTTAATATTTAGATAAAGAAACCCCAAGGGGTAAATATCAAAAAATATTTTTTAGGAATAACAAGCCATTATCCCTTAATAATATAAGGGCAAAAAACCTATGAAAGGTAAATATCCAAAATATTGTTAACAGGAGCACAACTTGTTTATTTTTAACATAAGAGCAGATTTATGCCTAAAATTTTATTTAGAACAATTTAATCGCACATCCTTGAAAGAAGCCTCAATTATAATTGGGGACATTTCAAAATTTTGATTCCACAGTTTATGAGTCAAGGAAATATGAAATACTAAGGCAAAAATGGGCTTTTACAGCACCTTGAATTTCCTTAGATTTCTAACTGAGTTTTTTTTTTGTTTCTCTTCCCTGCGATTTACGAGTCACGAAACACTTGAAATACCAAGGAAAAAATGAGCTCTGAAGTGCATTGAATCTCCTCAGATTTCAATCTTAGATGTTTCTAAATTCATAAATTCTAAATTTATTTCAAATCAAACATAGACTTCAAGAGATCTGCACCGTTTCTCTTTGGCACTCTATAGACATATCTAAAGGTATGATTCGTATTGGCCTAGGGTTCTTTCCCTTAGACTTTGAACCCAAGTTCGTTCATCAGAGCAGACTTATCCTAGGAAATTGATGGTATTAGAGAACATCAACACCATAGCAATTATAAGGCAAACCAAACACCTAGCAGCTTACCTTAGGTAGGGCGTACTAGAGGTGCTAAAACCTTCCCTTTACGCAACCAGTCCCTTGCCTTAGAATCTCTGAAAGACCAGTTAGGTTTCCTAGTCACCATAATACTAGGTGGCGACTCCCTTTTTCACAAAACAAAAACCCCAACATCAATCCCTGCTACCAGAAAGGGTCGCCGCGATGTCGAGCTCTCGTGAGGGTACGACAGTTACAACACTCCATTTCAAGTGAGATTGGTCTCGTTGAAAAACTAAGACATGAGGCTACAAGTTCTCTAAAGGAAGGAGAACCCAGTTCTGCCTCCAAGATAGTCAAAATTGCTCATTAACGAACCAGGCCTACTACCCTACAGGGTATGTCATGACCCGGTCTCGGTTGGTGACCCATAGCTAGAGTTCTATAACTCCAAATTTAGAAAGATCAATTTCCTTAGTTAGTCAACATCCAAAACTATAATTTCTTTGAAGGAACCTGATCCTAATTCCTTCATCCTCTTACCCGAAATCCCTTTGAAAGTCAAGAGATGAAACTGTCCAGATTCGTCAACCTTTCCATTTACACATAACACATGAAGTTATTTAATTTAGTAACTAATAAATTTTTCCTCAATTCAAGTCTAAGAACTCTAATCTATAATTCAACATCCAGTCATCAATTTATAATTGACTTTGAAACGACTCATAAGACCATGTTTAGAACACCTTACCCGGTACGAATCAAGGTTTCGATCTTCAACTCCCTCCTTTTCATTCTAATGACTGCCGACCCTCCCCTCTTCTCTTTTTGTTCAAATTTTCTTGTTAATGCCTTGCCTACCATTGTTTATTCTACCTATAACCCTTAATCTTGGATGGGTTCTTGAATTTTTGGTGTTTCCCTCTTGATTTGTAAAAATAGATACAAAAACTCCCTATTTTCTTTCTTTACAATAACTGCAGATTTTTGGTGTGAAGATGAGTATTTATGCTCTATAATTATTCTTATTTCCATTTAGGCCCTTTTTTCTTTAAATGTATTCTTTTTGCTCCTACATCTTTTTAGTTTAGTTTATTTTCTTTAATTTAATCCAGCCTTGATTTTTTCCTGGGATTTACATTCTCCCCTTCTAATAAAAATTTCGTCCTCGAAATTCAAGTTACGTACCTGTGTCAGAGAATAAGTGCGAAAACTTCTCCTTCATCTCAGATTCTCTTTTCCATGTTTCTTCTTCTATTCGAGAGCTTCTTCATAATACTCTTACCAAGGGAACTCTCTTATTTCTCAACAACTTCTCATCTCGATCTAAGATCTTGACAAGCTTAGCTTTCATGGTTAGATCCCCTTTAATCTTTATAGGAACTTGTGGCAATACCCGTAAGGGGTCTATCTTGGCTTTTCGCAGCAATGACTCATGGAACACATTGTGAATCTTATCCAAATATACATGCAATTCTAATCGATAGGCAACTGGCCTGATTCTTTCCTTAATCTTAAAAGGGCCAATATATCTCGGGGCTAATTTCCCTTTTACTCTAAATTGAATGATGCCTTTCCAAGGTGCCACCTTAAAAAATACCTTATCCCCCACTTGGAATTCCAAAGGCCTTCTTTGGCTATCTGCGTAACTTTTTTGTCTATCTTGGGCTTCCTTCATCCTATTTCTGATCACCCTCACCTTGTCAGTTGTCAGTTGCACCATTTCAGGTCCTAAAAGCTTCCTTTCTCCTACTTCCTCCCAACAAATTGGGGTACGACATTTCCTCCCATACAATGCTTCATATGGAGCCATACCAATAGTTGTTTGATGGCTATTATTATAAGTAAACTCCACCAATGGTAGGAGATCCTCCCAATTCCCTCCAAACTCCAGCACACAGGACCTCAGGAGATCCTTAAGAGTTTGAATGGTCATTTCAGATTGACCATTCATCCGAGGATGAAATGTCGTGCTTAGATTCAACTTTTTCCCCATTGCCTATTGCAAGCTAGGCCACAATCTCGATGTGAACCTTGGATCCCAATCCGATATAATTGAAACTGGCACTCCGTAAAGTCTGATTACTTCATCTACATACAATTTTGCTAGCTTATCCACCGAATCAGTCATCTTCTTAGGCAAAAACAAAGTAGATTTTGTTAGTCGATCCACGACCACCCATATGGCATCATTCCCCTTCATTTCCCTAGGTAATCCCGTCACAAAATCCATAGAAATATCCTCCCATTTCCATTCCAAAATTGATAATGACTGTAATTCCCCTATATTTCTAGTGTTCTATCTTTACTTGTTGACAGATCCCACAATTCGACACAAATTCTATTATTTCCCTCTTCATTTTTAGCCACCAATAGTATTCCTTTAAATCCCTATACATCTTTGTACTCCCAAGATGAGTAGCAAATCGAGATTCATGAGCTTCTCTTAATACTTCATCTTTCAAAGTCTTATCCTCAGGCAAATAAATTCGCCTACCCATAACTATTAGCCCATTGGATAACATTTGAAATGATGTCTCTATACCCTTGTTTACCCTCTCCTTGATCTCTTTTACTTTCCCATCTGCCTGTTGAGCCACCAAGACCTTGTCTCGAAGCATAGATCGGATCTTTAACTGAGCTGACAGTGATCCTTCGAGCACTACACTTAGCTGCAAGCCCATTTTCTTCAATTCCACTATACTTTCTTGTTCCTTAATCTCCATATCATTCATCACTGTTTTTCTCTTCCTACTCAAGGCATCGACCACTATATTAGCCTTACCAAGATGGTAGTCAATAACACAATCGTAATCTTTTATTAATTGTACCCATCTTCTCTATCGCATGTTCAACTCCTTCTGTGACATCAAATACTTCAAAATTTTATGGTCTGTAAAGATTTGAACTTGTGTCCCATACAAATAATGTCTCCATACTCTTAAGGCAAACACCACCGCTGTGCAAGTTCTAGGTCATAAACTGGGTAATTCACCTCATGCGACCTTAGTTGTCTTGATGCATAAACAATCACACGCCCGTGTTGCATCAATACACATCCCAGACCCCTTTTTGAGGCATCCTTATATACCACAAACCCTTCTATCCCTGATGGAAGGGCCAGCATAGGAGCGGAAGTGAGTCTCTCTTTCAGTTCTCGAAAGCTCTCTTCACACTCTTCTAACCAAACAAACCTGACTTCCTTGCAGGTCAGCTTTGTTAAAGGTGATGCTATGGTGGAGAACCCCTCAATAAACCTCCGGTAATATCCAGCAAGACCCAAGAAACTCTGGATTTCTGTCACGTTGGTAGGCCTTTCCCATTTTAACACGACCTTAACCTTTCTTGGATCCACAAATATTCCTTCTGTGGATATTACATGGCCAAAAAATACTACTTCCTTAAGCCAGAACTCACACTTATCCAGCTTTGCATAAAATTGATTCTCCCTTAAAGTCTGTAGCACAACCCTTAGATGTTGTTCATGCTCCAAGTGAGAGTTTTAATACACTAAGATATTGTCAATAAATACACCATATATTGGTCCAGGTAAGGCCGAAACACCCAACTCATCAAGTCCATAAATATGGCTGGAGCGGTTAACCCAAAAGGCATCACTAAAAACTCGTAATGCCCATAACGGGTTCAGAATGCAGTCTTTTATGTGTCTTGTTCCTTGATTCGCAACTGGTGGTATCGAGATCTCAAATCTATCTTAGAGAGCACCCTAGTACCCTTCAACTGATCAAACAAGTCATCTATTTGTGGGAGTGGGTACCTGTTCTTCACCGTCACTTTATTCAATTGACGATAATCAATGCACAAATGAAGGGTGCCATCCTTCTTCTTTACAAACAATATCGGAGCTCCCTAGAGCGAGTTACTAGGCCGGATGAAGCCTTTATCTAACAATTCCTGAAGTTGGACCTTCAGTTCCACCAATTCCATAGGTGTCATCCTATAAGGAGATTGGGTTATAGGAGAAACTCCTGGAATAGTTTCTATGGAAACTTCAATTTCTCTAACCGGAGGTAATCCAGGCAACTCTTCTAGGAATACATCTCGAAACTCCCTCATAATACGAATACTAGCCAAATCTATGCTACCCTTTTCCAGCTCTCTTACATGGGCTAACCAAGTAGAACAACCCTTCCTCAGTAATTTTCTAGGCACCAAGACTGAGATTACACAACTTGGAATTACTTTTCTTTCCCCTTTAAACACTACTATTTTATCACCTATTCCTTGGATTGTCACTGTCTTGGTGAAACAATTCACTTGTGCCTTATGTTTACTTAGCCAATCCATGCCCAGAATCACATCAAAATCATATAGCTCTAATGGCATAAGATCTACCCTCAATTCTAACCCTCCAATATATAGTTTAACCCCTCTATAAATATCGTCAATATGTATATTCTCTCCCAAAGGTGTACTAATCGTCACTCCTACACCCAAGTTACTAGATAACACATGCAAGTTATTCACAATTCTATGAGATACAAAGGAATGACTAGCTCCAGGATCAATTAAAGCATAAACTTGCATCATATCTAACTGTAAAATACCTGCCACCACATCAGGTACAGCTCCCACATCCTCGTAGGTCATGTGATATACCCGACCTTGAGTCCTCCCCTCCTGATTTTTGGGCTTCCCACGAGTAGCACTCGTCCCTGAATGGGTAGGCCTGATAGGACGATTGACTGTCACTGATTGTTGGTGGCTCTGAACCTCAATCCTCTGACCATGGGCTCCCTCAGTAGTTCTACAAGGACAATCCTTCTTCCTGTGACTCGTGTCCCCACAATAGTAACAACCTCTGCCTACATGCAGGCACTCTCTCCATTGATGCCCCTCTCCTCTAAAAATATAACATCTCCCCAGCATCATAGAGCAATCTCTAGGGTGTCACTACTCACACCTCTGACAGAATGGATATACTGGTCCCTTCTGCTCTTTAGACTCTCCAGCAGTTTTAACTCCCTATCTAGCCCGTCCTCCCCAAGCTCCTCTTCGATTGAGCTGTCTAGATCCTCCTGAGCTCCCTCCTGGGGTGAAACTCCCACCTCTTCTCTAGAACTATCCTGATAATTACCTGCTCTTCCATTTCTTTGGGAGAGGAGGTCTCCTAGTCAAAAACTTAAAAATCTCTCCTCTTAGCTCCATTGCCTGACTTTGCTCGACCACTGGCTTCGGGGTATCCTTTATTACCCTCTTCATACCCTGAGCAGTCCATACCAATTCCCGCACAGACTGAAACTGCATGGCTATCAATATCATCGTCAGTTCCTACCTCAGTCCATCACGGAACCTCTCTACCCTGTTGCGCTCTGTAGGAAGGTAAGTGGAGGCAAAAGTTGCTAAGTCCTGAAATCTCCTCTCATACTCCAGAACTGTCAAATCTCCCTGCCTCAAATCCAAAAACTCTTGTTCTTTCTCCCTCCTATGCTCCCAAGAATAGTACCTCTCTCAAACTCTTCACGAAAGTCCCTCCATCTCAATACCTCCCCTGATCTCTTATCTTTAATGGTCTCCCACTAAGAGTGGGCACTTTCAACCAATAGCTGAGTCACGCAATCCCCCCGTAGCTCATTTGGCACTTACATCTAATTTATAACTCTTTCCACTTTCCCTAGCCAATATCCAGCAACCTCAGCATCCTCTTCGCCATGGTAAGTCATACAACCCATCTCTCTCATACCCTTCACCCATTGCACTATGGTGACTACTCCCTTTAATCTAGGAGCTGTATTGGAGGTTCCCGCTACCAATCCTGCTATTATAGCTTTCACTAAATGTTCCATAAAAGCAGGATCTGAAAATGGGTTTGATCCAGCTACCGGTGCCACTGGTGGGGGTAAATTATCTCCCCCTTGTCTGTCTGATACCTTGAGCATTGATACATCTGCCTGACGGGACAACGAATCATCTTGAAGTCTCACTGGCTCGCCCCTTTCCAAGTACACTGAAGTTGCAGGTATATGAGAGGAGGTGTCTGCCGAGGGATCCCAGTCTGGATCACTTTCATTATGAAAACTCTAATCACTTCCCTGAATTGGGGATGGATCAGTCCTAGCTCCTTGCCTTGTTCTCACCATCCAGAAACACATTTCAAAATCATATAATTATTTATGTCCCCGGAATAACAACCTGAGCTCTGATACTAAAATGTAACATCCCACGTTTCGGGATAAAAACAACAATATCATGTCAACCAAAAAACAGAGTAATTGAAATTTTTTTCTATATATATTCATGGTCTTCGTATTAAAATCGACCGAAATTTCGACGGAGTCTCCCCTATACTGGAAAGTCCCAAGTTATCGACATGTAACATGTTTACACTTCTAATAACTCGCATCTCCTAACTTATATATTATCACACCTATCAACCACAATATTTATGATATACATTATATAACAAAATATCATTATGGATGGATAAAAATATAAATACACATACATGAAATATGGTTATATGAACTACAGAGTTAAGTTCATTTAATCAAGTTTAAACATTAATTATACAAATTAAGTTATACAAACATTTCCATGTTTACAAAATACAAGGGTATACTCCCTAGAACCTAGATTACAAGAAGGGAACATAAGCTAGGATTTAGTTTTGTCGTGCATGCAATGGTCCTGAAACAAAATACATATTATTGAAACGTGAATATCACAATCAATTTAACAACACAAATATCTAACAATTTAAAAAGGGTAACATGCATTCATATTTTGTTCATTTCTCCCTTCTGGTTTTCATTAGAATCTCTTCCTTGTTCAATTATTAATAACTGTTCCCTCTCCCATTATCAACCTCTATTTCAGATTAATAACTGTTCCCTCTCTCATTATTAATAACTGTTCCCTCTCCCATTATCAACCTCTATTTCAGATTTTATAAGATCAATCATGATGATTTCTGCTTAACGCATTACCGATACTAATTTCATTAGTATCATCATCATCACCCCGTACGAATTGATGCAAGATGATCCCCTTACCTGGGATCCTATCATACACCAAATGTATGCTAGCCAATACATAGTGATCCCCTTACCCGAGATCCTAACTGACACGATAAAAAAGTTGATGTCTTCTCCCAAGTGCAGGAGTGTTGAAGTAATAAATAACACAGCAAGACCAGGGTCGAATCACAGGGAGGTTAACTATATAATAATAATAATAATAATAATAATAATAATAATAATGAGTTAAAGAGAATTTAGAGATGTAAGATTAATGTGAAGATTAAACAATAATAAAAACAGTTGTCAAGGTTAGAGGATCCATTAATGGTATTTCAAATAAGTATAATATAAACTCTTTTTATTACTCAACTGGAAACCACACAAAAAGGAGGTTCCAATCGGATGATTTTTCATTAATAGCTCATTATAAATTATTAAGATGATCATATTAATTATCTTATTCAAGTAACACCAAACTTTTAAATATTGTCAAGAATTCATGATGCTAACTTATGTTAATAATAAATCAAGTTCCTTTCATAGCACAGGTGTACGTTATACCATATGGTTGGCTATGAAAGTGCCAAGCATTTGTTGCACCAAATGTTATACAACACAAATCTAGATTAACCATTTAACAAGTAAGGTATTGAGAATTAGTAAGATAAAAATGATAAGACATGTTAATAGCAAGTTGTAAAGGATATAATCATTGAAGTCCATATTGAGTTTATATTATACTTATCCTAACACCATTAGTGAAACCTTTTCACCTTGACATAATAAACTAGCTAAACATAACGAAGAAGGGAAACATAAATAAACAAGAGGAGAACATGATTATATAAGTATAGTAAAGGAAATGAAAGGCATAAACAAGAGATTAATGAAACTATAACATGAAATAAAACTAGAACATTAAAACTACAAAAAAAAGAAAACAAGTAAGGAAATGATCTTGATCTGAAAACTAAGATGCCTAAATGCATGGAAAATGCCTCCTTTTATAGGCCAAAATTCAGAACTATTGATTTGATGACTAATTGTTGAGTGGGTGGCCACCTCTTGACTTGGTAACAATCCTTATTTTCTTCTCTGCAGAAAACGTCATTGCTAACATCAGAATTTGAGCAGATAGTCCTCATGAAAGTTCTGGGAAATTGTTCATCTTTCCAACAAAACAAGCATCGGTGCATTTGGACTTCTAGAACTCGAGATATGGGTTGAACATTGAATAGTGTCTGGGCTGCAAGACAGATTCCGACTTCTCTGTTGTTGCTACAATTTGAACTTGAAAATGGTCCTTTTGAATCTTGAACTCTTCATGAAAGTTTTAGGCCTATGTCTTAGCTTTCCGTACATATAAACCAGACCTAAATCCAAGTTTTACAGCTTCATTTATGATCCAATAACCGAATGGTGTTGCAGTTTGGACTAAACCAGCACCTTTTTTTTAAGCTTAGCCCTCTTTTTGTCTTCTCAATTTCAGTAGTTAAACTCATCAATCAATCCTTTGATTTATGTGATAGGCATACATTTAAGATGAACATTTACCATAAATTAAAGGAATCTTATATTATTAGACATGTTATTATAAAACATGTTCTAGTTAAGGAGATATTGATACTTCAAGTGCAAAATGATGATATAAAACCTTGATAAAAATGCACTTTTAAGTACTAATCACTAACATACACTAAATGTATGCTAGCCAATACATGGTGATCCCCTTACCCGAGATCCTAACATACACTAAATGTATGCTAGTTCACGCCCCAAATCACACTTCTCATATTTCCTTTGTCAGTGATAATTTCATCACTTGGCAATTCACACAACAACCTTTCACCTTGAATACACATATATTCAGTAATTCACATTTCACATCGGTAATTTATTAAATCATGGAATTTAACTAGAAAGTATAGGTGCAATTCACCCACCTGCAATAGAAGCTCTACTTGTGCTCCCCTGCTGTTGCTGTTGCACCACGCCTGTGGTCCCTCCTGCAAATCACAGGTTTATCTCATAAATTTTCCTCACTCAAGGATATGTTTTATAATAACCATATCAACAGCCAATAAGTCTTTCTTTCAGTCATTTCTTAATAGTTTACATTTTTCTCATTAAACCCATTAATATTTGATTAGTACTGAAAAGTGCATTTTTATCAAGGTTTTATATCATCATTTTGCACTTGAAGTATCAATAACTCCTTAACAAGAGTATGTTTGATAATAATAAGTCTGATAATATAAGATAACTTTAATTTATGGTAAATGCTCATTTTAAATGTAGGCATATCTCACAATTCAAAGGATTGATTGTTGTGATTAACTATTGAAAGTGAAAGGACAAAGAAAAGACTAAGCTTAGAAAGGAGATGTCGATTCAATTCAAATTAGAACATTGTTCAGTTATTGGGTCATATCTGAAGCTATAGATATTGGATTTTAGTTTGGTTTATATGGCTAGAAAGCTAAGAAATAGGCTTACAACGTTCATGATTAGTGGAAGACCTAAATCTGCCGTTTTCAAATTCAAAGTTTGGCCATAAAAAAGAAGTCAGAATCTGTCCTGCAATCCAGCCCAAACACTGCTCAGAATTTTACCCATAGCTGGAGTTTTAGAAGGCAAAATGACATCACATTTGGTGGGTGGAAGGATAAGACAATTTCCAACAACTTTCATGAAGATGACCTGCTCCAATTCTGATGTAAGCAATGACATTTCATCCAGACAAGAGCTTGAGGGCTATTCACCACGTCCACCAGAAGCACTACTCAGTATTTTAGTCATTTCTTGAGCTCTATTGATCCAAATGCTTTGTAAATTTTATGGGTGGAAAGAGGAGATGATTTCCAACAACTTTTATGAAGAACATTTTGCTAAATTCTGATTGAATCAATGTCATTTCATCTAGCCAAAATGCTTGAGTGCTGTTGTCCACCAAGTCCACTAAATCAATAGTTGGCCACTCATCAATAATCAATTACCAAATGAATAGTTCCAAATTTTAGCCTGTAAAAGGAGGCATTTGCCATTCATTTAGGAATCTTGGTTTTCAGATCAAGATCATGTTCTTGCTCTCTCTCTTTATATTTTTGTAATGCTTAAGTTTTGCTTTCATTAATCTCTTGTTTATGCTTTTCATTTCCTTTACTATACTTAGTTAACTTATATAATGTTTATGTTCTTATATTGTTTATTTATGTTCTTCCTCTTCATAATGTCGAGCTAAGTTTATCATGTCAAGGTGAAAAGGTTTCACTAATGGTGTTAGGATAAGTATAATATAAACTCAATATGGACTTCAATATTTATATCCTAAACAACTTGTTATTAACATGTCTTATCTTTTATCTTATCAATTCTTAATACCTTGCTTGTTAAATGGTTAATCTAGATTTGTGTTGTATAACACTTGGTACATCAAATACTTGATCCTTCATAGTCTTCGGTCGACATTGTTGTCATGAGAGGAACTTGATTTGTTATTAACATAAGTTAGCATCATGAATTCCTGACAATATTTAAAAGTATGGTGTTATGTAAATAAGATGATTAATATGATCATGTGGCTAATTTATAAAGAGTTTATACTTTACTTATCTCTAATACCATTAGTGGATCCTCTAACCTTGAAATCTGTTTTTATTATTGTTTAATCCTCACATTAATCTCACATCTCAAAGATCTCTTTAACTCTGTGTTACATTATATATATAGTTGACCTCCCTGTGGATCGACCCCAGTCTTGCCAGGTTATTTATTACTTTGACACTCCTGCACTTGTAATAAGACATCAACTCTTTGATCGTGTCAATATTTTCATTCTTTGTCCAACCATAGTTATCATTCCTTTCTTTATATTTGAACTGTTTCTGTTTAAATCTCGAACTGTTATTGTCTAGACATTGAACTGTTACTGTCCGACCTCTCCTCGGATTTTTAACTATATCTAGAGTTATAGAACTTTGTTTCAAGCAAGATTGGTCTCGTTGGAAAGCTAAGACATGAGGTTATAAGTTCTCTGAAGGAAGGAGAACCCAGTTCTGCCTCCAAGATAGTCAAAATTGCTCATCAACAATCATTTGGACTGTTATTGTCCAACCGTTACTATCTAGACATTGAACTGTTACTGTCCAACCGTTACTGTCTAGACATTGAACTGTTACTGTCTAAACATTGAATTGTTATTGTCCAACCTCTCCTCAGATTATTAACTATATCTAGAGTTACAGAACTCCGTTTCAAGAGAGATTGTTACAGTCTCGATTGGTGACCCATAACTGGACTTTTATAACTCCAAATTCAGAAAGATCAATTTCCTTAGTTAGTCAACATCCAAAACTACAATTTCTATGAAGGAACCTGATTCTAATTCCTTCATCCTCCTACCTGAAATTCCTCTGAAATTCAAGAGACGAAACTGTCCAGATTCGTCAACCTTTCCATTTACACACAACACATGAAGTTATTTAATTTAGCAACTAATACTTTTTCCTAGATTCAAGTCTAAGAACTCTAATCTATAATTCAACATCCAGGCATCAATTCATAATCGACTTTGAAATGACTCATAAGACCATGTTTAGAACAACTTACCCTGTACGAATCAAGGTTTCGGACTTCAACTCCTTTGTTTTCTTTCTAATGACAGCCGACCCTCCCCTTTTCTCTTCTTGTTCAAATTTTCTTGTTAATTCCTTACCCACTAGTGTTTATTCTACCTACCCTTAATCTTGGATAGGTTCTTGAAATTTTGGTGTTTCTTGATTAGTACTTAAAAGTGCATTTTTATCAAGGTTCTATATCCTCATTTTGCATTTGAAGTATCAATAACTCCTTAACTGGAACATGTTTTACAATAACAAGTCTGATAATATAAGATACCTTTAATTTATGGTAAACGTTCATTTTAAATGCAGGCCTATCACATAAATCAAATGATTGATTGAAGAGTTTAACTACTGAAATTGAGAAGACAAAGAGAGGGCTAAGCTTAGAAAAGAGATGCTAGTTGAATTCAAATTGGAACACCATTCGGTTATTGGATCATGACTGGAGCTGTAGAACTTGGATTTAGGTATGGTTTATATGGATAGAAAGCTAAGACATAGGCCTAAAACTTTCATAAGGAGTCCAAGATTCAAATGGACCGTTTTTAAGTTCAAATTATAGTAACAAAAGAGAAGTCGGAATCTGTCCTGCAGCCTAGACACTGTTCAGTGTTCAGCCCATATCTCGAGTTCTAGAAGTCCAAATGACCTCATTCTTATTTTGTTGGAAAGCTGAGACAATTTCTCAGAACTTTTATGAGGATTATCTGTTCAAATTTTGATGTTAACAAGAAGATAAGGATTGTTACAAAGTCAAGAGGTGGCCACCCACTCAACAATTAGTCATCAAATCAATAATTCTAAATTTTAGCCTATAAAAGAAGGCATTTGCCATGCACTTAGGCATCTTGGTTTTCAGATCAAGATCATATTCTTGCTTTCTTTCTTTGTATTTTTGTAATGTTTAAGTTTTGCTTTCATTAATCCCTTGTTTATGCTTTTCATCATAACTATGCTCTTATCTAGTTTATTTATGTTTCTCTTCTTCATAATGTTTAGCTAAGTTTATTATGTCAAAGTGAAAAGGTTTCACTAATGGTGTTAGAATACATATAATATAAACTCAACATGGACTTCAATGTTTATATCCAAGAAAGTTTGTTATTAACATGTCTTATCATTTTTATCTTATTAAATCTTAATACCTTGCTTGTTAAATGGTTAGTCTAAATTTATATTGTATAACACTTGGTACAACAAATGCTTGACACTTTCATAGCCAACCATATGGTATAACCTACACATGTGCTATGAAAGGAACTTGATTTGTTGTTAACATAAGTTAGCATCATGAATTCCTGACAATATTTAAAAGTTTGGTATTATTTAAATAAGATAATTAATATGATCATGTTAATAATTTATAATTAGCTATTAATGACAAATCATCCGATTGGAACCTCTTTTGTGTGTGGTTTCCAGTTGAGTAATAAAAAGAGTTTATAGTATACTTATTTGAAATACCATTAGTGTATCCTCTAACTTTGACAATTGTTTTTTATCAATGTTTAGACATCTAAGGCAAGAAAATAAAATAAGGAAGAGCATGAAAATCACAGCCTTCAAAGTCAAATCTCAGAATCTGCCAGTATTGACCTTCATCCATTCCAACTTGAATATCTGGAGCTACAAAAGTTCAATTGATGCAAAATCAATTGTTCTGGATTCCTGACTAAAATACTTATCAACGCTCCAAATTTCAGCAAACAAAGATGTCATATTAGGGAGATATGATTTTTCAAATAAGACAACTAAATTCTGCCAGCAAACAGGTTTTGTTAAGAAACGAGTCCAAATTACATTCCGAAACATCTAAACCGACATCCAAGTTTTTATTTCAACAATTTATCTCCTCTAAGTCAAAGCTTGAAGATTTCATGCAAGGCTATTTCTCCTTTTTTAGAAAAATAGTTATTGAAGTACTTAAATGTAAACTGTCTACTTAAGGGAGGACTATTTTGTAAAATAGAGACTAGGGTTTCCTAGGATATAAAAAGAATGAGAGAAGAGAAGGTGGGCAGCCAACCAAGAAGAGAAAAATGCCCCCTTCCTCTAAGAAACCCTAAACATGCATTCTTCCTTTTTTTTTATTAGTTGTTCAACAAACATGCAAGGCTAAACACTTTTTCTTGGTTGCAAGGACACGGAAACCTTCGGATTTCAAGAATTGTGAGATTTATTTTATCTTTTCTTTTCAGTTTATATGATGAATATGTTTGTTCTCCTATGCTTATTTTTCCTATGATATTTTATTTTAATTGCTAGAGTGGACTCTAAGTTATTATTGTAGACAATCTATTACTAAGTTTGATATCAAAACTGGAGTTGTGGTATATGAACTTGTGAAGCAACTAAGTTTAATAATTGTGGCGGATCTACGTTATTAATCTTAGAAAGAACATTCAATCAAATCAAACATAGATTGCGGACAGTTATGTTTTCTTGATTAATCAACTTATTACCGATAATCCTAGTATGGACCCCATTAACTAGAGTTAACCTCATCTGTTACTCTCAGCTATCCAACATGGATATCATTAGCCAAAGCTAATCTTCAATGCTTATTCCCGGCTATCCAACATGGATGTCATTAGCCAAAGCTAATCTTATTATTAATTCTCGACTACCGAACATGGATACCATTAGCCAAAGTTAATCTTGTCATTTGTTCGCGGCTTTCCAACATGGATACCATTAGCCAAATCTAATCTCATTAATCAATCTCGATTATCCTATATGGATATCAGCTAGAGCTAATCACATCATTTAATCTCGGTTATCCAATATGGATACCATTAGCCGAAGGTAATCTCATCAATGAATCTTGGTTATTCAATATGGATACTATTAGTCGAAGTTAATCACATCATTTAATCCTGATTATCCAATATGGATACTATTAGCCGAAGCTAATCTCATCAATTAATTTTGGTTATCCAATATGGATACCATTAGCTAAAGCTAATTACATCATTATTCATTGTGTTTCATAAGTAATTTTAATATATTAAAATCGAGTAGCAACATTATAACACTCCACACTTTCATATACATTTAAAGTTACTTTCCTACGATTTGGTAAAAAAGAAATATACAGATAAATTTTTTATTTTTTATATATATACAATTCTCATATAATAGTCTACCAAAATTTCAATAGAGTCTTCCCTATATCAGGAGGTCCCAAGTTATCGATGTATAACATGTTTACACTTCTAAAATCTCATATCTCATACCACTCACGACCCAATCATCATGGGTATCCATCCCACAAACATCATCATCATCACAACCACAATATTTATATAATACATGGAAACAACAAATATCATTTTGTCTGCATCATAAACAAATATAAATTACTTAATCATGAAGTGAAAATATAACAGTAACCAAAATAAGAAAGACTTGACATGTAATAATAAACATGATATTTACTGCTACTTATATTATAATCCTCCAAACAAGAATCTAAGTTATGCTAATTACAAATAGTAACAGTATGCAATACTGCAAAAGTTTACATTATAATTACATGCCAAAAGAGGAAGCCTATATATGCATAAAAGTCTCCCTAACATTTACAAGTCATACGGATGGAGAAAAGAGCCTACCAGATATGTGAAGTTCCTACAGTTAATGAGAAAATAATGCAATAAAATCTATTATATTAAAATATACATGAATATTTCAATAAAATATTCTTTCTATGATAATAAATTTAGCGTAGTTCATCAATCTCTCTTTTTATTTATTTTTGTTAGATTTCCATGATTAGTTAGGTAACACAAGTGCTTTAATACTTCCATCTTTCAATATGGCGTTCCATTCTTAGATGCCTATCTCTTATCAAGATTCCTTAGTCATCTTTAGCAACTAAATCAAATTCCATAATTCTTGCATTTCATCTTCGAAAGCCAATTCATTTATGATTCAATAATCATTTCGAGCAATTTAACTGATTGCTATACATCCGGCGTTCCATTCTCGGAAGCCAATTTCATTTCGTGATTTAATGATCACCTCTATCAATATAATCGATTGCTATACATCCGGCGTTCCATTCTCAGAAAGCCAATTTTATTTTGTGATTTTAATAATCACCATCAACGACTTTATTGGTTGCTATAAATCTAGCATTCTATTCTTGGAAGCCAGTCTCATTGTGTGATTCAAAAATCACTTCATTCTAATATTAAATCCATATCAAAAGTTTCATCTTCGTGACAATTAATACAACTCAAATAAATTCATTATCGGATTTACATGGCTTAATAAGAGACATCTAAGGAATGTTGTCACCCACCTGGAGTATGATGTGATGTTTCGGCGTGGGTACGCTGGACTGCCTCGGGGCCCTCTCCTACACCATAACGAGATTAAATTTTGTTAATCAGAAACTCTAGATCGGACTATAAATCTTAATTGACATATTCTTTCATCCAAAAATTTAAAATATATTAGTTCATTCCTGTGTTTCTCATTCAAAATCCCATGACCATTTCTTTTGAAATATTCATGGTTAAAGATTCCTCCTAAATGGTTGTCATTCATTCATCAATGTGCTTTTACGACTAAACATTGTTTTGCGTTCCAATTAAAACTTAACTTGTTTAATTGGAAATGTGGTGTAAATTCTATTTTCTCACACATTAACATATCCCTTTGTAAATCCCGGGAAAAAAATCAAGGTGTGACTAAATTAAAGAAAATAAACTAAACTAAAAAGATGTGGAGGTAAAAAGAAAATACTTAAAGAAAATAAGGCATAAATACTCATTTTCTCACAAAAAATCTACAGCTATCGTAAAGAAAGAAAAGAGGGAGTTTTTGTATCTATTTTTACAAATCAAAAGAGAAATGACACGATCAAAAGATTGATGTCTTATCCCAAGTGCAGGAGTGTCGAAGTAATAAATAACCCGGCAAGACCAGGGTCGAACCACAGGAAGGTTACCTATATAAATTATAAATTATAATAATAATGATGATGATGATGATGAATTTTATATAGAACATAGGCAAAACACGATTTAAATGTGGGTGAAACTATCGAATAATATGGTTGCATCACTTTGGTTAATGGTATCTATGTTGGAAAGCCACGAACGAATGACAAGATTAGCTTTGGCTAATGGTATCCATATTTGGTAGTCGAGAATTAATAATAAGATTAGCTTTGGCTAATGACATCCATGTTGGATAGCCGAGAATAAGCATTGAAGATTAGCTTTGGCTAATGATATCCATGTTGGATAGCCGAGAGTAAAGGATGAGGTTAACTCTGGTTAATGGGGTCCATACTAGGATTACCAGTAATAAGTATTGTGAACCATCTTATTTGAAAGCATTAACTAATACAATGAAATAAAGAGTATGATGTGTTATTCACAATAAAAAATTAATGTTTAAAGAACCATATACCAAATTGATCATAGTTAGGAATGAATAGTTATGTATAGAAGAATCCTATATGTACAAGGATTCCTAGACCATAATATATGTCATCAGTTGTTTGTTGAACATGGCTCAAATAAAATAATGCGGTATAAGATTGTATGAAGATGTGGAGTAAAATATTAAAGATAGACTCAGTAGGAAGATATTAATAGCCGAATTTGTTGGCAATCAAATGGATTTGCCAGAATTATTAGCATCCACGAGAGGATGAATGGATTATACTTAGTCACCTTAGTATCAACAACTAAAGATGAGATAAGAATGATACTTAGTGGTTGTAGTGTCGGTGATAAGGATAAGAAAGGAATGATACCTAATGACCATGACACGATCAAAAGATTGATGTCTTATCCCAAGTGCAGGAATGTCGAAGTAATAAATAAACCGACAAGACCGAGGTCGAACCACAGGAAGGTGAACTATATAAAATTATAAACAACAAATGAAAAGGAGTTGAAGAGAACTTTTGAGATGTGATATTGATGTAAGGATTAAACAAGGATAAAACAATTGTCAAGGTTAGAGGATCCACTAATGATATTTCAAACAAGTATAGTATAAACTCTTTTTATTACTCAACTGGAAACCACACACAAAGGAGTTTCCAATCGGATTATAAATTATTAACATGATTATATTAATTATCTTATTTGAGCAATGTCAATTTTTATAAATGTGGTCAGGTATTCAAGGTGATAACTTACGTTAACAACAAATCAAGTTCCTTTCATAGCACAGGTGTCGGTTATACCATACAGTAGGCTATGAAAGTGCCAAGAATTTGTTGTACCAAGGGTTGTACCACTACAAGATTTCACAATTTTATTGATGGAACTATTTCGTCGGTCTGTGATTCAGAGTTTGTTGGTAATTTTTTTACTGACAACATCCCCGAAAGAAACCGTCAGTCGGCTTTCCTTTTATCGATAATGGTTTTATCGCTAATCAAGTTCCTAATTTCATCGCTACATCGGTCAGGAAAAAAAAATTGCTAATGGTTTTATAGATGGAAATTGCGCATCAAAAAAAAAATTTCTCACTTGAAATATACCGACGGATTGATTTCGTCGGTGATTGGTTAAAATGCCGATGGACTATAACCCTCGGTAACTTTGTCGATTAGTGTGTGAAATACCGACAAAAGATATTCTTCAGTAACGTCATCGGTGATTGTGGCATTTGCACCAAGCTACTGTGAAATGCCAACGGACTCATTCCGTTTGTAAATTCATCAGTACGATTGACATTTCCCGCTCTCTGTCAAATGCTGACGGATACAGTCCGTCGGTAAAACCTTCTGTGATTATTTTTAAATATGTTTTTAAAAAATTATTTAGAATACATAATATAAAATTATATAAATTAATAGTAAAAAAAACCAATTATGCAAATAAAATTTTTATTAAACATCAAAAACAAAAAAAATAAAGTTAAATAATATTCATTACAAATTAACATAATGGTGGAGCTGGAGGAGGAGGAGGAGGATGGTTGTTATATGACCAAAAAGAAGGAGGCGCACATGTATCACCACTCTATGATGCCATGTTCATGACCATTTGGCGAAGCTGTTTATAATTCGCCGATAGTTGTGTATACCCCGCCGATAAGTGGTCGTATTTTTCGGTTAGCTGAGTCGTGTGTTGCTACAAGGTCACAAACTCCTTAGATTGAGTGCTCGATACTGATTGAGAGCTCCCAATGGTTGAGACACTACGGGCCACCCGCATGTTCTTGGCCATAGTGTTGGAGAGCCCGTACACCAGATTTTTATCGAGTCCACCACACGATCCAACCTCCATCCACAAATACGGATTGAAATCCAAATGGGTCAAAGGATCGTCCCCATATCTCTCCCACACCCGGCTATTATAAGTCTCCTGAAAATGAAAAAAGTAATCATCATATTCAATTGAATAAAAATAATAACTTATGAAATAAAATGGTTGAAAAAACATACCACAAAGTGTTGAACACGGTTGTCAATGAACTGTTGCGCCCCCTTTTGGCGATCTTGACTTCGTACATGTGTCTCAACAAACAGCTCCATTAGGCTCGACTCACGTCCAAGAGACGTAGACTATAATTAAAACAATTAATTAACAATAAATTAATTTAATGATATATTTCATTTAAATTAATCTTACCATCCATTTCGCATGTGCAGCAAACATAATGAAGCCGCTAGTGTGCGTTGTCACCGAGCCATGAATTGGTCGATTCCAGTTGCCAGCATCGGACTGTGAGCGTCGTATGAACCGCTCAGACGTCACGTGCTCAAGATAGTGCGGCCATATATCTGTCGGGATGTATATCGATTTGAAATCCCTCCAAATCACCACGTCATTTCAGCCTTGGAGACCATTATCTCTCGCGGTTTTTGTTGTGTCTTTTTTTGTACTTCATATCAAAAATCATGCAACCTACTTCCATAGCGAGAAATTAGATTTTGAAACATAAATTTTTTCCTTAAAAAATCTTGTATTGTTTTCGATGTTACCTAGTTGTCGCGTGATTTTCCCACACCCTCCTCACAACAGTGACATGCGCACTGTCCCAGTCGAATTTGTCCTGTGTATAAATAATTAATTTTAAATAAAAATAATAATTTATTTATAATTATATTAATAATTTATTATAAATAAGCTGGAAATTAGAAATTAACATCAACCTCAAAATTGTCAAACCATGCATCGATTTGAGCTATCTATTCAGGATGTCTGGATACCTGACTCTATTGAAATAATGGAATCTCCATCGACGATTTAAACGCCGATGATATTACTCAGGTGGCCTCAATGTTTGTGAACCTGAAAATAAATTAAATTAATGAAATATTGATTAGTTGTTCATAAATTATGTTATAATTTAAAAAACAAAATTAAAACCTTAACAAACTTACATTGAAAAGTCATCCTTCCATTGTGCCTCGTACTTGCGGGTGAATTGATTCCACTACGAAGGCACGCCGCCTCTGCGCTATGAAACCGTACTGAAAGAGACAGCATCGGTTGACGGTGCAGGTGCCTCTTCTTAACAGGCACCTAAGGATATGTCATCCTCGTTGCTAGAAGAACTAGCTGCGATCATACGTGAGCGACAAGCTGTGGATTTCGTTCTACGCATCAACACAATTTTTTACGAATAATTATATAATTAAATTCGAATGTTAAAAAAAATTCGACAGCACCTCCCTATACTTGAGACTACCCAAACTTTTTAAACCTGCAAATATTGACAATAGCCACAACCAATTGACCTCATCTATACTAAGATTGTATATAACATAACATCTATACAAATGACATCCATATTAATTACAAGGTAAATTCAACATTAACAATTACAATTCAACAAATTATTCAATTATTATGGAAATACAAACAATAAAATATATTCAATAAATACAAAAAAAATCTAGACTAACAATTAAAATTAATGGAAATAATTAAACACAAAACATGCAATAATGAGTAAAATTACTAATTATTCCAACATATTCAATTACTAATTCTAAGGTAAATTCAACATTAACAATTACAATTCAACAAATTATTCAATTATGATGGAAATACAAACAATAAAATATATTCAAAAAATTCAAAAAAAAAAACTCTAGACTAACAATTAAAATTAATGGAAATAATTAAACACAAATAATGCAATAATAGAGTAAAATTACTAATTATTCCAACATATTCTATTACTAATTCTAAGGTAAATTCAACATTAACAATTACAATTCAATTATTATGGCAATACAAAAATAAAATATATTCAATAAATTAAAAAAAATATAGACTTTAGGAATGAAATATGCTTACCTTAATAATGTGTTTATTTCAAGACTTTATCTACATTATAAAACTACACCAAAAAAAAACATAAAAAATAAAAATAGCTAAAACAAAGGAAAAAAAACATCCTTAAAGTAAAATGAAATAGAGGAAACACATACCTTTTAATTTGATGAAGATTTAAGTAGAGATTACAAACAAAACAAACAAAAGTATTGAACGAAATGAGAGGAAAAAAATAAAAAATGAAAGGGGAATAACAGAGCAGATGAAAAAATGAATTGAAGGGGCGGTCGCTAGGATTTATAGCGAAGTTTTACCGACGGATTCACCGACGGCAATAAAAAAATATTATTTTAAATTATTCGGTCGGTGACATTTCGAGAATCCATCGGTAAATTTTTAATTTCGCACCATCATTTGTAATTAACCTCCATATTTTTTGCAGGCCATTGGTAATTCTGTCGGCAAATTGACACGATCAGAAATGTATTTAATGCCCCGCCCTTTGGAATTCGCACAGTCCGTCGGTGATTTTGTCCCGCCAACAACATACCGACGAACTGGAACCCGTCCGCCACATCGTCGGTGATTGTGGCATTTCCAGTAATATTTTTTCAACTCTCTGTGAAATACCGACGGACGGTAGTCCGTATGCAAAGTCGTCGGTGATTGTGGCATTTCCAGTAATTATTTTTCAACTCTCTGTGAAATACATCTGTCGGTATGAACGTTGGTGATAGTGCATTATGCAAGAAAGATGATATTTGTATTGCCTATTTACCTTCCTGCAAACACTTAAATGATAAACTATCCATCACACAAAACAATAACAACAGTGCTTAAACAATACATAAACTTACAAAATAAATATTTTGTGTTACAAAATATATCATCCATAATATATATTACATGAAAAAAAATGTTTTACACAGGGCTTCATTCTGATAGTTAGTAAGAATTTTCTTCTTCTTCGTCGTCAATTGAATAGTCATCACCTTTATCGTAATCTTCAATATGGATATCATCATCTTCATCGACATTTGCTTGTCCGCTAGAGCTCAAAACATCATTCAACTCCTTTGCGTCAACATTAACAAGACTATCAGCTAAAAAGTGAGGATGCACACATTCAATTCCTCGGTGATTTCGTCGGTAAAATCACCCGCAAAAACTTCCACATCAGTAAACTGCCCTTTTTTTTAATTCTGAATATTCCATTTGTCATTCCGTCGGTAAATACCGACCGAAGTAGTCTGCCGGTATATACCGACGGAATGACAGACGAAAAAAATTCCATCGGTAATTGTCACAGCAAACTTCTATCGGTAAGTCCATTGATATTAAGCGAATATCTGGTAGTGTACAACACAAATCTAGATTAACCATTTAACTAGTAAGGTATTAAGAGTGAGTAAGATAACAAATACAAAACATGTTAGTATCAAACATTAAAGTCCATGTTGAGTTTATATTATACTTATTCTTACACCATGAGTGTACCATTTTCACCTTGACAAAATTAACTAACTAAACATCATGAAGAACAAAAACATAAATAAACAATATAAGAACATAAACATGATATAAGTTAATTAAGTATAGTAAAGGAAGTGAAAATCATAAACAAGAGATTAGTATAACATAAAATAAAATTTGAACATTACAAAATACAAAGAGAGAGAGTGATCTTGATCTGAACACCAAGATGTCTAAATGTATGGAAAATGCCTCCTTTTATAGGCTAAAATTCAGAACTATTGATTTGATGACTAATTATTGAGTGGGTGGCCACCTTTTGACTTGGTGACAACCATTATCTTCTTGTCTGAATAAAACATCATTGCTAACGTTAGAATTTGAACAGATATTCCTCATGACAGTTCTAGGCATTTGTCTCAGATTTCCAAAAAAATAAGAATGAGCTCATTTGGACTTCTAGAACTCGAGATATGGGCTGAACACTGAACAGTGTCTAGGCTGCAGGACAGATTCCGACTTCTCTTTTGTTGCTACAATTTGAACTTGAAAATGACCGTTTTGAATTTTGGACTCTTCATGAAAGTTGTAGGCCTATATCTTATCCTTCTATCCATATAAACCAGACTTAAATCCAAGTTCTACAGCTCCAGTTATGATCTAATAACTTAATGGTGTTCTAGTTTGAATTGAACCAACATCTCTTCTTGAAGTTTAACCCTCTCTTTGTCTTTTCACTTTCAATAGTTAAACACATCAATCAATCCTTTAAATTGTGAGATATGCCTGCATTCAAAATGAGCATTCACCATAAATTAAAGATATCTTATATTATCAAACTTGTTATTATAAAACATGCTCAAGTTAGGGAATTTAATGATACTTTAAATGCAGTATGATGATATAAAACCTTGATAAAAATACACTTTTAAGTACTAATTAGACCGTAATATCAGTGACTAAGGACAGGATATAAATTAATAGTTGATGATTAATTACCAATATCTATAAATATGGAAACTTTTGATGTTTAGTTGCCCAAACGAATGATGACCAAGAAAGTAAAGTGCGATTTGGTTAATTATAAAATGATGATGTAGGTTCTCCTTTCCCTATGCTTCTATTTAAGTTGATAAATCCTTTAAATTAAATCACGGGCAACAAAAATTACTTCCTAGTTGTCCCTGATAAAAAGAGAATTCATGTGATTGTCTTTGTTTTGAATGAAGACCATTGTGTTGTTGTTTCCAATAAGTAAAAACAATGGTGTTGTTGTTTCCAAATAATGGAAACCATTGTGTAAGACCACTAACCGATTCATAAAAATGTATATGACAGGAGGTGTTGATTGGCAACTTAAGAAATAATACCATTTGATGTACTATTAGGTCAAAGTAAATGTAATGGGGTGATAATGTAACAAACAATTGTGATACATAGAAAACATGAATGTTATAAACAAATTATGTTAAACAGTGATGGTGATGAGTAAACATAAGATTAATGTGTGTGGTTACTTCATGCATTGTACCTAAGAAAATTGATAACTAAGAAAATGAAATATTAATTATTGATTTGGGAATCATAAATTATGAAAATGAAGCTACATACTGACGTATAGTCGGCAACCTTAGATTTAAATGTTTTACGTAATTCATCGTAAAGGCAATATTGAAAGTGACAAATATAAACTTAGACGCCATAACAGCTAGTACGTAATTCAATATGAAAATGATGTAATCGATGCTAAAAGAATTCTGGATAAGCATATTGTTCTTCTTTCTTATGAAAAACCACGTACATGTATTTTATGGCTAGATGTTAAATTTGTAATGTTATTTTAGTTGTAATGATAAGAATGAGTATTATCATATGAGTTGAGGTATTATTAAACTTGAGTTGAATGTTTTGAGCAGATTGCTAAAAGTGCTAATAGACATAGTGAATCATTTCTCTCATAAAAAATCATGAGCATAAGTCTTCTTGACGACTATTAACTCTTATAATATCATATATGTTGCAGGTCTATGTCACGAAGTGGGCCAACATTGATTGTGTCATTTCACTTTTTATAATTTTGTTAGGTACTTTTTTTATGTACTATGAATACTTAAAATTGTGTTAATAATTTCACCTTGAAATGTACTAAATGGTATGGTTATATTTCTAGCATTCGGTTATTGCATCTCTTTTGTTATGTGTGTGTATGTGTATCCATCACATGTATGTTTTAAGTAAATGAAAAATGAAAAGAATATAAGATGAATTGTGAGAAGTGATGTAAAAGAATCAAATGGAGAAACAATTGAATTGGTGGGAATTGGTGGGTGATCGAAGGTTACTACATGTATGTAATAGAGTTATTTGATATTGTGTTATCTAAGAGGATAAGAAAATAATTGAGGAAATGTATAAGTTATAGGGGAAACTGTGTTGTAAATTTGGTAAACCATAGAATCAATGATGGGATGTATTGTTAGATAGATTGCACAAAAATAAATACCCCATTATACTCAAACATGATGATTAGAAATATGAAAGTTGTATGGAAATTTTAGGTCATTATATAGAGTTACATCAAAGTCATTTAATTCTAAAGGTATCAAATCTACCTCAAACTTATATCCATTGAAGCTAATATTTACACCCATTTACACACCGTTTGTTTTAACATCACCTAAAGGTGTTCCAATTATAAAGGTGTTCCAATTATAAACCACTTTTCTACCCTTTTTATTTCTTTTTCCCAAGTTAGCTACAATTCTACTAGCTATAAATGAGTGAGTGACACTTATATCAAATAAAACATGTATTTTAAAATTATTCATTTGTAGTGTACTTGTCACTACATCAGATGATGCTCTGACGTCTTCATGTGTCACATGAAAGACTTTTCCCTAGGTTCAACCACTTTATGTCCTCGACTGCTCACTATGATGGATTACTGGTGACTCTGACTTGGTTGCTTCATGTTTTGTATTTGTCCGGATGTTTTGTGAGGGCATTCTCTTTTGAAGTGTCTTTTTTCACCACGGTAATGACATCCTTTTGCTCTAGATATTGATAAGTTCTCAATCTATGACCCTCTCCCCAACATATAAAACATCGGCTAAGAGAGACTAAACAATCACTAGGGTGTCTATGTTCACAGCGTACACAAAGAGGGTAGATAACATTTTTCTGATCACTAGATCACCTTGAAGGGTTAGCTCTCGGACATGTCTATCCTCCCATCATTCCCCCATTTGTATGTTGGTGAGAACCCATTGATACCCCTCCCCTTTCTTCTTAAATTGATTAAACAATCCACTTTTACCCTTCTTTAGAAGTGGTAACCTATTAGCATAAAAGTTAATATCTTTTCTCTTGCAAATCCCATACTAACCCTGATACCTTCCCCAATGCATGCTTCCAATGCTCGTGTTGCTTTGATTAACTCTCTTACTATTTTGAACTATAAGGCAATTAATTCTTGCCTCAAGTCCTGATGAAAGCCATCCTTCAGTTTTTCTATCATATGTTCCTCGGTTGGAACATAATGTGGGGTAAATAATGAGACATTATGAAATCATCTTTCATATTACAGCACATACGTCTCCCCTTGTTTTAAGGCTAAGAATTCTTGTTCTTTCACCTTGCGATGATACTTGGAGTAGAATTGATTTTCAAATTCGAATTTGAAATCATTATAATTTATGTTTCTATAGCTCGTTGATTAGTACTTAAAAGTGAGGTTTTATATCATCATATTGCACTTAAAGTATCATTAAATTCCCTAGCTTGAACATGTTTTATAATAACAAGTCTGATAACATAAGATATCTTTAATTTATGGTAAATATTCATTTTAAATGCAGGCATATCTCACAATTTAAAGGATTGATTGATGTTTTTAATTATTGAAATTGAGAAGACAAAGAGAGGGCCAAGCTTAAAGAAAAGATGTTGGTTCAATTCAAACTGGAATATCATTTAGTTATTGGATCATAACTGGAGTTATAGAACATGGATTTAGGTCAGGTTTATATGGATGGAAAGCTAAGACATAGGCCTAAAACTTTCATGAAAAGTCCAAGATTCAAAACGATCGTTTGCAAGTTCAAATTGTAGCAACAAAAAAGAAGTCGGAATTTGTCCTGCAACATATACATTGTTCAGTGTTTAGCCTATATCTCGAGTTCTAGAAGTCCAAATGAGCTCATTCTTGTTTTGTTGGAAACCTAATACAAATTCCAAGAACTTTCATGGGGACTATTTGTTCAAATTCTGATGTTAGCAATAACATTTTGTTCAGACAAGAAGATAAGGGTTGTCACCAAGTCAAGAGGTGGCCACCCACTCAATAATTAGTCATCAAATCAATAGTTCCAAATTCTAGCCTATAAAAGGAGGCATTTGCCATACATTTAGACATCTTGGTGTTTAGATCAAGATCACTTTCTTTCTTTGTATTTTGTAATGTTCAAGTTTTATTATTTGTTATATTAATCTCTTGTTTATGCTTTTCATTTCCTTTACTATACTTAGTTAACATATATCATGTTTATGTTCTTATATTGTTTATTTATGTTTTTCTTCTTCATGATGTTTAGCTAAGTGAATTTTGTCAAGGTGAAAAGGGTACACTAATGGTGTATGAATAAGTATAATATAAACTCAACATGGACTTTAATGTTTGATACTAACATGTTTTGTATTTGTTATCTTACTCACTCTTAATACCTTGCTTGTTAAATGGTTAATCTAGATTTGTGTTGTATTACCCCTAGTACAACAATACTTGGCACTTTCATAGCATACTGTATGGTATAACCGACACTTGTGCTATGAAAGGAACTTCATTTGTTTGTAACATAAGTTATCACCATGAATACCTGACCACATTTACAAGTATTGGCATTACTCAAATAAGATAATTAATATAATCATGTTAATAATTTACAATCCATTGGAACCTCCTTTGTGTGTGGTTTCCAGTTGAGTAATAAAAAGATTTTATACTATACTTATTTGAAATACCATTGGTGGATCCTTTAACCTTGACAATTGTTTTATCCTTATTTAATCCTTATATCAATATCACATCTCAAAAGTTCTCTTCAACTCCTTTTCATTTATTGTTTATAATTTTATATAATTCACCTCCCTGTGGTTCGACCCCGGTCTTGACGGATTATTTATTACTTCGACACTCCTACACTTGGGATAAGACATCAACCTTTTGATCGTGTCTCTCGTCTCAAATGAACCGTTCCCACCATGTCATGGATCTATTAGATAACAATTATGTAGCACAATTCACCTGTAAGGCTTCAGGTATTTTAATTTGAATCATCGTCTTCATTTTTCTGATCCATCTTCCAACTATTTCTATATCTTGCTTTCCCATATAGGGTTCGCAACCCATTTCTCTCTTGCTTTTAACTAGACAAACTAGAAGTACTACATTATTAGTGGTTAAAGTAATTTCTGCAGCTGTTGGTATGGTCAGTACAATTGGGGTTTCATGAGCTATATTACTGGCCATACTTTCTATTACTGCTTTAACTATTTGTACTAGAAATACTAGATCAGTATAAGGTATGGATACTCCTGCTAGTGTCGTTAAAAGGGGTAATTTTGTTCTTCCTTGCTAGCCTGGCCTCGTTGGTCGTACGCTTTCTGTTTGTTACGGGGCCTAATACTTCTAAACTCCTACTGATCATCTAGAGGATCTTTCTTTTTCCGGTCATCAACACCCTTGTCTTTGTTTCCTTTCCATATAGAGGATGGTTCAGTACAAGTTCCTTGCCAAGTACATACCATACTAAAAGAGGCAATACTTATAAATATTCACTTCACATTCTCCGTGAGCAAACCTAGGAGCTCTGATAAGAACTATAATAAAATTTCAATATTTTTGAGATATTACTCATTCGTAATTGATAGAAATGAGGGTACTTTTTTTAATGTCACGGTCCTTTATATAAGGTATAATGTAACGATTCTTAAATTCTATTCTTAACTTCATAGTTATGCATTGCATGATACCATCTATCAGTTCAATAACCAAGCATTTTTAAGCATTTATATAAACTACATATATATAAGATATGATAGTACTACAAAAGGAAAGATACATATTCATATGTTCATGATATGAAGTTTATAAACACACCATCATTTACATGTCATAAATTCAGATATCTACATAATAAAGTTTTATGAAATATAACTCATTTGTTCTTACTACTACTTAGATTATTACATGATTTTTTTACAAGGTGCATACTATTAAATTGCTATACACTATCATGATGATCGTGTTATAAATTAACTTGATGTAAGTGCATCAACATTAGTTATGGTACAAAAGAGTAATAAAAAATATAATCACGATTAAGATTAATATTTAACAAAGTTAATTTACATTAATCACTTTCTACCAAGTTAAATATAATATATTACTTCATATCTTCATTCAACAATAATTCTCGTTACTTTATTTCAATCTATGTTCAAAAATCAACTAATGTTATATATTATGATTTAGGAATTAACATATGGTGAATCCTTCATTACAAAAATGGTTTATCTCTGGCTATAACCAAAGCTAAACTTACCATTTGTTCTTGTTTATCCAACATGGATTCCATTAGCCAAAGCTAATCTCATCATTTGTTCCTAAGTATCCAACATAGATACCATTAACCAAAACTAATCTTATTATTTATTCCTGGCTATCCAACATGGATATCATTAGTCAAGGCTAATCTCATCATTCGTTCCCAACTATCCAACTGGATACCATTAGCCAAAGCTAATCTTGCCACTTGTTCTCATCTATCTAATATGGATTCCATTAGCCAAAGTTAATGTCATCATTTGTTTTCGACTATTCATCATAGATATCATTAGCCAAAGCTAATCTTATTATTTGTTCCTAGTTATCCTGACATAGATACAATTAGCCAAGGTTAATCTCATCATTTGTTCCTAGTTATCTTGATATGGATATAATTAGCCAAGGTCATTTCATTATTTATTCTCAGATATCTCAATTACAAATATCCTTAGCCGAAGCTAATCCTGATATTCTTTATTACTCATGGTTAATCAAACAACAAAATTCTTACGATAATACATTATTAAAAATATATCTTATAAATTTAACAAAATTAGATGAAGGTGAAAATCACCTACCTGCTCCCCCCATAGTGTGCCATCGCTCGGTCGAAGATCCAATTCCTATTGTACCTCCTGGTCCTTAAAGAGACCATTAGTTAATATATTATCTCTAGATATCATCAAAGATTATTTTCACACACATATATGCATACATTCGCACACATATAAATATATGTGTATGTATTATTCATGTACTTGCATGGTAACAATGTTATAATAAAACATTCATTACAACTATATTAAAAATCATCAACAGAAACTGAGTCCTTACGACACTATAAGTCAACAAAAACTGAGTTATTATGATACTTTAAGTTATCAACGAAAACTAAGTCATTATAAACTAAAAATCATCAACGGAAACTGAGTTATTACAACACTAAAGGTCCTCAACGAAAATTGAGTTACTATGACATTGAAAATCATCAATGAAAATTAAGTCATTAGAACACTAAAAATCATCAATGGAAACTGAGTTATTAAAACACTGAAACTGAGTCATTACGACACTGAAAGTTGTCAACAAAAACTGAGTTATTATGACATTATAAATCATTAATGAAAAACTGAGTCATTACGACACTGAAAGTTTTCAATGAAAATTGAGTTATTATAACACTGTAAATCATTCATGAAAATTGAGTCATTACAACACTGAAAGTCATCAATGACAAATGAATTATTATGACACTGAAAATCATCAATGAAAACTAAGTCATTAAGGTATTTCTTTTCCTAAGTTCATGCATAAAAGCCAATACCAAGTTCTTTTTTGTAAAGATCATATCATAACCTATTTTATGGACATTGACCACATCACAATTCATTTCCAAGAGCATATAAAGTAAAATTAACATGTAATGTCTCTAATCTATTACAATCACACTCAATCGTCAAATATTGTTAAGGAGGATCCATTGATTATCATTATAATCATGAAGACCCTTCTTTTCTATTTTTTTTCCAAGATGGTTGAAACATCCTTTCCCTACCAAGCATACTTTTTTGTTTTTCAATATAATATCATCAAATTCTCATTTATTATAAAATGACATAATGTGTTCTATGTATTTCAATTTATGCAACTCTACTAGACATATTCAAAGATAACGTTTACTTCCATAAATTCATTTAATTTATCACAATGTTGCTAAATAGTATTCAATCAATTCAAGTATTTACATTTCAAGGATTTTCTTTTCCAAATCTTCATGGTGACTGAAACATAGGCCATTCTTTCCAAGTGTTTATTCCATCATTCACAATCATTTCTATTTCAAATCATTACACACAAGCTAGTAACTATCCTCACATTATGTATAAACTCAATTTCCACTATCTTGTTTGTTTCTCTAAAGATGTTCATCATATAAGGATGTTTTCTTCCATTTTCTTCTTTTGGCTGAACATATTGTCTCCATTCTTTCAAGTTCATTTAGTAGATCATCATTTTCACTCCAAATATATCTATGTTAACATGAAATAATCATATATCAATACTCTAAGCTTACAATTAAATAAGTTCTACAATTCATGATATAAAACAAGAATATTAACACTTTTAAATTTTTTTTCGGCCTAGGTACTTCATTTAAAATACTTATCAAGGTCACTAATTCACAAATTATATCATTCAATTCTATTCTCTCTCACTTCTTCAATAGGCTGGCCCTAGCTAGGATTTTCTCTTTAACATTTATCAATTTCTTTTGTTATAGAATGTGAAAATATCATCTTCTTTTATCAACTTTCTAATCTCTTCATTTGGTCTTTCACAATCATGAGGTATAAGAATCCTAGGTTATCTTATTTGGGGTTTTCCTCCCATATCTAATAAAATCAAAATAAAAAATGTTAGAGTTAAGGTTATTCTTACCACATGAAATTAAATAGAATTTGAGAGAGTGTTTTGGTGATTTTCTTCTCCCTCTTTTTGGTTCTTCCTTCGTTCTTCACTATTGTTCCAGCTGAGCTCCTCTCTCTCTTACAACTTCATTGTTTTTTTTATTTTTCATCTCACCTCTATTCTTCTCTCACTCAAGTATCTTGTATGGGTGGCATGCAAGGAATTTTTTTTGTATAACTTTTAAGAGAAGGGGTTGTTATGGCTATTTCAACTGGCCATGGAGGAAAAGAAAAGTTAGTCTTTCTCTCTCCTAATATATTTATACTCCCTCTTAACTGAGGGTAAACCATGTTTGGATATTGTATTGTTTTATCCTAGTGTTTTTTTAAGTTGTACCTTAACCGATTTTCTCATGTTTTTTCTGGGTGGGTCCCGAGTCAATCTTTTTTTAATAACTATGTATACTGTTATAATTTAATTTAACTTAAACTTTCTGATGAGGTTTACATATAGAATACATGTTGGCATTGTGTGGACATTTTTTTACACTAAAAAATTTAGTTCGACTATCTAAGTATCACTATAAAATATATTTATAATAACACCATTTCTTTAATTTTTTATCAATTTCTAAAAACATTATGCCTTTGAAGATCAATTTTGTTACAGGGAGACAATCATTCATATTAAATGGAGGGAGAGACGAAATCATAATCAATGTTGCATATATTTGAGTTCAGGGTCCTATTAATTTGCTGAATTTCAGTAGAGTGGAAAAATAATAAATAAATTAAAAAAAAACATTGAGGAACTACACGTGTTTTCCCCAAATAATTTTAGAAGAACGTTTTTGACGTTGAATTTGTCAGAGGGACTTATCCGTCTACCAGGGAAAAATGCAACGAATTTTACCAAGTATATAGGAATACTCCAGTCACCATCCAACTCCAATTATAACCAAGTCGAGGCATACGTATACCACAGCAAGACATGGATGTTACCATATGCAAACTTGAATTCAATAACTTCACCTTCATATAGGTCAATCCTCAGCCTAAGAAGCAAAACTTTATGGAGCTGTTTCTTCTTTTTGGAATGTCAACACGTAGTTACATCGGCTAGGGAATAAAGGAGTCTATAATATAACACCATAATTAGGCCTTATAGGAGAGCACAGTCTTCACTTTCATGCAATGGACCTCTCTATCCACTAGCATTCCATTATATATATGAGGAATACACCCCCACATTTTGTATACCCATGCGGAGTCTCACTGACTTCGCAGTAATAATTTTCACAAACCTAGCCACCAAATACTGACGCGTCGATAAAAAAATAAAAAATAAAATTAAAACAAAGTATTAGATTTCATGAGCAACTAATGCAACTGGGGCAGATTTTGCAGTCTCTATATACTCTTTAATGCAAGTGATCATCTTTAATAGATTGCAAATGAGACAATCTGTATATGCTGTTTTCATCTGAATGTTGGCTTGTGAAATGGGTCCAGTCCCCCGCCCCAGCACTGCAATTCTGTTGTATTAACGTGTGTCTCGACATGGTCTCTGGGCTGGCATCTTGATTCTCTAGACTTGTACTATGCACAGTTTTAGAGAGAGAGAGGAATCCTTTTCTATTAGTTAAACTCTTCAATGTTGTAGGCTAACACATTTGTGAGGACCATTACTAGAAATTTTGGGGAAGGAAATTTACCAGTCTAAATAGTGTTTCCTTCTACAAACAGTAAACATTGTTTAGTTTTTACACTTGCTAGGGACAATTAAAAAGAAAATGAATAGAGAGAGGCCCCCAATCTCAATCTTTAGACACAGCCTGGGTATTTTTAAAGCCACCAATCTCAATCTTTAGACACAAACTTTGTAGCCAGGCCAAACAAAATTCACTTCAAGTAATCAAAGTACGTGCACCAGCATTTAAACCCTAATATAGAACGCGAGAGTAATCAAACATAAATTTTTATAAGTCATATCAGCAAGCTAAAGGCATTAGAGTAGATTAATATCCATATATAAATCAAAGGAGAGTACTAGATATATCACTAGCAGCTTCAAAGTATAATCTACCTATATATGTGCACTCCATTGGTTACTTGAAGGGGTTATTGAAGTCTCTATTTGCTTCTGGCATTTGATTCCACTCCCATAGTCTGTCTGGAAAGGTGGGTGGTAGCAATTCTGGTAGCATGTTGAGAGGCAGCTGCTGCGATGTTTGTGGTGTCATACTAGAAAGCTGTGAGGATTGGTGTTGTGGTTGTTGAAGAAGATAAAATTGTTGCTGCTGCTGCTGCTGCTGATGATGATTAATGCTAGCTTGTTGGTAGTTAAGTAGTCTATGCAGATCATCTACTGGACTCGACGATACGGAGGATGTAACAGAGAATAGATTAGTTAAACTAGGGAATAAAGAGCTGGAAGCTTGCTTGGGCAGGTTTAGAAACATTCCTTCTCCTACTGAAGCTGGAAGTCCAAGTGAGTTGCTAATTGGAGGGCTTGGATGGTATGCGTTACTGTTATGCTTGGAGAGTCCAAGAGCAGTTGTGACATCTGAGCTGCTGCTTGCATCTGTTTCACTCATCTTTTCCATTTCAATTTGTTGTGATGATTGTCCTACAAAAGGTTGAAATCTTTCCAACGTGAGATGACTTTGGTGTTTCTTGTCAGATTGAGGCCCCCTCGATGAGGTTGCCCGTGATGGAAGTGAACGAGGGAGGGACGGATGATCTTCTACTCCAGCTCTCTTGTAGACGCGGCAAAGTGATATTTCAACCTGAAAAAGTTAAAAAACCAGGAACTTAACGAATTGTTGATTAAAAGAAAGCAAATGGATCATCAAATTAAGGAACAAAATGAAGTACGGAATGAATATTTATCCAGCTTCCGACGTCAATGAGCATCGGTTGCAGTTATGAGGTAGTATTAATGAAGTAGAGTTCAATATATAGGGAAACTTTTGGGGTCATTGAATTAAAGTTCATGCATTCTGATGCTACCATAAATTTAACTTGTGAAGGAACCTTACATTAAAGAATCCAATTAAATGACAAGAGATTGCAACTTAACTGCCTGTATTATTCCTAGCTACCAACTCTTTTTTAATTATGCCTTTATTTTTTTTTCCCGTGTTCTATCTATATATATAGTTTCATTTATGCACCTTTGCTACTTTTCTTTGCTAGATAGCATATATAGTGTGCTAGCTACGAATCTATTTGTTAGATTTTTTATTTTTGAACAATTAGCTTTGCGTTGAATTAATCCCTTAATATAAGCGGATTACTACTCAAGTTAGGATGTATAAATTAGACCTCCAAGAACTAGCTAGGGATGATTATGAATGGAAAGTAAAGGATTAAAATTTATGGCTTTTGGTTTCGTATTTATGACCTGGGAAAGAAAGGAAAAAAAAAGAAAACAGATAGAAGTAAAAAAATAATAATGAAAAACTTGGTATTTATATGGATGAGAAATCATAGGATTCGTGGTCACCATCAAGAAACAAGAACACCCACAGAAAGATTCCTAGAAAGAAGAACAAGAATAGGAGAGCTTGGAGACTCGTCAATATGTATCTGTTTTCTAACATTTTCATTTTCATTCATCTATATATCAATATATACACACTATAAAGCTTAATTAAAGTTAGGTAAAGAACATGTAATGAAAATAAATTATAAGTACCTTTTGGTATCGTTCAGTTTCATGGTGTGGCAACCGGTATTCATTCATGATCCAACTAGTTCGGATTCCTTTAGGAGCTTTCCCGGAGTAGAAAACTAGGGTTTTCTTTAAACCAATTGATCTTGAATTCTCAGTTCGGATCATCCGGTCAGCTCCTGTTGCCTTCCAGTAGCCAGAAGTAGTCACACGATTGGGTCGATCCCCGTTTCGATATTTCCTGTCTCTAGGGACATAGAAGAACCATTCTTTCTCTCCAATAGCTGCTAAAGCTGATCAACAATAATATAAATATATAATCAATGATCATGCATCATCACTGGAGCTAGGACTGACCAGTACTAGACAAATTGGAAGAGAAAGAAAGATACGGCAAAATTAAAATAAAAGAAAAGGTTGAAGGTTCAGCATATTATATATATACATATATACCAGGAAGTTCCCAAGGATCATAGCGATAAAGATCTAAGAAAGTAATGAGTTCCACATTGAAGCGTTTGCCCTCAACCTTACGGCGAAGGTAGAACTCGACAAGTTCTTCTTCAGTTGGATGGAAACGAAATCCTGGCATAACCATGTCATGCTCATGGTCATCATCTTTGTTGTTGCTGTTGCTGTTGCAATCGTTATTGTTGTTGTTTTGCTCGTTGTTTGTGTTGTGGCTCATGGTTGCTGCAATTGCCATAAACTAGAAAGAAAGACCAACTAGTAATTAAGGTTATGAAATAAATCCAGTTTTGGTTTGGCCTCCCCTCTAATTTATACTTGAGAGAATTGTACGAATTGAGTGGTGCTGCTGCGTGTGCGAGGGCAAGTGGGTATGGATATATGCTAAGATAAGTGATATCATGGTTAAAATTTGGTACTATATATGCCCAAAAATTTACTCTTCTCCCCGTCTATATATCTCTTTCTATCTCTTAAAATATTTGGAGAGAGGAAGAAGAAGGAGAGAGACGGGGAGAGAGAGAGGGAGAGAGAGAGTTGATCATAGAAAGATCTACATAGCTTTCAGGCCCTACATGTAAAGAGGTATTCCTTGAGGGTGTTTAAGAAGAGAAAATGACATTTCAAAAGGAGGCCAGGGTGGCCACAGCCCCTCAGCGGTGGCTTTTGGACCTTTCCTCTAACCATACAATTACATATGCAAATTTTATTTTTTTATAATTTATTTAACACCTCTATCAATTCTATTCCATTCACCAAATCGTGCGCTAAATTATCCATTGAAACAAAATTTTATTGCAATTCATCCTCCTCTACTTCTAGTATTAATTACCTCGAATTTAATCTTAAATGATATATCATATAATCCAAAAATATTTCTTATCACAAAATTAAAAAAATAGAATAAAAAATTAATATGTAAGCTTTGATTTTTTTTTTTTTATGAATACCAATAATAAAAATACATGTGTCACATTCCAATACCAATAATAAGAATACATGTGTCACATTTCGGTACCAAGTTTTTTTTTTTGGTTGTTAAATGTTGTACTTTACTTAGATTTTTTATCACTTAAAAGACTACAAATTAGATGAGGTGATGCATTTTTTTTTGTACAATAATTTATTTTTTCTTGGCATATTGTACAACCAAATTGATGTAAGCGGAAAATAACAACAAACAAAGAAAGAACACAGGAATTTTAATGAGTGAAAAGGGCTGCAAATGTGAACACCAAGTTTCTAGGTTTTATTTTCTCTAGAACAACAATTCTCAAGTGCCCCTCTTTAGGAGCTTTACAAATCCTTCAATAGGCCAGAAACCCTACCTTAACTAGAAAACAAAATAAAAATCCAAAAATAATAACAAAAATCACAAAACTGCCAAAACGTAGCCCCTAGGGTGATATTTTTAAAATTTAAAGATCTGATAATCGAAGTAGCGATTCCAAATCTGTAAAAATTTAAGCGCAATCAAACGGTTGGATCAAAAGTTGTGGCTCTTTTGAGCTGTTATTCTAGTCTGGTGTGACTAGACTTCCTTTTGGGCTTACACCTGCCACATTGATCAATAAATGTATCTGCTAATCCATTCACGTAATATGTTTGGGGCAAATCCTCATCTAGTTGTGGCAGACCCACACCTGACTACTTAGAATCACTCGTTATCATAAGCCCAACTACATCATTCCTCCTGGTTGGAGAGGACTCGTCCTCAAGTTTTGTTCCTCCTTTAAATAAGAAGTCAAGTGTTGGAAATTGAAGACATCAAAAGTCTTCAAATGATGAGGAAGACGAATCATGTAGGCATTATAATTTATATTCTACAAATACCTCACAAGAACATATCTTCCTTTTCTTCAGCTTATTATACTCATCAACTAGAAACTTGTCACGTGTAAAGACTGCTCACACCAAATCACCAACTTCATACACCACTCTTTTACGATGAGTATCAACCATGGCCTTACACGTGGCATTGTTGTTATCGATTGTTTGCTTGACTTGCTTATAAATGTCATGCAAGTAATCTACTATGTTAGTAGCTTGTAGGGTTTAGGATGATTTTAGTCGCCAGCTAAAGTTTCCTTACTACCTCTATAGAGACCACATTCTGGCAGCTCTTACTATTTATGATCAAACTGCAGACTTTGTCTTTAATGATGCATGTAGAGTGGAAGATACTGCTACGCCTCCAATCCTCATCACAATCACACACCATTGGGTGTCAACAAACTCTTTCTAATCACAATATCATCCTCATTATTAGTAAAATTTGTAAGCTCTTCCTTTACTAGCAAATTCTTTCCCGAATGACTCTCTGGTTTGCTATATTTGCTAATTTGATGTCCCAATTCACCACATTTAAAGCAACGAAGTCTTAAACTTGCTCGCTAATTTTATTGGTTTTGCCAAGCATGATTGGTGGTCTGCCTTGGGTCACTACCGCATCCTCTATTAGTTTGTTCTTACCAAACGTTCCTACTAATATTCCTGGTAGTTTGTTGTTTCTCCACCATTAAAGCCTTATGATATGCCTCTAACACTGTCCACAAAGACTAAAGACACAATACATCCTAAATAGACTATCATAGGCTATTAAGGTACAGTGCCAACAACTACTCCTCTATTTCTACTAGATCATTCCTTAAAACCAGGTGGTAAAACTTATTAGTGTAGTTATTGATGAATTTACCTCCTTATTTCAGTTTGTAGAGCCTCTGATATAAAGTATGTGAATAGCCAAAAAGAAGAAAGTGTTCTTTGATCTTCTTCTTTATCTTATCACAGTTATTGATTCTAGCTTTCCCTTGTCTCTCTCTTGTCTTCTTAAACTTCTCCCACTAAGCAGATGCCTTGCCCTTTAATCTGATTGCAACCAACTTCAATCACATTTGTTCAGGCATATCCTTGTATTCAAAAATCTGTTTAATCTCATTTAACCAGTCAATGAATTCTTCAGCCTGTAAAGTCCCTGAAAACTTAAGAATTTTGATACGAAATCCAAAATCTCTAGATTTGTTCTCTCCTCACTCAAAGGGTGGTCTCCTCTGAATCCATCTTAATTTTTTAGTTCTAGCCAAGGACCCATGATCACACTCCCGGTCCTGGTCATGCTATCTCTGGTCTCGCAGGTTCCTCCCCTCCAACCTACAGTTTAATTCTGTGATCTGCCTTTTCATGTCTTCGATGATAAGCTCTTGGATGTTCCTCTCTAGAAGAAGGGACTCCTTATCCTCTTCTTGGCCACACCCTGCTCCACAACCTCTTCCCACCATGGTTGGTTAGCGCACATAACAGCAAACAAATTCTCTTCCACTTAATTGCAGCACACAACTCGTAATAAACCTTGAATTGTTGGGCTCTAATACCAACTGATGTAGATAGAAGCTAAAGACAACAATAAACAAAAAAAGAACACAAAAACTTTAATGAGTGAAAGGGGCTGCAGATGTGAACCACAAGTTCACAAGTTTTATTTTCTCTAAAATAACAATCCTCAAGTGTTCCTCTTTAGGAGGTTTACAAAGACTTAAATAGGTTAAAGACCCTACCTGAATTAGAAAAACAAATTTGAAATTACAAAGGAAAGAAGCATGAAATCCAAAAATAACAAGGAAAATCACAAAAAACTACCAAAATCAGAGCCTTGAGATGAGATTTCAAAATCTAAAGATCAGACTGCCCAATGATCAGATGAAAAGTTATGACCCTTTTGAGTTGTTATTCTAGTCTATTGCTACCAAACCTTCTCTTCGGCCTAAATCTTTCTCACTGGTCAATAAATGTATCTGTTAGGCTATCCATGTAATTTGTCTAGGGCAGATCGTTATCTAGTTGTGGGAGACCCACATTTGACAACTCAGAATCACCCGTTCTCGCAAGCCCAACTACATCACAAGTTATTTTGTTGATAATGTACACAAGTTCATATGATCTGAGCCAAATTCAAGATAATGATTGATGAAATTAAAAGATTTCGGTAGTAATCAAAACATCATGCATCTTATATAGATCATTAGTCTTTTTTTCCCTAGTTTTTTAAAAATTCTTTTCAAAATTTTACTTGTTATTCATATTATGTTATATATATATATATTATGATAATCATATTATGCTTGTTAATGATAGTATGTTTTACAACCTATTTCCAACATTTCTATTCTAAGGCCTTTTGCCACTAAAGGTTTTCTTCAATTTCTCAAAAGCTATTTTCATAATGGGTATGACTACATTCTATGATTACATAACAAAATTGCAATTAATGAATTAATATATTTTTTGTTATGTTTAAAAAGTTGTCGATATAACAAGTTAATGTATTAATCGTGTGTCATATTAACATGTCCATCTAAGTAGTGGTTAAACATATTAATCAAGTGTTAATTGTTATGCCAATTTAAGTCTCTAAACATGTCTGTTATTGATGCAACAAAAACAAAGAATAATGAGGTTTGTTATAAATTAAAATAATTATAAATCAAAAACACTATAATAATGAAAAAAACACCAAAATAATTAATTTTATTTTTCAATATCTCATTTGCCAAAAAATTATTACAACCTTTTATGTAGAAAAACTTGAAAACCCGATTAATATTGAATAGAAAAATATTCCCTTGAAATAGAAAAGTTAGAAAGGCCTAATGATTAGTACTTAAAAGTGCATTTTTATCAAGGTTTTACATCATCATTTTACACTTGAAGTATCAATAACTCCTTACTATAACATGTTTTATAATAACATGTCTAATAATATAAGATACCTTTAATATATGGTAAATGTTCATCTTAAATGCAGGCCTATCACATAAATCAAAGGATTGATTGATGAGTTCAACTACTGAAATTGAGAAGATAAAGAGAGGGTTAAGCTTAGAAAAGAGATGCTAGTTCAGTCCAAACTGGAACACTATTCAGTCACTAGGTCATATCTGGAGCTGTAGATTTTGGATTTCAATTTGGTTTATATGGCTAGAAAGCTAAGACATAGGCCTAAAACATTCATGAAGAGTCCAAGACTCAATTCTGCTGTTTGGAAGTCCAAATCTTAGCAAAAACAGAGAAGTCTGAATCTGTCCTGGAGCCCAGACACTATTCAGTGCTCAACTCATATCTCGAGCTCTAGAAGTCCAAATGCACCGATTCATTTTTTGTTGGAAAGATGAGACAATTTCCTAGAACTTTCATGGGGACAATCTGTTCAAATTCTGACGTTAGCAATGACGTTTTGTTCAAACAAGAAGATAAGGATTGTCACCAAGTCAAGATGTGGCCACCCACTCAACAATTAGTCATCAAATCAATATTTCCGAATTTTGGCCTATAAAAGGAGGCATTTGTCATGCATTTAGGCATCTTGGTTTTCAGATCAAGATCAAGTTCTTGCTCTCTCTCTTTATATTTTTGTAATGTTTAAGTTTTGTTTATATTAATCTCTTGTTTATGCTTTTCATTTCCTTTCCTTTACTTAGTTAACTTATATCTTATTTATGTTCTTATCTTGTTTATTTATGTTTCTCTTCTTCATTATGTTTAGCTAAGTTTATTATGTCAAGGTGAAAAGGTTACTCTAATGGTGTAAGAATAAGTATAGTATAAACTCAACATGGATTTTAATGTTTGATACTAGCATGTTTTGTACTTATTATCTTATTCACTCTTAATACTTTGCTTGTTAAATGGTTAATCTAGATTTATGTTGTATAACCTTGGTACAAAAAATACTTGGCACTTTCATAGCCCAAACTGTATGGTATAACCGACACCTATGCTATTAAAGGAACTTGATTTGTTGTTAACATAAGTTATAATCATGAATACTTGACAACATTTACAAGTATTAGTATCATTCGAATAAGATAACTAATGTAATCATGTTAACAATTTATAATCTGATTGGAACCTCCTTTGTGTGTGGTTTCCAGTTGAGTAATAAGAGTTTATACTATACTTGTTTGAAGTACCATTAGTGGATCCTCTAACCTTGATAATTATTTTATCCTTATTTAATATTTACATCAATATCATATCTCAAAGTTCTCTTCAACTCTTTTCTGTTATTATCTATTTCTTTATTTGTAGTTAATACAGTTAACCTCCCTATGGTTCGACCCCGGTCTTGCTGGGTTATTTATTACTTCGACACTCCTACACTTGGGAGAAGACATCAATTCTTTGGTCGTGTCACCTAACAATACTAAATAAGAAATTATATATATATATATATATATATATATATATAATTTCTAAACTATAAAAGAAACAAAAATAATTAAGAACAATATTTATTTTCCCAAAAGATATCTTGCTTTAGTCTCCCTAGGTTAGAATGAACTCATCTATAAGTTCAATTGTTCATTGGGCAGAACCTTTTCTGTTATAAAACATTCTCCACTATAAAAACATCCAACATGATGTTCTTCGAGTAGAACCTCCAAACTGTATGGTATAACCGACACCTGTGATATTAAAGGAACTTGATTTGTTGTTAACATAAGTTATAATCATGAATACCTGACAACATTTACAAGTATTAGTATTATTCGAATAAGATAACTAATGTAATCATGTTAACAATTTATAATCTGATTGGAACCTCTTTTGTGTGTGGTTTCCAGTTGAGTAATAAGAGTTTATACTGTACTTTTTTGAAGTACCATTAGTGGATCTTCTAACCTTGATAATTATTTTATCATTGTTTAATCTTTACATCAATATCATATCTCAAAGCTCTATTCAATTCCTTTTCTGTTATTATCTATTTCTTTATTTGTAGTTTATACAGTTAACCTCCCTATGGTTCGACCCCGGTCTTGCCGGGTTATTTATTACTTCGACACTCCTACACTTGGGAGAAGACATCAACTCTTTGGTCATGTCACCTAACAATACTAAATAAGAAATTATATATATAATTTCTAAACTAAAAAAAGAAACAAAAATAATTAAGAACAATATTTATTTTCCCAAAAGATATCTTGTTTTAGTCTCCCTAGGTTAGAATGAACTCATCTATAAGTTCAATTGTTCATTGGGCAGAACCTTTTCTATTATAAAACATTCTCCACTATAAAAACATCCAACATGATGTTCTTCGAGTAGAACCTCTTCACTCAGAAAATCAATAATCCTTTTATGCTGAATAAACCCTATAGTAGGTCCCTAACACCTTTGTGTGATCTACCCCATCATGGATCCCACCACTAAGCTTTCAAATAAAAACATGTATTAACAAACCACTAGGACTTGTTAGGTAGTGATACCAACTAATAAACATAGAAATAACATCAGAAATATAAGAGGTACAAGAATAAAATATTCAGCCAAAATAGGTCTCCACACACAAACCCTAATTTAAAATTTTATTCACATTAGTGAATATTTTATCTTTAAGTAATTTGCCTCTCAGAGAGATTTATAAGCCCTTAACTAAACCTAAAAAACGAACTTAAATGCACCTTCTAGGCCTAATTTGGAGGCCTTCTAACCTTTTTATAAAATTAAGCCAAATTTAAGCATTATCCAATCGTTAGATCGAAAGTTATAGGTCCTTTTGTTATCTCAATGACTATGTGTAACCCAAACCTCTATTTTGGCGTATCCTTATCTCATTAGTCCATAAATATCCTTACAAGGCGTTCCACGTGGCCCAGTTATGGCATATCCATGATTTATTGATCAAAATCACCTGTATTACTCTTCTCAGATTGAAAAGAATGTATCCTAGTTTTGGCCATCCATCCTCTTACATTGTCACTATTGTTGATCATTAAAAGTGGTTGTATGCCCTTTTGTTCCATTGATGTCTAGCATGTTGGTACTATACAGTTAAAGACTCAAGTGAAGGAGGACAAAAACCAATCTCCATGCACTCTCAATCTTTATAAAATCAATACTTGTCGCCAATGGCTTGTTCCATATTGTATATTTTTTAACATCATTTTAATTCTCCTCACTCTCTTTCTTTGCTTCTTCCTTTTCTAAGCTAGGATAAAAATAATATATTTTTACCCTTGCTCTCAACAACTACCTTCTCTCTCTTATGAATCAACATTATATACTTCTTATTTATATTGAGGGTATATGTATTATGACATTCATCATGTAAGGCATTCCTTTTTTATTGTCACCGTTTGTCTAACAATAATCAAACACATCTTTAAAAATCTAATTACACCAAACATATCAAAATATATATTACTTATAAAAACCAAGACAAGACAACATTTGTCCATAATTACCTTGCTATATAAAATTTGTTTGTTTAGTTTATAAGTGACATAGAGCTTTGATATCAATTTACGCATATGGAAATAACATAAGAAAGATAGAAGAACAAGCAACACAAAATTATACTGAATATGGTCACACGATAAAACCTAATTTAAAATTTTATCACTAGATATTTCTGTACACCAATATTCTAATCAAAACTCAATATTAGAACTCTTCTAGGTTGCTTATATACTAGTAAAAAGTTATGAATAAAGTTGGAAGAATAATAAAAGAGTTTTAAACTAAATAGAAAAAAACCATAAATCAATTAGGAAAATATAACAAATCCCAAATAGTAACTTCTAAGCTTTATTTGAAAATCTTCCTGAACTCCGATGGCTATGAAATTTTAACCCAAAAGGAAACATGGTTTCAGGAATCTTCTAGCAAATTAAATACTAAACCAATGGTTGGATCATTATTTATACCCATTAACATCAAATTGTGTGTTAGGGAAAACAATCGTTGTTTTGAAATAATTAATAGCTTGCTTAATGGGTCCGTTTAAAGTTTTATCAATGGTATTGTGGAGTGGTAATTTCTGTAAATTTATATATTTTAATTTGTATGGACGTTGATAAATGATAATGAATATTTAATATTTATGAGAAGTTGTGATTGGTTTGTTGGATAATCTCGAGGTAAAGTAATATTTTTGCAGGTTTATTTACCTAACTTAGTTAATTAATACATGATGTCATTATAATTTTATAGAGGTTCGATATAAGTCATGGATGATCGTTCATGGATGTATCGAGATTCACCCCAAGGATTGCGGAGGATGGATTATTGTAACGGGGTTCAGGGTTTTATTAATTTTGCAACATCTATTCCCAGAAATTTTACTGGAGGCAGTATTAGGTGTCCATGCAGGAAGTGTGAAAATAAAAAGTATCTGCATCCAGATGTTGTAATGATGCATCTTCTACACAAAGGGTTTATGGAGAATTACCAGTGTTGGTATGCACATGGAGAAGTATTTGGTAGTAAGAGGAGAATGGAAGAAACGGTGGTTGGGTCTACTTCTAGTGCTAGCAACGTGCATGAAGCGGCAAATGACAACACTAATCCTTACATAAATATGGTTATGGATGCAATGAGAATGAATCAAGGTAATGTCAGTCAATGTCCAATCGTAGAAGGACCTAATGCAGATGCAGCTAGGTTTTTTGATTTGTTGAAAGATTCAGACGAACCATTATGGGATGGCTGCACGAACCATAGTAAATTATCGGCCGTAGCACAGGTGTTCATCATCAAGTCAGATCACGGGTTGAGTGAGGCCGGGTAAGACAAGATTATTGAATGGGCAAGAAGCATTTTACTTGAAGGGAACAGGCTGAAAGAGAACTTCTATGCTGCAAAGTCCATGATGAAACCCCTCGGTTTAAGATACCAGAAAATTGACATGTGCCCTAACTTCTGCATGTTATACTACCTTGAAAATGCTGAGATGACCGAGTGCATGACATGCAGGCATTCACGTTACAAACCTAGAACTAGCAGGGGAAAGACTCTAGTGGCATATAAAAAACTTAGATACTTCCCGATCACACCTAGACTGTAGAGGTTATTCATGTCACCAAGGACTGCTGAGCATATGACATGGCACCAAGCACATGATGCGGTTTATGAAGTGATGGTGCATCCTTCTGATGGTGAAGCATGGAAACTCTTTAACAGTGTGCATCCTTAATTTTCAGCTGAATCAAGGAATGTGCGTATTGGGTTGTGTACAGACGGATTCAACCCATTTGGGTCATTTGCTACTCCTTATTCTTGTTGGCCGATCATACTCACAGTTTATAACTTGCCACCGGGAATGTGTATGAGGCCGGAGTTCATGTTTTTATCGCTGTCATACCCGGTCCAAGCAGCCCGGGGCGGAATATAGATGTTTGTCTTCGACCGTTGATTGATGAGTTGGCGCAGTTGTGGTCCTCCAGAGCTCTGACTTATGATATATCGAGGAAACAAAATTTCCTTATGAGGGCGGCTTTGATGTGGACTATCAATGATTTTCCAGCTTATGGAATGCTTTCTGGTTGGAGCACGCATGGGAAACTCGCATGTCCATACTGCATGGAAAACAACAAGGCATTCACGCTAGCAAATGGAGGTAAAGCTTCTTTTTTTTACTGTCACCGTCGCTTCTTGCCACTTAATCACAGGTACAGAAAGAACAGAAAAGATTTCTTTGTTGGCAGAGTTGAAAAAGATGTTGCATCCCCGCGTCTTTCTGGTGAAGAATTGCATGATGTTGTCTCAGAGTACGGTGACACTGTGTTTGGCCTTCAATCAAGTAAGCAAAAAATTCCTGGTTTTGGTTTGACCCATAATTGGGTAAAGCAAAGTATCTTTTGGGAGCTTCCTTATTGGAAGACCAATCTGCTCCGCCATAACCTTGATGTCATGCACATTGAAAAGAACATGTTTGAGAACATTTTCAACACCGTCATGGATGTGAAGGGGAAGACAAAGGACAACATCAAGGCTAGATTGGATATAGCTTTATACTGTAACCGTAAAAATATAAAGTTGGTTTATGATGAGTCACGGGTCACAAAACCAAAAGCAAGCTTCGTGTTAGAGAAAAATGCACAACTGTTAGTCTACAAATGGCTTAAGAGTCTGCATTTTCCGGATGGACATGCATCGAACATATCAAGGCTGGTTAGTATAGAGGACTGCAGATTGTATGGAATGAAGAGTCATGACTGCCACGTGTTTATGCAAACACTCATCCCATTAGCTTTTCGTGATTTGTTGCCAAAGGGAATATGGGATGCACTCACGAAGATCAGTCATTTCTTCAAAGATATATGCTCTAGCAAGTTGAATGTTGATCACATTGAGAGGCTTCAAACGAATATCGTCGAGACATTATGCAAACTTGAGATGATATTCCCTCCATTATTTTTTGACTCAATGGAGCATCTCCCTATACATCTACCGTTCGAGGCAAAAGCTGGAGGACTGGTCCAATATAGATGGATGTACCCATTCGAACGGTTAGATATTACAGTTGCAATGTAATTCATATATAAAAGTATTTTATATGTTTTTCTTAATTGAAAATACTTGATTAATATTTCAATGCAGGTACTTGTTTAATCTCAAGAAAAAGGTTAAGAACAAGGCGCATGTTGAGGCTTTGATATGTGAGGCCTCGATATGTGAGGCCTATATTGTTGAGGAGATCTCAACATTTATCTCGTACTATTTTGAACCTCATCTGAGAACGAGAATCAATCGCGTTTCATGGTATAATGATGGCGGTGAAGTGCCTTCCAGTGGGAACTTGTCAATATTCTCCAATACTGGACCACCCAAACCTAAAAATGTCGTAAGAGGAAGATATTTGTCGGAAATAGAGTTCAAACAAGCACACAACCATGTTCTATTTAACTGTGATGAGCTGAGACCTTTTATTCAGTAAGTTTATACTAATTAAACTTTGTTAGTAATATACTGTTAATTATATATTGTAATATCATACACTCATTATCACTTGCAGGCAACATCGATAATATTTGCTCTCCAATAACTCACAGCTGACCGAATCCCAGATCTTTCAATTACAAGATGAGCAGTTTGCCATGTGGTTCAGAACACATGTAAGCACTATCACAAACTCATTCTAACTTGCAAAATTACTATACGTATGCATGTCATTACGAGATTCTCGTTCATTTACTGTTTATTGATGTACATTACATACAAGGTTTATCAAATGGGAAGGAGTGCGCCTAAGTCATTGTCTTCACTAAGCCTGGGGCCTGAAAGAAAATATAAGTGCTACAACGGGTATTTTGTCAATGGATATGTTTTCCATACTGAAGAATACAGGCAAGGAAGAAAGAAATACAACAGCGGTGTTTGTGTTAAGGGATCCACTAGTAGTGAGTTAGAAGTTGACTACAATGGTAGATTAGAAGAGGTCGTCAAACTGCAATATCATAACGAGCAGAATACAGTGTTTTTATTCAAATGCTATTGGTATGACACGACTGACAAAGGAATCAGAGTTGATCCACACTATGGTCTGGTCGAAATCAACTCAAAAGCTAGACTCCGCAACATAAACGATGTCTTTGTTTTCGCAAAGCAATGTCAACAAGTTTATTACACATACACCTCTTCATTTAGAAAGGATCGATCAAGAGTGGATTGGTTGTCCGTTTTAAAAACAAAACCCCGAGGTCGTGTCGAGGTTGTTCAGGATGAGAACGAAGACACAAGTGTGCGAGTTGAAGTCTTTCAAGTTAGTGAGTTGGTTGAACCATATCGAGTTGCTCCTTCGATTGAATTGGAAGAAAATTCAAATTTTCATGTTTTCGATGATAGTCTTGTTGATGTTGATGCAGAGGAGTTGAATTTTGTTTTGAGCTCTAGCGGACAAGCAAATGTCGATGAAGAAGATGATATCCATATTGAAGATTGCGATGAAGGTGATGACAATTCAATTGATGACGAAGAAGAAGAAAATTCTGACTAACTACCAAAATGAAGACCTATGTAAAACCCTTTTTTCATGTAATTTAGATTATGGATGATATATTTTGAAACACAAAATATTTATTACTTGAAATAATTACTTCAAATGCCACAATTACGAAATAATTACTTGAAATAATTATTGATCATGGATGATATATTTTGTAACATGAAATAATTACTTGAAATGCCACATTCACCGACGTCCATACCGACGGACTAAGCCCATCGGCATTTCATAGAGAGTTCAAAAATAATTACTTGAAATGTCACATTCACCGACGTCCATACCGACGGACTAAGCCCGTTAGCATTTCACAGAGAGTTTGAAAATAATTACTTGAAATGCCACATTCACCGACGCCCATACCGACAGATTTATAGCCGTCGACATTTCACAGAAAGTTTGAAAATAATTACTTGAAATGCCACATTCACCGACGCCCATACCGACGGAGTTATATCTGTCAGCATTTCACAGAGAGTTCAAAAAATAATTACTTGAAATGCCACAATCACCGACGTCAATACCGAAAGACCACGCGAATTCCAAAGGGTTGTGCATTAAATGCATCTCTGACCGCGTCATCTTGCCGACGGAATTACCGACGGACCACGAAAAATATGGAGGGTCATTAAAAAGTTTGGTGCGAAATTCAAAATTTACCGATGGATTTTTCACACCTCACCAACGGAATAAATTAAAATAATAATTAATTTTATTTTCCGTCGGTGAATCCGTCGGTAAAACTGGCATATAAGTTCCTCCGGCCGCCGCTTCAGTTCATTTTTTCTTCTCCTCAGTTTTTCACTTATTCTTTTCCTCTTCGTTATTCACTCCGTTCTTCAAAGGTTTCACCAGCAATCTCTAGCAACTTTTCTCGTGAATCTCCATCAGTTAAGGTATGTATTTCTTCTATTTCATTTTACTTTAAGGGTTTTTTTTGCTATTTTTTTTGTTATATTTTTTGTTTTGGTGTATTTTTTGTAATGTAGATAAAGTCTATAGTTTTTTTTTGAATTTTTTGAATATTTTTTATTGTTGTATTGGCATAATTATTATTAGTTAATTTGTTGAATATTTATTGTTAATGTTGAATTTATCATAGAATTAGTAATTGAATATGTTGAAATAATTATTAATTTTACTTTATTATTGCATGATTTGTGTTTAATTTTTTCCATTAATTTTAATTGTTAGTCTACAGTTTTTTTATTTATTGAATATATTTTATTGTTGTATTGGCATAATTATTATTAGTCAATTTGTTGAATATTTATTGTTAATGTTGAATTTACCATAGAATTAGTAATTGAATATGTTGGAATAATTATTAATTTTACTCTATTATTGCATGATTTGTGTTTAATTTTTTCCATTTATTTTGATTGTTATTCTAGAGTTTTTTTTTTAATTTATTGTTTTGTTGTATTGGCATAATTATTGAATAATTTGTTGAATTGTAATTCTTAATGTTGAATTTACCGTAGGATTAGTGATTGAATATGTTGGAATAATTAGTATAGATTGGGTCAATTGGTTGTGGCTTTTGTTAATATGTGCAGGTTTGTGGATTTGGGTAGTATCCAGTATAGGGGAGGTGTTGTCGAATTTTTTTTTAACATTTCAATTTAATTATATAATTATTTGTATAAAATTGTGTAGATGCGTAGAATGAAAGCCAAAGCTGGTCGCTCAGATACGGTCGCAGCTAGTTCGTCTAGCAGCGATGGTGATATTTCCTTAGGTGCCTCTCAAGAAGAGGCACCTACACCACCTGCGCCGTCAACCGATGCTGCCTCTTCCAGCGCTACTTCACAGCGTAGAGGCGGGGTGCCTTCGCAGTGGAATCAATTTTCCCGCAAGAACGAGGCACAATGGAAGGACGACCTTTCAATGTAAGTTTGTTAAGGTTTTAAATTTTTTTTTTAAAAAAAATTACAACATAATTTATGAAGTAATCACTATTTAATTTATTTCATTTCTTTTCAGGTTCACAAACATTGAGACCGCCCGAGTAATATCATCGGCGTTTAAATCGTCGATGGAGATTCCATTGTTTCAATGGAGTTAGATATCCAAGCATCCTGAATAGATGCCTCAAATCAATGCATTGTTTGACAGATTTCAGGTTGGTGTTAATTTATAATTTTCAGCTTATTTCTAATAAATTATTAATATAATTGTAAATAAATTATTATTTTTATTTAAACTTGTTTATTTATACACAGCACAAATTCTGCTGGGACAGTGAGCATAACACTGTTGTGAGGAGGGTGTGGGAAAATCACGCGGCAACTAGGTAAGATCGAAAACAATACAAGATTTTTTTTAGACAAAAATTTATGTTTTGAAATGTAATTTTTGGTTGCGTGAAGTAGGTTGCATGATTTTTGGCACAAAAACGGGCAAAAAAAACCTCGAGGGATAGGGGTTTCGAAAGCTGGAACGATGTTGCGGTTTGGAGGGATTTCAAACCGATATACATCCCGGAAGATATATGGCCGTACTATCTTGAGCACGTGACGTCTGAGCGATTCACACGACGCTCACAGTCCGGTGCTGACAACCGGAATTGGCCAATTCATGGCTCGGTGACAACGCACACTGGCGACTCCGTTCCGTTTGCTGCACATGCGAAACGGATGGTAAGATTAATTTAAATGAAATATATCGTTAAATTAAGTTGTTGTTAATATATCTTTTTTCATTATAGGATGCGTCTCTTGGACGTGAACTGAGCCCGATGGAGCTGTTTGTGGAGACGCACGTGCGGAGTCAAGACCGCCAAAAGGGGGTGCAACAGTTCGTTGATAACCGTGCTCAACATTTCGTGGTATGTTTGTTCAACCATTTTATTTTGTAAGTTATTATGTTTATTGAATTGAATATGATGATTACCTTTTTTATTTTCTGGAGACCTATAATAATCGGTTGAAGGAGAGATACGGGGACGATATTTTGACCCATCTGGAATTCGATCCGGATTTGTGGATGGAGGTTGGATCGTCAGTTGGACTCGATAAAAATCGGGTTTATGGGCTCTCCAACACTACGGCCGACAACTTGCGGTCGACCCATAGAGTTTCAACCGTTGGGAGCTCCCAATCAATATCGAGCTCCCAATCTAAGGAGTTTGTGGCCTTGCAGCAACACACGGCTCAACTCACCGACAAATACGACCACCTATCAGCGGAGTACGCACAACTCAAAGCGTCTCATGCACAACAAAGAGCGGAGTCTGAGTAAATCAAAGCGTCTCAAGCACAACAAACAGCGGAGTATGAACAATAAAAAGCGGCTTATGAACAGCTTCGCGAAATGATCATGAACATGGCAACACATAGTTGAACATGTGCACCTAATCCTTTTTGGCCGTATAACCACCAGCCTCCTCCTCCAGGATCTCCTCCTCCTCCAGCTCCACCTTTATATTAATTTGTAATAAACATTATTTACCTTTAAAACTTCATTTAATATTTTTTTTGAAACATATTCAGTTTGTAATGAATATTATTTAACTTTGATTTTTTTTTTATGTTTAATATAAATCTTATTTGCATAATTGGTTTTTATTACCATTAATTATATAGTTTTTATTATATATTCTAAATAATGTTTTAAAAAACAAATTAGAAAAAAACTATTACCAAGGGTTTTACCGACGGAATTAATCCGTCAGCATCTGACAGTAGCATTCAGCGACAGCCTTACCGAGAATTAATCCGTTGGCATTTGACAGTAGCTGCCGCACTTACCAACGAATTTACAGACGGATATATTCGGTCGGTATTTCATACACTCACCGACATATTTACCGACGGTACGTAGCCGTCGATAAATCACGATATCACCGACGGAATAAAAATCCATCAGTATATTTCAAGCGGGAATTATTTTTTTTACGCTCAAATTTCGTCTGTAAAACCATCGGCAAATGGTTTTTTTGTTGTTTCGACCAATATAGCGATGGAATGGTGAATCACCGACGAAAGGAAAGCCAACGGATGTAATCCGTCGGTGAGGACGTCGGTAAATAAATCACCGACGAACTTCTAATCACACACTGACGGAATATGTCCGTCGATAAAATTGTGAAATCTTGTAGTGGATGAATAATATAAATAAGAATCTTCTTCCTTTCAAATACACTCAAATTTTATACTAATAACTCCTCCATAAATCGAGTTAGGGAGGGGACTATTGAGAAATACATCAATGATTTTTACCAACTGGTGGCTAGGAATGATTTGTTAAAAATGAAAATTTTATTAGTTGTTAGGTACCTAAGTGGATTATAAAAGTGTATCTAAGATGTACTATGTTTGTATTATTTATACATAGTTTTCAAAGCCAAGAATAACAAAAAGGCGTGCACTAGCGAACAAAAATCATTTACTCAACCTGAATCAACAACTTAACAAACCATAGGTCAGAGTTTTTTATCTTGTTTAAATTTTGATGTTGTAAATATTATTAGTTGGGGCATCAATCTTTGAAGTGTTGTAAGCTAGATAATCATCCGAGTAAGAATTTATTGGTAGAAGAACTTAACTAGAAGGCTAGTGATCTTATTTATATTGATTTGAGTGGTAGTGGAAAGCTTTTTCAATGTGATACTAGTGCTAACTTACTTATCTAAAAGAATTGCTTACTTTTAAGGGTCATTCAAATGAGGATTGGTTATGAATTAGCCTCTTCCATTTAATTTGTACCATGAAAGATAAGGTCTGTAATATATGATTATTGACAATGCTAGTTGTGAGGATATGGTTGGCTAAGGCATTGGAGAAGTTGCTGCTCAAGATAGAAAAACACCCCAAGCCTTACTAATATAGGAGATTTCTCCCTAATACATAATTTTATTTTAATAACTGCAATTTTGAAATGCTATTGTAAAATCTATACGCTTATAATTGCATTTTTTGTGATAGTGTTTTTTAAATGTTATTAAAACTCCTTTTGTTTATTTTAAAAAAATTAAGAAGAAAGAAAAGAAATTCTTGTAGTTGTAGAGTTGTAGAGAAGTAATTGGTGGGGAGGTTGTTGTGGGGCTAGGAAGGGAGCAAAATGCATATAGGTGGGGGATGGGATGTGAAAAATGAGTTGTGTGTTTGTGTGAGGTGGGGTGACCATAAGAGTCAAGGCTCAAGAGAAACCCGTGACCACTCCTGCTGAGGACAATAACATGGCCTCCTTCTCCTTGTTTCCTCTCATATCTCTTTCAACATTTTATTTAAAGTGTCACTAACTATGTGTTGATCAATTTATTAAAATAGTACTTTCAGAGCAGCAGTTGTGTCATGACTCGCGATCTTCTCTACAGCTTTTTGTATTTATAGGATGTGCACAACTTGTAGTAGATGTGCCTCTCTAGATACAAATCCATCACATATAGATAGATTTTTCTTTAATTTATCTTCGTGGGTCGCTGTTTATTCATCCATGTCTCGTTAAAATGTGGTTATTCTCACTTTGTTTGTAAAAGCAGAACCTTGTCTTATTATAGATCGATCTAAAACTATCAACATGCATGGGTCCTTAGGAATCCAAGAAAAAGAAACCTAGCTACAATATTCTTCCCTGTCAAATTGGGGCTAATTAAGTGATCAAGAAAATTAACTATCTAGCCAGTAAGAGGAAGAGAGGGTGTAATATAAGCGGCCGGTTGACACTTTCTTGGATTTGCCTTTTCCTTTGGATTCTCGAGTTTTGTGGAAAAGAAAATCAAACTATAAATTTCCAGAAGGATCCACTTGACTTGCATTATACAAAGGAGGCTGCATACTTGAATACTTAAAAAGTTTATATATATATGAGGTAGAGAGAATTTTCAACGACAAGGACTCCCAGTTGCTCTCCGTCAATTAATTTATATATTTAAGTCTTTGTGGTTTTAGATTATACTGGAAGCTGAAACCCTAGCTATAGTCAGTGAGAGATACAGTAAAGTTCTCTTTCTTCAATCAAGAATCTATATTCCTAATAAGGTTTGGTTACCCAATTTAGAGATTTAATTGGTCATCAAATTACAACCAGGTAATATACTTTAACAAGAATGATGAAAGCTAGGGTATTATTCTTACCGACTTTTATAAAATATTCATCGAGAAACCCATATTTATTGACTTTATATAAAAATTTCTTAATCAAGTGAGAGGTTAATTATATGACATGAAAGCTATACATAATGTGTGTGTGTGTGTGTGGCCTTGATCGTCACTTTCTTGATACATGTATGCCCCACTTTATGGCCCAACAGCTAGCTTAGACGCCTACTCAGATTCCAGTGGATCTTTTATTCTGAAACGCAAAGAAAGTGCCAATACGAGAAAGTTGAAGTCTTCTTTAAGTGCTTCCAAAACCATTGACCTCAATTTTTATTTTTATTTTCATATTTTAGACAAACCTAGTTGCCTAATTTGTGATGGGAATGAAATCAAATATCTCCCACGGTGAAGCTTTTGAGAAGGACCGTCTCCATGATGGACGGAAACGCGTTACTGTAAAGTTCTTCGATTTTTGTTTGCTTTTAGCTGGAATTGTATGACGAGCTAACCTTGAAACAAAAAGATGGAAAACAAGAATGAACAATCAAAGCTACTAGAAATGACAGGTGGTGTAAGGCTCCAAAAGTAACAATTGTATTAGTAAAATTACGTAAATCTAAAATTAACATGACAAGTCATTCAATTTGATTGAAGAAAAAAAAAGAAAAAAAATGTGGACAACTTGTTGTCTTTTAGTCAAGATTTTGACCATTGAACATCACTGAAAAATAAGTTTTCAAACCCAAAAAACTTAATTTTTTTATTTTTTTTCACTTGAAAACCCTAAAAAAATTTAAAAACCTCAATATATCTATTTTAACCTCAAAATATCATTCAATCAATCAAAAAATACAAAATTAAAATGAATCCGATCTACCTTTTCTAGCAAGATATAAATTTAAAAACACCTCAATGATAACACTCCTACTATTAGGAGGAGCCTAAAACAAACCATGAGGTGTGTAGCTTAATTGGTCAAGTTCTAAGTTTGCTCCCTAGAGGTCACCGTTCGAGTTCCAGAAACCTTAGAGCCACTGGAAACTTACATAGTCATTAACTTCAGGGCCCGCGGGATTAGTCGAGGTACGAGCAAGCTAGTCCGGACACCCACGTTAATCTAAAAAAAAAAAAGCCTAAAACACCTCAACCAAGATTTGCATTTTTGGATGCTAGAATACGATCAATCAACTATTTTCTCTCTCATCCTCCTTTGTATTTGACTTTTTCTCTCCTTTCTAAAACTTAAGTACTTATATATATAAAAAATAAAGTTTAGGATCTAAACATAAAATCTTAAAACTAAAGGGATAAAATGAGTAAACAAAGAATATTTGGAATAAATAAAATTTTTTGTGTGAATTTAAGAAAAGCATGTTCTTTTTTTGTTTGGTTTCTTTTCTTTTAAATTTAAATTCTATTTCATGAAATTGGCCTCCAATTCAATTAGAAATTTTGATCAAATAACTTGAATGTTCAAGAATATGCAAAGAGAATATTCATTAAATAAACCATCAACGGTAGTAGAGGAGTAGTACTAACCACTATGTAGGGAAGCAGCGCCATCAGCACCGTGAACTACTCCATTCCTTTCCAGTCTTACCAACTGCTCCTCGGCAGCACTTAAATAGTAGTGGCTTGTGAGGAAGAAACAATATAAGAAGTTAATTAACTGGGAAGAACAATTCTAAAAAATAATTCAATCGACTATGTTGAGTGAATTTTTTGTTTTGTAGTTGACGGGGGGATTCATTGCCAATATAGGAAGAAAGAGGAGGAAACATTGCTCCTTATTATGCTATCATTTGTTTTGTAGTTGATGATGGGATTCCTAAAACCACATGTCGCTAGTGGAGGTGGTGTGTGAAACCTACGTGCCACTATTGTTTCAGCAATTTCAGAAGCTTCTAGTGTGCTTCCTGTTTGAATTTTTAGTTTGTGTTTTAAATTATTGTTAGAATTTGAATTTTTGGGGGTTTGTAAACATAAATGATATTTGGGTGTGTTAGTAATAAGTGAAAAAAAGGTGTGTGTGTGTTAGAATTTTATTTTATTTTGTGTTTAATAATTATTAAAAAAAAAGGGAAAAAGAAAAAAATTATTTATTCCAATGTTTTAATTGCATATGAAAAAAAAAAAATTTGTTGCTTGTTGCATATAGCCCAATAAGGATTTGGATAACATTTAAATAAGCCTAAGTTTTCTTCTTTTTTTTCTTTATCTGAAAATTCATGATGAACATTCTGGTATAAATGTTGGACCTCAAGTATACTTATATTTAAATATCAGATATTGAGTGCTTAGACTTAAAGTTATTGGTATACGTAACATCCCACTACCTACTAAGCTCCTATATTACCTTTATTAGGGTAATCACTAGGACAATAAGAGATCCTTTTGAGACCACATAATGCTTACCTCAATGTCTCATATAAAAAGATATAAAATCAACCTATAGGCTATATGTTTCACAATTAAACATTATTGTATTAAGACATGCTCAACCCTAAAAAGTATCTTGAATTGCATGACTTAAGGCTGATAAAATGGCCACTATTAAAGAGATAACCTTTGTTGAATACGAGTTGGATTCTTAATCCCTACAGTTGTTAGAATGAGATATCTTGAGACTGTATGATAGTAAATTGCCATCTCACACATGAAAGCATCCGTGGGGATGGATTTTTGAAGAAATATAGGAGAAAAGTGGAAATAAAAAAGGTGTCCATGCAAAATTCAACAATTAAAGCTTTTATACATTTTTTGGGACCCCGAGTACCAGTGCTTCACTTTTAGGAATGTAGGCATGTATCCTGCTTTGAAAAAGTATGGTTTACTGACCGAATTCCCTCGAAATCTATACAAAATCTACTTCCATCAAAGGTGCCCCAAAGTGCTAACTGAATTGGTTGAATTGATCAAAGTTCCATATCTCCATAACATATTGGAGAAAAGTGTTATAGCCTAAAGTGAAAGATGATCGAAGAGGTATTTGAATAGAGGAAGAATGACTCTAGATTTATTGAAGAAAAAGAAAAAATACTTGCTTTTGAAATCTTCGATTTGGTGTTATTTCCAAACCTCACTGGAATAATCGGTTTAAAGGTGGTTGCATCTTTTATTTCATATAAAAACACTTAAATGAATCTCATTGTGGCAATATTAGCATAAACTATTTTAACGCTCAACCATTGTAGGAGGGTTGGCAAAGGATCAATAAGATGTTATAAGCGGATGTTGTACATATGGCTAATTAGTCATATAGAAACCAAAAATACAATATTTAAGAACTTCTAGTGGTTTCATCAAAGACTATTGAAGATAGTTAAATAAGAGGAGTGGAAAGATCTGAGCGAGGAAAATTAAAAAATAAAATTACAAGGAATCCTACAAGGAGAAGTGAAGTAGAAAGCCTTATAGATAAGAGCAATAGATTGCTTGATGAGTTATAGGCAAACATGATGAGTGCCTCTGATGGGAGTGACTAAATATGTTATCTACGCACCCGCGTTGGTTGTCAAACAACTTGGGCATGCAAGGCATGTGCAAAGGACATCCTCATTATCCCAATTCTCCAGGTTATTCAAGGATCAATCTACTTTAGAAGTTGTGGAGAACATCAAACAAGACTAGAAGCTTCTGGTATTTATCAAGAAAGAATCAAATCATTTTAGAGATCTAGTTATTAGTGAAAACTATCCAAAACATTTGGAATTTGGAATTTTTCTTCTTAAAGATTGTTCTTCTAGCATTTTTATCTCCTTAAATCTTGAAGTTAACATTTGTAATTTGAAAGTTTTCACCATCTTTATCCCGTCGTGAGTAACTTTAAGAATATCCCAACCTTCATTGATTATATCACAAATGGAGATTCTTTTAAATTCACCAGAAGACACTACCATGAATATAACATTCAGGCCTTTTCAATCCAATTACAATCAGTGGATTCATCTTTGGTCCAGTTGCTGAAAAGAGTTTCAGGCTTGGTTCGTCCATGCTCTACTGAGTGTCAGACTTTCTAGTCTAGTGATTTAAAAAAATCTTTCATCCTCACCTTCCTCTAGGTGACACGATCAAAAGATTGATGTCTTCTCCCAAGTGTAGGAGTGTCGAAGTAATAAATAATCCGGCAAGATTGGGGTCGAACCACAAGGAGGTTAACTATATAAATTATAAATAACAATAATACTAACAACAACAACAACAACGATGATGATAATAATAATAATAATAATAATATAAAAGAGCTTTGAGATGTGATATTGATATAAGGATTAAATAATGATAAAAACAATTATCAACGATAAAGGATCCACTAATAGTATTTCAAACAAGTATAGTATAAACTCTTATTATTCAACTGGAAACCACACACAAAGGAGGTTCCAATCAGATTATAAATTGTTAACATGATTACATTAGTTATCTCATTCGAATAATGCTAATACTTGTAAATGTTGTCAGGTATTCATGATTATAACTTATGTTAACAACAAATCAAGTTCCTTTCATAACACAGGTGTCGGTTATACCATACGGTTTGGGCTATGAAAGTGCCAAGTATTTGTTGTACCAAGGGTTATACAACATAAATCTAGATTAACCATTTATCAAGCAAAGTATTAAAAGTGAACAAGATAACAAATATAAAACATGTTAGTATTAAACATTAAAGTTCATGTTGAGTTTACACTATACTTATTCTTACACAATTAATGTAACCTTTTCACTTTGACATAATAAACTTAGCTAAACATAATGAAGAAGAGAAACATAAATAAGATATAAGTTAACTAAGTAAAGGAAAGGGAATGAAAAGCATAAACAAGCGATTAATATAAACAAAACTTAAGCATCACAAAGAGAGAGAGAGTAAGAGCATGATCTTGATCTGAAAACCAAGATACCTAAATGCATGGCAAATGCCTCCTTTTATAGGCCAAAATTTGAAACTATTGATTTGATGACTAATTGTTGAATGGGTGGCCACATCTTGACTTGGCGACAATCCTTATCTTCTTGTCTGAACAAATCATCATTGATAACGTCAGAATTTGAATAGACTTAATCTCAAAAGTTTTGGAACTTGTCTCAGCTTTCCAATAAAAAAAGAATCGTTGCATTTGAACTTCTAGAACTCGAGATATGGGCTGAACACTGAACAGTGTCTGGGCTGCAGGACAGATTCAGACTTCTCCGTTGTTGCTACAATTTGGACTTGAAAAAGGCCTTTTTAAATCTTGGACTCCTCATGAAAGTTTTAAGCCTATGTCTTAACTTTCCATCCATATAAAGCAGATCTAAATCCAAGACCTACAGCTCTAGATATGACCCAATGACCGAACAGTGTTCCAGTTTGGACTGAACCAGCATCTCTTTTCTAAGTTTGGCCCTCTCTTTGTCCTTTCAATTTCAGTACTTAAACTCATCAATCAATCCTTTCATTTATATGATAGGCCTGCATTTAAGATGAACATTTACCATAAATTAAAGGTATCTTGTGGTATCAGACTTGTTATTATAAAACATGCTTTAGTTAAGGACTTATTGATACTTCAAGTGTAAAATGATGATATAAAACCTTGATAAAAATGTATTTTTAAGTACTAGTCAGTAGGCTACCTCACTATTGAATTGTTATGGTGATGTCAATGTTGACATGTTCAACAAGGAAAATAGATCTCACTCTAGAAAAAGTAAACTTGTTTTGATACCACTTGACAATCTCATTACTATTCCTTGTATGTTAAAAGCAATTTGCTAACACTTATGAACACTAATCAGTAACCAAATAAATATAAGTGTGGAAAACTTAAATGAACAAGTTATTTGGTTATGAAGGGAAAACCTTTTGAAGAACTATTCAAAAGTTTTTTTTAAAAAAAAAAAACTCTCTAGAGCATCTAAACCAGGATAAACAATTTTCACTAGTTTACAAGATTACAAGAAAAATATTTTTTTTACTATAAATCATTTATGTCTATACTACCTTGTCAAGACAAATACTTCTTTTTGTCTTTTATCATAGTAGCTTGACACAACATCTAACGATCTTCAAATTGTTGTCATTCTAACTAGAACATTCAGTTGTTAGCGGTTAACATAGGAACCCCCTGGAGTTTGCAGGATCTCCAACTCTTCAGCGAACAATTCTTCTTGAGAATTTTCTTTACACTCCACTTATGTGTTAAAATTATATGTTGCGACACTCTATGTACTTAACTCCTTAGTTGGTTTGACACTCTTTCTTCGCTGCAAGTGTTGCTCCATTGTCTTTCCTTATATACACATCCATGTAAAAAGAATAGGAACATTTGATAAAAATTATCTTTAAGCTTCCTAGTTTGTTATGTTCTTAATAGACTCCAAATCATGTTCCACAAAAACACAATAGTTATCTTCTAATAACGTGTGTTTATCTTTTTTTAATAAAACTTATTTGAACTTCCTCTATAATTTATTCAAACAAACGAGATAATTACAAAAATAATCACGTTATATCCTATAAGATAAATTCAACCAATTCTTTATCTATTTTGGACAAACAAACAATCTAAACAAATTTATCTTCATCAACATAAATAATCATTCACAAGTGACAAAGTGCATTGTTGTTTTTTTTATTACTCTTTTATCTTCTTTTATTTATGTTCTTATTTTATTAAAAAGTGAATTAAGGAACAATCAACTTTTCCTATGTGTTCAGGAATAACCTTGAATCAATTAATGATATGGCTACTTGTAGTGAATAAATAATGATATACATATATTTGTCTAATTGATAAATGAATTAATTAGTAATGCTCTAAATAAAGATGGATGGTGTAAGAATATGGAGACGAGGCAGAGCGAGGCAACTTCCAAGCGAGGTCGATAACTGCATGGAATCTGCATTCGACGACTCGAGAACCAGTCACACCTCGTCGGCTGCTAAAGAAAATCTTCCACCAATCTCCCTCTCTGGCCTGAGAGAATTATATATGCAAATATGGACCCACATGTATTATATTATTAGGCACCAAGGGTTAGTTGAAGAGTATTAATCCCACCACCATACCCCAAAGTTCTCGTGGCCTGGACCAGATTGACGGTCGTCGACCCTCTCTCTTGGCATTTTTTGCTATGCCTTTAAAATGTTTAATGCATATATGGAACAGTAAGATCTAGTGAACATGATAATCAATCAAAGACTCTAGCTAGAGCTACATGTACAAACAAATTATTACGCCAAGTTGATGTATGCATGATATAAACTGCAAGTAAAAATCTCAGACGGCATTAAATGCTACAAATCCAGACGAAGGGAGGCTATACAGTCTACAGCATACAAGGTGGGGTTTCTGGGCCGAACACACCGACCATTTAGACTGTCAGGAATTGTTCTTTAAACGTCCAAACAATCTAGTGATGTGAGGATACTCCTGCCAACTGATGAGTCCTTGTTATGTGGGTTAAATGATGTTCTACATAACTCAGTTTTATACGAAAAATAAAAATAAACATAAATAATAAATAAAAATCATTATCAATCAATTACCCAGCAACCGAAGAAAAAAACAAACCCTAACTTTTTAGAATGAAGAGTAAAGTTGAATCCACCCAATTCATGTTAGTATAGAGACTACATAAACCACATACTCATATGTGATTCACGACAAAAATGGAGATGGACACTTTTGTCCATTTGAATGAGTCAATTCATCTCTTGTAATAATTTCAATAATGCTAAAATTTTAATTTTATTAATGTCTTTGTTAAAGTTTCAATTAAGAATTATTATTCTTTTTAATTTATCCAAACAAGTGGAAAATGTCTTTTTAATCCTTAATTTCTTACAATTTTATCAAGTTGAAGATTGATGAATTCAAATCTTTATCTTTCATCTACAAGATCCAAATAATATTACACGCATTATATATATATATATATATATATATATATATATATATGCACAAAAGGGAAGGGAATAGAAAGAAATATAAATAGTTATTTACTATGGATTATGGACTATAATTAGTAGTGGTTTTTTTAAAAGTATTTTTTACTTAAAAATATATCAAAATTATATTTTTTAAAATATAAAAACAAATAGGGCCTAAAACGTGTTGCTTTCCATTGTAGTTAGCATTGCTTACCTACTCACAAAATATTATGGATCTCCTATGTGTATTTTAGTAATTTATTTTGGTTTTTAAAGTTTAATTTTGGACGATTTAATCCTAATCGAAAGCCAATTACTTTAGATTTCTTAGTTTAGGGTGAAATTGGAACAAGAGGAACCAGAATGAAAAAAAGACATCGAACATAGGTGGCATGCCACAGATTTTAGGAAAAATACACATAAGTTCTCAAACTTTCAAATAACACAAATTATACAATTTAGATCCCTTTAATTTATTTATTTTTAATCAATTTTGGTATAAAAATTTATTTGTATTATTTTTCAATTCCTGGTTAGAGAGAGAAGAGATAGAAAGATCGTTGAATTCTAGCAATGAGAGAGAAAGTCATCGTTCAATCCATTTCTGACCACGAAAATAGATTTTTTTTATGTCCACGAATTCTATGAGGTGAGAGGAGCTTGATGATGATTGTTTGGTGTCTCAATGTTTCTTGAAAAAATAGATCTAGGTCGAGGAAGATAAATCTAAACCGGATAGATTTCAGGTTTTTTGTAAACACAAAAAAAAGAGAGAAGTAAAGCCAAAATGACTCCACCATTGCTATTGATTTCTGAAACGGCAACAACATAATTTTTTGCCACTGATTTTCAAATCAACAAAGATGCAGTTTGACTATCAATTTTTGAATCGGCAGCAGCAAAGTCTTTTGCTGTCGATTTCTGAATCAGCAGCGGTAAAGTTTTTGGCTGCTGATTGCTGAATCGGCAACGACGTAGTTATTAGCTATCAATTTCTGAAACGGCTGCGGCAAAGTTTTTGGCTGTCGATTTCTGAATCAGCAGTGGCATTGTTTGGCTACCGGTTTCTGAATCGGTAGCGCCACAGTTTTTGACTGTTGATTTTCTGAATCAAATTAGGTTTTGTTTGGCAAAAAATAAAACTTTGCCCCCAGAATTTCTGGCCACCATAGTGATGGCCTGAAATTGGGCTTACAGGCGACACGTCAGCTATCTTGGTAAGTGACATGTTGCCTAAGTCTTTCTTTTTTCAAAAAAAAAAAAGAAGCGGACAATAAATTGTTCGATTCTTTAAAAATTAATAATAAGAAAAGAAACAAGCCCAGGCGCGCGGGCCTAGGCTTGAAGGCCCTACCCATGTGTATGGGCTCTTTTTCATGTGTGTGTGTTAAAAAGAAAAAAATTATTTAACGTATTTGAGTCCATAATATCCAAGCTAGTATTTTTTTATATTTTTCTTTTTATTTATTTATATATTTTTTAAAATAATTTTTAAATTTATGTTTCAATTAATATCGTTTATCTATGATTTGTTTTTATTTTTTTATTTAACTTTTTTTAGATAGATATTTTTATAAAATTATTTTGTGTGTTTAATTTTTCTAAAGTGATTTTTTTAAAATTTTTTTATCTTTTGAAATTTATTTTTGAAAATAAAAATATTTATTTTCAGATAATATTTCTGATTTATCTATAATTTATTTTATCTTGCATAATATTTTATTTAAATAATTTAATGTGTGTGTGATTGTTTTTATTATCGTTTGATTGAATTAAAAAATTATTTTAATTAAAAAAATTTAGCAAATACAACCAGATAAATATCTCATCTTATAAGATTAATCTTGTCTCTTAATTTTTTGACTTTTTTATTTTTAGTTATTGTTTTTTTTTTAATTTATTAGCAAATATAGATCTCGAGTTATTTTATTATATGTATACATAAAGTTTTTTATTTACACTTCAAAAAAATTTAGCTATAAAAATACATCAAAAAAATTATATATATAATTTTTTTTTTAAAATAAAAATATTTGACATATGGCATATCACTTGATATATATTTAATAGGGCACCAGCATTTCCTAATATTAGCAACAGAATTGGCGCCGTGGTTACTCGTTTGATAGCACGGCCACGTTATCAAACGAAGCCAGTTTGGCAACTAAGCATGTGATTATAATTTTATCCCAAACGGTTGTTTTTTTTAGTTTATCTAAATTATTCAATTGTATATACAGAAGAAATAAATAATCTGAAAATGTAATTATAAGAAAATCATAAAGGAAAATTTGAATAAAATTTTAAATATCCAGGAAATTAGATCTTCTAACTATATAGTTTGTATTGTCCAGTATATATATATATATATATATATTATGTGTTTTAAAGTTACATTTTCAAATATTATATTACTTTTAGAGTTAACTTTCTAAGTTATTTAATGCACTTATCCAATGAGATAATCTTATCATACAGAATAATTAGTTTATAGTTGATTTGACTAGTCTAAAAATAACTCAAATAACCAGTTAAGAGTATCATTTGATTTTAAAAAAAAAATCAAGATGATCTTTTTATTTTAATATTGAGACTACAATATATTAAATCAACTCATACTTAACAACTTAACTTATCAAATTCACGGTTCTAGATTTAATAACTTTGTTTTTTTTAAATATTATTCAATTACATGATAACAAAAATAGATTCTCATAAAATAAAACACAAACTAAATATTAAGATATTTGTTTGAAACTACAATAACTTCATAAAAAAATAAAATGAAATAATTTATGAAAATAAATTTAAAATAAAAAAAATATTTTTTAAAAAACTGTAGACATAAATAATTAAAAAAAAAAGTGAATCAATTCTTTTAGATATATTAAATAATAAATATAATTTTTCGCTTCAACAAATATCGACTACACCACAGAGATGACAGCAATTCATCTTCCATCCTAAAGCGCGTAATGGAGTCATGACCGCATACCTGTCATATTGGCACACGGCAATTAGAGACTTTTCTACGCACTAAATCGTATTGTTCCTAATTTATTCTTTTTTTTTTAATATAAGTAATAATTTGGTAAATACTATTTAAAATTTATATAAATATCTTTATAAGAGAAACTCAAACTTAATCTGATTTAATAAAATAATAAATATAAAGATATAAATTATAACACCATGTTAAATTTTTATTTTTTTAATAAATTAAGTTGTTTTTGAGTGTCTTATACGGGGTATTTTTTTTAGTCTTTTAGGGTATCAAGTGAAGTTTCTAGGATGGTTTCAACAAGTCTAAGACATCTTCTAAAATGATTTTTTTTAATTTCAAATTTGCATGCACTTATCAATATATTGGACTTAATTTTTTTATATTCAAAGAATAAAAATGAATGATAAAATTTAAACTTATAATTATTTTATCATAAAAATTCTAATATAATATTAAAAAAATTACATTAATTCAAAATTTTATATTATTACGTTAAACCTGATAAATAAATTTTTATATCATATATCAAATGGGATAGTTAGTAGAAACATTAACATTATACATACTAAAATAGCTATCAATAGCAACTTAAGACTTGCAAATATAGTATTTATATTGTGATTCTTGATTTAAACTCTACGTAATTTATTTTTTAAAATTCATTTAATATTTGTGATGCATCATTAGCACCTCCTCTTTCTATCGTAATTAATTCTATTGCTTTTATAAGTTTGTACTAATCAATAACGGTGTTGTTTCATGTATATTCATCAATAAATTATTCTTATTATTGTTGTTTTTATATCCTAATAGCTGCTTTTTTTTCACATTTCATACCCTTTCTATTCTTGAACACTTCAATCAATATTTTTTATAATAAACTTGAAGATGGCGTCTCTTGGAAGTTTATGAGCTATTAGCATTTGATATAAATAATGATGACATGTCAATAATGTGAATGGTTCTTGTTGAATGTATGTTTGTTGAATGTATGTTTCATGAAAATCTCATGTTGTTCCCAAATTTTTTTTTTAAGTGTGTTTGATCGAATTTTGGATGAGGGTTTCCTTGAATTTAGTATGTGTTTTTGCTTCAATTTTAGATGTGTTAAGAGGGATTTTCTTTGATGGTAGTTTTGTAGTTTTCTGTTAGAAATTTGGATGATGTGGTTGCTAGAAATTTTCAGTCAATTGTTGTTGTAAAATGGTAATGGAAGAGGAAGCATTCTTGTTAAAATCATGTTTTGATGGCATTTTTGTAATGAAATTAAATGTAAGTAACGACTACTTTTTTTTTAATTGCAAGCAATTGTCAAATGGATGGCATTTTTATTATTTTGAGGCATTATTAAATTAAATATAATAATAAATTTATAAATATTCAGATTTTTTTTTCATGCGATGTTGATAATGTAAACTATTATTTAATAATAAAGTTTAATTTCTAAAGTAACACAGAAAGAGTAAAAACAGAAGGTTTTTAATAATTATTCTTTTTTTAAAATGATTTAAAATATAAAGATAAATTATAAACAGTTAGATTTTTAAAGCATAGATCGAGAAACACCGAGTCTAAATATGATTTACTCTAGCCAATCCCTAAAGTTTCTAACTAGAAAATTTCTACGAAGAATATATAGTGTTCCTATATGTATCTTTTATCTATCGTTACGATGTCTATTTGGTCATAAACCACACCATGAACGTAGCTAAGCCCCCATCTTAATCTTCTTGTTTTTGTTATTATGCTTTTAATAGTTTTATTATTATTATTATTATTATTTCATTAACGTGGGTGTCTGATTAGTATTTAAAAGTATATTTTTATCAAGGTTTTATATCATTATTTTACACTTGAAGTATCAATAACTCCTTAACTAGAGTATGTTTTATAATAACAGGTCTGATAATATAAGATAGCTCTAATTTATGGTAAATGCTCATTTAAATGCAGGCATATCTCACAATTCAAAGGATTGATTGATGTGATTAACTATTGAAAGTGAAAGGATAAAGAAAAGGCTAAGCTTAGAAAGGAGATGCCGTTTCAATTCAAATTGGAACACTGTTAAGTTATTGGGTCATATCTGGAGCTATAGATCTTGAATTTCAATTTGATTTATATGGATAGAAAGCTAAGAAATAGACCTACAATGTTCATGAATAGTGGAAGACCAAATTTATTGTTTTCAAATCCAAAGTTTAGCCACAAAAGAGAAGTTAGAATTTGTTCTGCAATCCAGCTCAAACACTACTCAGAATTTTACCCATAGTTGGAGTTCTAGAAAGCGACATGACATCAAATTTGATGGGTGGAAGGATAAGACAATTTCCAACAACTTTCATGAAGACAACCTGCTCAAATTCTGATGTTAGCAATGACATTTCATCCACACAAGAGCTTAAGGGCTATCCACTATGTCCACCAGCAGCGCTACTCAGTATTTTAACCATATCTCGAGCTCCAGTGATCCAAATGCTCTTAAATTTTATGGGTGAAATTTTTAGTGATCATGCAACTTTGAAATATCTTCTTTCAAAAAAAGATTTTAAGTCTAGATTAGAACGATGGATTTTGTTACTTCAAAATTTGATATCACAATCAAAGACAAGAAAGGCACTGAAAATGTTGTTGCGAATCATTTGTCAAGATTGACAATAGATTCCACATCTAACATCACACAAATCAATGAGTACTTCCCTAATGAATATTACTTTCTATTGCTACAATGCCTTGGTTTGCTAATATTGTTAATTTTCTTGTTTCAGGACATGTGCCAGCTCATTAGAGTACCCTAAACAAAAGAAAGTTCTTGAACAAAGTGAATAACTTTTATTGGGATGACCCTTATTTATTCAAATATTGTCCTGATCAAATATTTTGAAGATGCATTCCTGACAATGAGGTAAGTAGTGTCATTAAATTTTGTCATTCTCAAGCATGTGGGGGTCATTTCTCATCAAGAAAGACAACTGCAAAAATCTTACAAAGTGGATTTTACTGGCCCACCATGTTCAAGGACACGCATGCATTCTGCAAGACTTGTGAAAATTGTCAAAAGTTGGGATCTATTTCAAAATGTCACATGATGCCTTTAAATCCTATTCTTGTCATTGAGATCTTTGACTGTTGGAGTATAGATTTCATAGGTCCATTTCCTTTATCATTTGGTTTCCTGTACATATTAGTCGTAGTAGATTATGTTTCAAAATGGGTAGAGGCAATTCCAAGTCGAAACAATGATCACAAAACAGTGATAAAGTTTTTGAAAGAAAATATCTTAAGTCGCTTTGGAATTCCTCAAGCCATGATAAGTGTGGTGCAACATATTTCTGCAACAAGTCATTTGAGTCTTTAATGAAGAAATATGGAATCACACACAAAGTTGCCACCCCTTATCACCCTCAAACAAGTGGACAAGTAGAACTTGCTAATAGGGAGATTAAACAGATTTTGGAGAAAACAGTGAACCCTAATAGGAAAGACTGGTCTTTAAAACTTAATGATGCACTTTGGGATTATTGAACTGCTTATAAAACATCATTAGATATGTCACCTTATAGAGTAGTCTATGGAAAACCTTGTCACTTGCCTGTGGAACTTGAACATAAAGCTTATTGGGCTATTAAAGCTTTCAATTCAAACCTTGATGATGCTATTCAGCTACGAAAATTACAAATAAATGAGCTTGAAGAAATAAAAAATGATGCATATGAAAATTCAAGCATTCATAAAGCAATAATCAAAGACTTTCATGATAAGAAAATACTGAGAAAAACATTCAATGTTGGTCAAAAAGTCTTGCTCTATAATTCTCGACTCCATTTATTTCCTCGAAAACTAAGATCAAGATGGAGCGGTCCTTTTATTGTGAAACATGTGTATCCATATGGGGCCTGTGATATCGAGAATCCAAAGAATGGTAATGTTTTCAAGGTAAATGGACATCGTTTGAAAGTTTACTTTGATAATTTTTCAATTAAAAATGACTCTATTGAATTGGGTACTCCAGTATATAAAGATTGATTCTTTTTCTCACATTGTTTTTGTGTTTCTTTTTGGTGTGACCTTTGTTTTGTTAGTTTCTCTCACCCAGGTCAAATGGCGAATAACGATACTCCGTGACTCTTAAGTCGGTTCTTTTAGTTTCCCATGATAACTGATATTTGTGTATATATTTGTGCAATTCTTTGCTCTTTCTCCCTTCTTTGCATCTCTTTTCCACTTCTCATCTAAAAAAATGGACACCATTCTTGAAAAATTGAAAAAGTATTTTCCCGCTCTGCCTCAGAATGCAATTACAAAAATTTACCATGCTAGGTGTGAAGGATTGAGATTGTTAATGAACCATGGAATTCCTGAAGATATTCGCTAGCTAGTTGAAGCAAAGGTCTGATTATCAGGTGAGTCCTCCAATTCTTTCATTTCATACATGCCTGGAACAAGTAAAAGCACTTTTGCAAAGAAACATCGTGCAAAATGACTGAAAGTCTGTCACAGATATGCTGGATGGACTTGTAATGCAAAATGTCATTATTTAGGAATGGTATCTATAAACCGTGAAGATAAAATACAGTTCATTAAGGATGGCCTGAGTAAGGGGTCTTTAGATAATCTTCTATTAACTCTTGAGACGCACCCTAGTGGAGATGTGTATTGTGCAAATCATGATTTATGGCCACAATTTCATAAAGAACATGCTCGACATAGTCTTGGGAATCTGACTAAAAAAGACCATGTTTGCCAATTTTTAAGAAAACTGGATGGGAAGCTTATCCCCGACCCATAGAGGGCGTTTAAGTCGTTCTTGGATGTAAAACCAAGAGAAGATGTGAGCCACAATCACAACTACTTGTACATACACATGTTTTTTTAAAAAAAAACAGAGAGAGAAAAAGAGAGAGACTCCAGTTGGCCTACATATAGGTGGTATGATTGCATTTTCAATTTCTCATCTATAACATCTTCTCTTCCTTACCTTCATTTCTACTCAACCCACACATTCAACAGATATCAAAGTGTGTAGAAATGGCAGGTTCCTCAAGTCCTCAAATAAGAAATATTTGTGTTTTCGATGGGTCCAGTCCTAGGAAAGAAAAAACGTTTTTAGAATCAGCAAATCATCTTGGTCAGGTATTAGCTGAGAGAAAGATTCATTTAGTGTATGGCAGAGGCAGCCTTGAGTTAATGGGGGGTGTCAATAACTGTATTTTTAGGAGGCAGTCAAGTTTTGGGGGTCGTCCCCAAAGCTTTAGCAAAAGAGGACCTCCTTGGAAAAATAATTGGAGAGGAACTATAGGTCTCCACAATGTCTGATTGACTGAATACAATGTTTAAATATGTTGATGCCTTCATTGCCTTACCAGGTGGTCTAGGCATATTAGAAGAGATCTTTCATATTTCCTCTAAGGCTCAACTGCACATTCACCATAAACCTATAGGTTTGTTAAATGTTAATGGTTTTTATGATAAATTGTTGTCTTTTTTTGATCAAGCTGTGGAACATAAATTTCTAACATCTTCGGCATAACCAATCATAATCTCTGCTGCTACTGCTGAACAATTGATTGACCAACTACAATCTTTTATCCCTGTAATTGATCCCTCCATGAGTCGCATAAATTGGTCAACTAAGAAAAGCCGTAAAAAGCTTAGATTGGATTTGAGCCTTCGTTTGTGAAACCTTGTGTCTTTTTGTTTTATTATTTTGTTTTGTTATTTCTTATACTTGTTTAAGTGTGTTTTAGGTTTGTCAGTTTTTGTTGTTTCAGGTGATGTCTTCTATACTCTATCTTTCTACCTTAGAACATTGAGGACAATGTCTCGTTTTGGTTGGGGGGCAGGGGTAGTAGTTGATTGATACTTCAAACAAAAATTTAACTAACTATGTTTTCTATTTACAAAACTGTTGTTACTAAGATGGTAGAGTCAAGGAGTTCTTTTGTTAAAGTGACTCTTGAGACGCATTTTAGTAAATTTTCTTAACAAGATCTATCATAATACTTCTTGAAATATTTAGGTTTAAAAACTCTCGCATTATTATCAATTGATTATGCTTATATACTAATTTAACAAGTATTCTTAAACCTTCATTTTCACACACACACTTCAACATATGATTGTGGGTCGCACATTGGATTATTACATTATTTATATTCTTTTGTTAAAGGTAACAACTAAGGAAAAGGGATAGTATATAATTTGCAAAAAACAAAAAAAAACAAAAACAAAAAAAACAATAAAAACGCAGATAAGTTTCGTTTCGTAGCCTCCTTAATCTAAAGCAATTAAGCTTGAAGGGGTGTTTTAACACCTAATACCCTAAAGTCAACTGACTTGGGAGATATTGGCCCAACGCTTGTTACATGGGTTGAGGAGAAAAGCTTAAGAGAATCAAACATTGCACTATCTACGTATCAGTATCTGCAACCCGAGTTATTAAGCTCGAAGGGGTGTCTCAACACCTAATGCCCTAAGACCAACTGGTCTGGGAGTGATTAGCCTAAAGCTCGATACATGGGTTAAAGATGCATTGTATTTTAAGTTTTGTGTGTGTGTGTGTGTAAAGAAAAAAAAAGATAATAATCCCAACTCGAGGAAGTTAATCTTAAACATTAGAACAAAATATTGTTTTCTTCCAATAAAAGCTCCATCATCTATGTTTTCATACATTTGAGCACATAAAAAAAAGGGTTTATTAATATTTTGTTTAAGAGGTATTAAGCAGATATATATAAATTTAATGAGAGTTTGTTTACTTGGATAGATTAATGGAAGTTGAATGATGAATGCCTTGCTATGTGGAACTTGCAAGTTGTTTTTCTATTTTAACGCTTTGATTACTAGGGACTAGTAATAAGCTGGTTAGGGGAGGTGATTAGTATTTAAAAGTGCATTTTTATCAAGGTTTTATATCATCATTTTGCACTTGAAGTATCAATAACTCCTTAACTAGAGTATGTTTTATAATAACAGGTCTGGTAATATAAGATAGCTTTAATTTATGGTAAATGCTCATTTTAAATGCAGACATATCTCACAATTCAATGGATTTAATTTATGGTAAATGCTCATTTTAAATGCAGGCATGTCTCACAATTCAAAGGATTGATTGATGTGATTAACTATTGAAAGTGAAAGGACAAAGAAAAGGCTAAGCTTAGAAAGTAGATGCCATTTCAATTCAAATTGGAACACTATTCAGTTATTGGGTCATATCTGGAGCTGTAGATCTTGGATTTCAGTTTGATTTATATTGATAGAAAGCTAAGAAATAGGCCTACAATGTTCATGAATAGTGGAAGACCCAAATCTGCTATTTTTAAATCCAAAGTTTGGCCATAAAAGAGAAGTCAGAATTTGTTCTGCAATCCAGCCCAAACACTGCTCAGAATTTAACCCATAGCTGGAGTTATAGAAGGCAAAATGATGTCAAATTTGGTGGGTGGAAGGATAAGATAATTTCCAACAACTTTCATGAGACAACCTGCTTAAATTCTGATGTTAGAAATGACATTTTATCCAGACAAGAGCTTGAGGGCTATCCACTACGTCCACCGGCAGCACTACTCAGTATTTTAGCCATATCTCGAGCTCCAGTGATCCAAATGCTCTTATATTTTATGGGTGGAAAGATAAGATGATTTCCAACAACTGTCATGAAGAACACTTTGCCAAATTCTGATTGCATCAATATCATTTCATCCAGCCAAAATGCTTGAGTGTTGGTGTCCACCAAGTCCACTAAATCAATAGTTGGCCACTACATCAATAATCAATTACCAAATGAATAGTTCTGAATTTTAGCCTATAAAAGAAGGCATTTACCATTCATTTAGGAATCTTGGTTCTTCAGATCAAGATCTTGCTCTTGCTCTCTTTCTTTGTAATGTTCAAGTTTTATTCCATGTTATATTTTCCTTAATCTCTTGTTTATGCATTTTATTTCCTTTACTATACTTAGTTAACTTATATCATGTTTATGTTCTTATATTGTTTATTTATGTTTTTCTTCTTCATAATGTCTAGCTAAATTAATTATGTCAACGTGAAAAGGTTTCACTAATGGTGTTAGAATATGTATAATATAAACTTAACATGGACTTTAATGTTTATATCCAAGAAAGTTTGCTATTAACATGTCTTATCATTTTTATCTTATTAATTCTTAATACCTTGCTTATTAAATGGTTAATATAGATTTGTGTTGTATAACACTTGGTACATCAAATACTTGATCCTTCAGAGTCTTCCGCCGACATCGTTGTTATGAAAGAAATTTGATTTATTGTCAACATAAGTTAGCATCATGAATACCTGATAAAATTTATAAGTATGGTATTATGTAAATAAGATGATTAATATGATCATGTTAATAATTTATAAAGAGTTTATACTTTACTTATCTCTAATACTATTAGTGGATCCTCTAACCTTGACATTTGTTTTTATCATTGTTTAATCTTCACATTTATCTTACATCTCAAAGTCCTCTTTAACCCATCATCATCATCATCATCATTGTGGCTGTTATTGTTGTTGTTGTTATTATTATTATTATTATTATTATTTATAATTTATATAGTTCACCTCCCTGTAGTTTGACCCCGGTCTTATCGGGTTATTTATTACTTTGACATTCCTGCACTTGGGATAAGACATCAACTCTTTGATTGTGTCAGTGTCCGGGTCAGTTTATACAGGTTAGTTTATACATACCTAGACAAATTTTTTATTTAAGTTTTTCAATATACATTATCTGTTAGAGAATAATATAAATCATGTTCTGAAACCTTACTTAAAAGCTTAAGCTTTTAGGGTTGAATTGGTTCTTTGACATGGTATCAGAGCCTTGATGACCAAGTGGTCTTGAGTTCGAATCTCACCATCCCTATTTATTTGATAAAAAGTAAACACAAGATAATGTGAGCCTGTGCAAGTTTCAAGCTCAAAGGGCTTTCACTTGAGGGGGTGTGTTAGAGAATAATATAAATCATATCATGAAACCTCATCTAACAGCCTAAGTTATTAAGTTGAGATGGTTTTTTGACATAATCAATATGTCTTTCAGTTTTGATATCACATATCAAAACTGATTCCTAAAATAGCTAAAATTTAGCTAGCTGTGTATAGAAAAATATTACAATCTGCGAACGTGTCCTCTTTAACTATATTGAATCCTAAGATATCGAATTCTCTAACTTATACTTTTCTCTAGTTTCATTAATATTTTCATTTTTAAGAATAAGTAGAGCAAGGACTTTAGATCACCAATGTCAGTTTAATTATATACCGTTTTTCCTTTTTTGTTTTTTTAATATCATATCATTTTTAAAACCTTCAAACGCGAGCACAAAAGTAATGAGCAATACCTAATGGGAATATGAGTTTTATTCTCTAGTTTTTTACTTAAGTTTTCAGACAGTATTCTAGAGTGGTCTTTAATTTAGTTGGGGAGTCATTACCTAGTATTACGACTACTAGAAATCCTAACTCGTTTTTTAGAGATTCTAGGTAATGGACTGGTTGCGTAAAGGGAAGGTATTAGCACTGTTAGTATGCTTTTCTTAAGGTAATTTGCATTAGTTTTTATTGTTTGTTAAGGTCTGATGATGTCTAATTTTACCGATTTACTATGACAAGTTTGCTATACTGTATTCCCTATGTTTTATCAGCTTTAAGAATTCATTGGTTTTTCCTTTAGTGATGAGTTTATTTCTTTCTTTCGTCAGATCAACCACTTCCTTACCCTTAGCCTTCCTTTATTTCTCTAGCTCTTCCAGAGTGAAACATCTTTCATTGCGAGTTAAGCGTCCGACTTCTGATTGAAAGATGGGTGTTGGCTGCATGCTCTAGAAAGAGTACGTGTAATTATGGGGTAAGGCATTGTACCACTATGGGTTTGGACATGATTAATTTGGGCAATCCACTTGTAGTGAATTGCACCAAATAAATTTCTTTGTTTTTACTAGATACATCCAACATGAACACCTCTCTATGCATCCCTTTTTCAATTCGAAGAATCCCTTATATCATCATTTGTATCACCTTATCGTAGAAGCATTCACATTGGTTAATCATATGGCCTTCTTCACCGTGATACTTGTAGAAGTTCATGGTACCTTCTTTATACCATGCTTTTATCAGCATCTCATAAATTCTATCCATCGGCACTTTTGAATTCCTTGGTCATTTCACCTCTAGTACATTTACCGAACCACTACCTGAAATATGATTATGCAAGGGAATTGTACTCATATTTAGAGATTCTTCAGACATTATCCAACCAGCCTTGATTAATTGTAGGAGCTTCTTCTTGAAGGCATTGTAAGTATGAATGTTATGTCTTGTAATGCTGGCATGATACTCGTAGGTAATGTGTGGTTTATACCAGCTGGGGTAAGGTGGCTGCAAAGGCGTGAGTGGCACTGGAGCTACTTGCCCGATGCTCAGTAGCTTTTGGTACATCTTGTTTAAGGATAGTGGTAACAGGGGTACCTGTTCTTGGACTCTATGGTAGTTTTTCTTTGGGAAATTTTCAGTTTGGATTTTGATCTGGTTATTTTGAGGCAATTTGGGATTCAGTTCTTCCTTGGGAAATTGAGAGTTAAAGTTAATGTTGGCAATTTGGGATGAAGAGGATGGAGTGTTATAATTCTGGAATTGGCCCTTCTTACTTTTGTAACCACTCTCGATAAAATCGACCTCCTTCTTTCCTCTGAAGCAATTTTTCTCAATGGGCATAAAAATTCTACCACTCCTTATTCCTTGCTTTATACACTTAATTATAACTACAATATCAGTGAATTGATAACTACAATATCAGTGAATTGATATGTTAAGCTACCCATCACATGCTCGTAGTATAGTGCCTTAAGCGTATTTATGAATAAGGTGACCATTTCTTTGTTCAAAAATGGGGGATGTACTTGCACAACTAGATCTATCCATCTCTAAGCATACTCTCTCATGCATTCTTTATCTCCTTTTTCTAGATTGGACAAGCTAGTCTTATCAAGAGCAATATCCATGTTATACTTGTATTGCTTATGAAAGCATCTACCAGATCTTTTAATCTTTGGATCTTTGTATTGTCAAGTCCCATGTACTACCTGAATGCTACCCCACTCAATTCGAATCTATCCATAATGTATCTTGAAAAAAGTGTATGAATAGTTTTTTTATTGTGTACTACTTCTGTCATTTTATTGCAATAGGATTTGAGATAGGTGATAGGACATTGAGTTCTAGTGTATTTGATAAACTTGGAAACATGAAACATTTTTGGTATACCTATATTTGAGACTAGACACATTTCTACGGCCTATACTTGGTTGTACAAGTCTACTTCTTTAATGACCCTGATTCGGGCTTTTAGTGCTGCCATTTTATCTTGATCAATATCACAGATGATCTTGTTCTATAAGATTTGTTGGCAAATGCATCTACAACTATAAAGGCTGGTACCGGTGTTGTTGACTACACAAATGTTGGATTATGTTGGGGATTTTAACCTTGTTCTCCCACACTTTCTTTAAGTGGAGTTATTGTTTGGGTGACATGTCTATTGGAAGGACCTTCACTAAAGTTATTTATGAGTGCTTGCTCGAGTAAGCTTGCAAAAAGAGCCACACTAGCCTTCAGAGACTCCAATTCTTCTTGGAAATAAGCATCACGGTTGGCGCGCACTTCATCTTTCATGTTTCTTAGTATGAGTCAGGTGTTGTGATTAGTACTTAAAAGTGTATTTTTATTAAGGTTTTATATCATCATTTTGCACTTGGAGTATCAATAACTCCTCAACTAGAGCATATTTTATAATAACAAGTCTGATAATATAAGATACCTTTAATTTATGGTAAATGCTCATTTTAAATGCAGGCCTATCACATAAATCAAAGGATTGATTGATGAGTGTAACCACTGAAATTGAGAAGACAAAGAGAGGGCTAAGCTTAGAAAAGAGATGTTGGTTCAGTCCAAACTGGGACACCATTCGGTTATTGGATCATAACTGGAGCTGTAAAACTTGGAATTAGGTCTGGTTTATATATATGAAAAGCTAAGACATAGGCCTAAAACTTTCATGAGGAGTCTAAGATTCAAAAGGACCGTTTTCAAGTTCAAATTGTAGCAACAACAGAGAAGTCAGAATCTGTCCTGCAGCCCAGACATTGTTCAGTGTTCAGCCCATATCTCGAGTTCTAGAAGTCCAAATGCACCGATTCCTAATGGTGTAAGAATAAGTATAGTATAAACTCAACATGGACTTTAATGTTTGATACTAACATGTTTTGTATTTGTTATCTTGTTCATTTTTAATACTTTGTTTGTTAAATGGTTAATCTAGATTTATGTTGTATAACCCTTGTTACAACAAATACTTGGCACTTTTATAGCCCAACCGTATGGTATAACCGACACCTGTGCTATGAAAGGAACTTGATTTGTCGTTAACATAAGTTATAATCATGAATACCTGACAACATTTACAAGTATTAACATTATTCAAATAAGATAACTAATGTAATCATGTTAACAATTTATAATCTGATTGGAACCTCCTTTGTGTATGGTTTCCAGTTGAGTAATAAAAGAGTTTATACTATACTTGTTTGAAATACCATTAGTGGATCCTCTAACCTTGACAATTATTTTATCCTTGTTTAATCCTTACATCATTATCACATCTCAAAGCTCTCTTCAACTCCTTTTCTGTTATTATCTATTTCTTTATTTGTAGTTTATACAGTTAACCTCCATGTGGTTCGACCCCAGTCTTGCCAGGTTATTTATTACTTCGACACTCCTACACTTGGTAGAAGACATCAATCTTTTGATTGTGTCATGTTGTAAACTTTATGGAATACAGGTCTTTGGGGACTTATATTTCAACCTGATGCATATGTGTATGTCATTCAAAATGAATGTATATGTATATATGGATGTAAATGTATATACATGCATATTGAGTATGGATTAACCTATTTGAAGAGCTAATCCATGACTTTTTTTATTAAATATGTACAAAAATTTATAGTTTGATTAATCTGAAAAGAGTTTTTCTAAGTCCTTATCTTAATTAAATCCATGTACATTGGAGAGTGAAAAACAAAAAAAATGGGCCTTTTTTATTAAAAAAAATAGTTTTTATACAAAGTAATCTCCTTAGTTTTTATGCGCAATTCCCCCTAGCTAATTACATCATCTCGAATTCTTACTCATATTCAGAAAAAAAATCATGGTCTTAACTCAGAAAATCCTATGGAGTCATGATTATTAATCAGGTTTGCCTTGGTATAAAAAGAATTATTAGGGAGTCTATACCCTAAAGGAAGGTTCTAAGCCATTATATGAGGGGTAAGCTTTTAATTTGGTCTCAAAAAGGGTTTATGTTCTACTCAGTGACTATCTTTCATGAAGGTAGTATCAGGTTTACAAGGAATGATTAGGGTATAGTATGATTGTCATTACCAAGTAAACGTTCAGCTCATAGGTGGATGTTTCACGAGTATAAACCCCGATTGAAAGTTATAAGGCAAACTACTACTCCCCACCTAACCTAGAATTGAGTTTATTCTTAAAAATTCAAATGCATGAGGCATTAATCCATACCCAATGTAATTATACATGAGCAATATGTAAAAATACATGTTAAATGTGCAAAAATTAAACAAACCAAAATAAACATGAAAACAATCAAACAAGCAAAGCTTAGTCCAACCAGACAAGGTGTTCCCCAGTAGAGTCATCATCCTATTGTGATGTGTACAGTGTCGAATGGCGAAGCTGCCTCCTGAAAATGGTAAAAAAGAGGTTTGGGTTTAATCATAAAATTATGATTATGAAGTTCAGGAGTCGTAACCAAGTGTTATGGTTATTAGGAAACCTAATGGTTTGTAAGAGTCTAGGTAAAGAACTAGTTGTGCAAGGGGAAGACGTATCACCTCTAGTGTAACATATGTAAGGTAAGCTGCATTATTGTTTGATTGTCATTCTAAGTCGTGTTCATGTCCATTGGTATCGTTTAACCATCTTAAGGCCTAAATTTATTTATTTCTTGGATATAGCTAAGACCTAGCATTCCGAATGACAAACTAATTATATTGGGATTTTTTGTATATAGGTCAAATCCGAATGGATAATCATAAACCAATCATAATATCCATATTTGCATTTCTTGAAACATGATAAAAGGTTATTTTATCCTTTTTATTATAGAAAATATGCATGAAAAACTTTTAGGACTTGGTCTTGTGTATGAAAACCAAACATATTTTTTTGTTTTTGAAATGAAAGTTTATTTTTAAATTTTCAAACTTGTTTTTTAAAATTTTAGAGAAAATCAGATACTTGTAATATTAGGTTTGCATCTTACAATGTAAATCTACAATGTGATATTATGCAAAATTATTGGAAAAATATGCGAGGGACCTATAAAATTTTAAAAAATGCCCTTTGAAAATTTGAATTTTTTAAATATTTAAATATTAATTTTTTTTAATATTGTTTTTAACCAGGTCAAGTCAGGTTGAGGCGATTGACGACCTCACAATCCTCTATCCTTGTTTTCTTTTATGTTGGGCTGGACTCGGCATAAACATCTAGGTCGAGCTTAAATGGATCCAGGTCGGCCTATGTTAATTATATTTTATCATTGCATGTAGAATGAATTCTGCATGTAATAGCCACTGGGGGTATTGGAAGAAGAAGAAGAAGAAGAAGACCTGTCTGGCTAGAGGAGAAGAGTTGCTAGTGGCGTTCCTGGTGGTGCTAGGAAATCTAGCGTGTGGCTAGTGGTGGAGACACAGCAAAGGAAATGAAAGAAAACTGGCAAAGAGAAGAAAAATAGGAATCAGGGGAAAATCTGATTTTTCTCAAACTTTGACCTCTAATTTCCTCTTGCTCAATGCCTGGAATCCACCCCTATTTATAAGGGGGTGGAAGAGGGGCATTTTTCTTCATTAGGGACCAATCTTGACCCTTGATTTAGGTGGGAAAGATCACAACTGTTGGCTCAAAGGTGTCATCATGGTCTTTTAAAATTAGGCTGTTAAAGCTGGTCGAGTTGGCCTTTTTGAGGCGGCGTCACGACGGCTATGAGGGCAACCAATCAACATGGATTGCACTAGGGTGTAGTATAATAGCAAACCATAATAGTAGTGTAGGGTTTATCTAGTTTGGTTAAAAGATGAAGCATTAAATGCTCTAAAAAAAAGCCATAAAAGTAGTTTTTTCATGTGAAAAGTGGAAGATGATGAATTGTAATCAAACAACTTGTCATCTGGTTTTTTTTTGTATTGTTTAGTCAAAACATGTCGTTTTATTTAAATAAAGCGATATTGTTTTGGATTTTAGAGTTTTAATTTAGGGATTCAACCAAAATTCAATTTACTCCATAAGTTTTTTATTTCTTTTAATTGCATCGCTAATTAACCCCAAACTTTTGATTTTATGCAATTTTGCCCTCCTTGAACTTCAATATTAACCCCAAATTTCAACTTTTTTTTCATTGTGATCCTTTGTCTTGGATTTATGCAAATTGGGCCTCGATTGACCATTAAACTTTTAATTTCTTCAATTTCACCCTTGTCTTCAATCAAAATAAGTCCCCGAAGTTTAGCGTCTTTTTCAAAAAAGTCCTTGATTGTGAATCTCTTCAATTTAACCCCTAATTGAACCTAAAATTCTAATTTTCTTACAATTTTACCCTTGATTTTAATCAATTAACTTTGTAAAAATTAAGTTTGGTCCTCTAAAATTTTAATCTCCTCAACTAAGCTCATATTGAGCTCCGAGACTTAATTTTTCACCAATTAAGTTCCTAATAAAATTAATTTGACCCATTAAAAGTATAATTAAGTTCTTGCACCTAATTAAATCATTTAATTTGACCCAAATTAATTCTTAAACATAATTAAACTTTTAATTTGGCCCATAATTAAATCAAATTGGCCTATCAAAAATCTAATTATGTCCCCGTACATAATTTTTTATGTAGATTCGTCCAAAAATTATTTAATTTGATTTTAAATCTACATTTTCTCTCTAGTCTTGAGTACAATGGGGTATGCTAAGGCTCCCAATTTCATTCAAAACTCCAACTTGATTTTTATATGTATATCTGAAACCTTCCGCAACCAGGTTTTGTCAAATTGCTAGTCTTCTTGTTATTATTGCTTTTGTTTTTTTTTAAGGAAAAAAGGAAAATTGGGGCATTAACCCAAAAATAGATTATGACAATTTCCTTTAACCAGAACCAAAATCTTTGTCTGCAACTCGGTTAACCTTAAATCCTAATCTAGTGATTCCCTTTAATTAGAACTAAAATCTTTATCTATTGCTCGGTCAACTTGAAATCTCAGTCTTGTGATTTTCTTTAACCAGAACCAAAATTTTTGTTTGCTAGGAGAATCGTATTCTTTTAGCTATTCTCTTACATAAATGTCTTTTTTTTTTCCAGTTTATTTGACTTGAAATCCTAAATCTCAACGATCCCTTTCAACTAGAACTTTCTGAGGGTGTCTTTAATTATGTTGATTTAATCAAAAACATTTTGATTGTAGAATTGAAAATTGAGATTCCTGATGACAAGGTTACCAAAACTCAAATTCTTGATGGTAGACTTTTTCTTGTTTTTCCTGATTACAGAGTTTGAACTTTCTTCTTTTCTTGAGAATTTTTTAATTGTAGGGTTCTTCTCACTTTTCTTCCTGATTGAAGGGTTTAAACAATAGGATTCATAATGGTAGGGCTCTTCATTTTCTTTCTTCTTGAAGATAAGGTTTGATCAAGTTCTCCTTAAACTTTCCTAGTGATTCTTTATTGCAAGGTTGGCATGTGGACTTTTCCTGATTATAGGGTTAACCTATCCTTCCCGATGGCAAGGTTGAATTGATATTTTCTGATTGCAGGATTTGAATTTGGTGCTTCTTGATTGTAGAGTTGACCTGATACCTCCCAATTATAGGGTTGAAAAACTAGTACTTCCTGATTATAGGGTCGACTTATCCTTCCTGATGGTAGGGTTGACCTGATACTTCTTGATCGCGGGGTTTGAACTTGGTACTTCCTAATTGCAGGGTTGACCTGATACATCTCGATCATAGGGTTAGAAAACTTGGTGCTTCCTGATTACAAGGTTGACCTAAAGACATTCCTGATGACAGGGTTTATCTTCTCTTTTTCTTGAGAATTTTCTAATAGTAGGGTTTTTCTCTCTTTTATTTCCTAATTGCAGGGTTTAAATGAATTTCCTTGCTATTGTAGCTTAATGATTCTTTCTTTGTCAACTCAAATTCAACAAAATCTTGCTTTATTTCATCGATGATTTTTTCCTAAAAAATTCAAAAACATTTATGCAATGCTTTGGGGTTACATGACATGCATACATATAACCCCTCGTCGATGCTTTATCATCATAAGATGCCTTTGTTTTATGATTCACCGGCTCATTCGAGTTTAACATATGTTAATCCTCTACATGAATGTAAGTGTCCATCCTGGGCTGTCACGATGATTACTGCTCTCATTGTTTATAATGTTTGACCATGCCCCTAAGTGTGGTATTGCTTGTTTTTTCATGAAAAAGTTTAACAAATCATTCACTTCTTGGATTATTTCAAAAATTATCATCTGATTAGTTGTGTGCATCCTGGTAACAATTATCAAAAGGTTTTCTGGTGTCGGCCTCATATTAGATTGTCAATCAGTCACGAAGTTGCCTCCAATTGAACCATATTTTTCTTTTCTAATCTAAGCATTATCCACCCATTTGACTAGGCTTTGTATTATCTTCATAAAGGATTTTACGAGACCCATTAATGGACCACTTGCATTTACACAATCGCCTTTTCCTCAATAGTTAACCATGGATTTTCAAAGATCATGCCCATCCCTATCTCATTATTTAAATGAAACCAAACGGAAGTCAATTTTGAAAGTATGTTTTGAAAATTAACTTGGTCAAAGACCCAACACACATCATTCCATACATGCAATTCTTCGACTATTTTGCATTTTAAAAACAGGAATTGATTCGATGTAAGATTAAACCATTTGTTTGGCTATTTTATGGTTCTTTGTGTTAATTTTAATCCCTTATTTTAGGTAAATCATTTTATGGTATATGATGAGGTGACCTTCTGTGGATTTCAACAGCAAGAGGTTCGAGTCAAGACTCAAGGTTTTATTAAGAAAGATTGTCTATTTTAAGCAACCATTTTATCAGCATGCGTAATAACTACTAACTTAGTTAGTGAAGCCATGACCTTTATAGAAAAGCTCTTCATGTTTTGAGAGCGTTATTTATCGGTTCAAAATGCTTGCTTGATTAACAAGGGCTTTTAAAGCACGTAACACAAGTTATGACTTATAGCTATGAGAGAAAGAAAAATTCATACGTTTAAAAGGTATTTGAGGGTTTCAATGACATAGGATCATCATCAACTATTCACTTCACTCTATTTATTTTGATGTCTTTATAAAAGAAATGACATATAATGATACGATCCGGACACTGAAAAAACAATTAGATTCGGATTTTGACATAAAATGCGCAACTGTCCAGGTTTACGACAACAATCATAATTCTCAATCCGATGTTGGATTGGGCTAAAATTGTACGTGGAGTCTCCTGACATGTTTTCCTACCTTAGGTTACAATTTCAAGTCAATCAGAGCTTGGGAAGGCACCACAATACTGGTCAATAGAGGTTATATGAATTTTGTTATTTACTTCCTTTTGACTTGTGAACTTCCTATTTAGCTAGGATTCTTTTTCTAGAGGATGTGGAATATCCTAGTTCTACAAAAATCTTTAATGGGCTATAATATAGTTTTCATGTGTGGCAAGGATTCATAAATATTTTAGAATCTTTTCTTAAAAGGATTTCTTATTCATCCTAACTACAACAAGGAAAGAAGACTTCAGAATTAATTCTACCTTCAAATAAGATTTTCTAGTCTATTTAGGACTTCTTAATGGTGACAAATCTGATTTTAACATATTTAGGATAGTAATTTTTGGATTTTTATTATTTTTTTTCTTAGTCTTTGGGTTATTATTACTTATTTGGGTCAATTGTAAGTGAGCCTCATATAAGTCCACATAAGGGGGGTTTGTTAGGGTTTATTTAAGTCTAGAGTTAGTATAAATAAAGGCATAACTAAGCATGTAAGTTAGACAATTTAGATTAATAAAACTTCTTGTTTGCCGCACTTTGTATCTCCCTTCTATGGTTATGACTTATCAAAGAACAACTAGCTTCATGGCATCATCCTTAACTTCTCATTCATGAATCAATATTCATTGAGTGGGTGTTTTCGTTTCCAAAAAGTGTTGGTGCCTAGGTACAAGTTATCTTTGTGTCGCACTCCTATCAAACCTGATTTACTTGGTTTTTTGAAAATTAGTGTCTTTGCGTGTGGGTTGCATGACCACGTGATCACGAGGTTCACATCATTTGGTATCAGAGCTTGGCTCCATTAATCAGGTTATATCCTTCTGAAATTTTTGTTTCTTGTTGTTTCCACAAAAATTCCTTAGTGTCCAATTTCTTCTTCTCCTTGAATTTGCGGCATATTAAAAAAAAAAATTGTTATTTCATTCTATTACTGTCCAAAATATATCAGCAGTATAAAAAAAAAGAAAAAAGAAAAAAAAAGTCATTCAGAAAGATGTTTATTGGTTTTTGCTGCAAGAAAACAAAACAAGGGAAAATTGGATCAAATCAACTCGGAATTAGCTTAAATTCAATACTATAATTATTGGGGTCTTAATCACACCAAATGTCAATTTTAGAGTCAATTGTATATCATTTGCTTTGGTTTTCAATTTCGGGTTTAATCAGGTCTGATTCATAACGTTTTTGCGCCAGCATATCAAACCTTATTGTAAATTTCTCAAAGTTTATATTCTGTCTATTTGAATTGAAATCACACTATATCTGAAATTTTAGCTCAATTGGACATCATTTACTTAAGGTTCTAGTTTCGGACATAACTCATCGTAAACGGGTCTATTTTGCGTTAACTTTTGAAATTCACTTTATTTATGTTGTTTTCATTTCTTATAATATATTTTCAACATATCCAACATATTTGGGTGTTGTTTCATCATTTTGCATATTTTGTTTATGTTTTTATTCGAATCATCAGTTTTGTTCATATTTCAGATAGATTCGCTTGCTACTCGCGAGACTATCATCGTAGTTTTGTTTGGCTTGTTTTCTAGTTTTTATTACTTCTTGAGTCATATATACATATTTGGATTGTGCTACCAAGTTGGTTCTATTTGATGTTGGTTTGAGTTCTGCAAGAACCGCAAGAAGATGAGACGAGAGGTGTGAGCGTGTGAGGATATTAAGATTGTTTGAGTGAAACACAAGTGACGTGAGGATATTGTTTTTTCCACTAACCAATTTTTGCAGATACTATCATGTCAGATCAAAACAACACACCACCCCCTCCCGAGGAAGAACTTAAGTTCCAAATGCAAGCTATAACGCAAATGATGGAGAGGATGAATTTTGTGATGGGGAATATGTGTGACAGACTTGATAGGGTGGATAGACGTGGTAACGAGGTTGGCACAAGCACCCAAGATGTGAGGAAGGTTAAGGCTAAACCGAAAGCAAATAGTGGCAGTAGGGCCGAAAGGCCAATGTGTGCTGATCGGAGGAGATTCAATATGAGTAAGGAAGAGAAACGGAGGTTACGAGTTTCAAATATTTATGCTTATAATGCTTTTATGATATTAGATAAAGAGCGCGAGGCTGAACGATTTGCAAAGGTTTATAAAGAAATAAATAAAGAACATGAAGAATGGAGAACTTCAATTCAGCGCCAAAAGGATAACAAATGAAAGAGGAAAATAATGGTTATCATTAAAAAATATACACGCAAGTGGATGGGAAGACATGCTTATTTGAAATTATTATCGGTAACTACATTCATACAATGTTGTCACATGCAATTGTATGCAAGAAAAGAACTCCAACGACTGAAACAAGAGGCTAAGGAATTGTCCATCAAACCTGTTGGTGATTCGAGGATGAATCATCTTAAAGAGCAAGGGAATGCTACGATCTAGGCAATGAAAAAACAATCAGATTCGGATTTTGACATAAAATGCGCAACTATCTAGTCTTACAACAATAGTCATAATTCTCAATCCGACTGTTGTATTGGGCTAAAATTTTATGTGGAGTCTCTTGACATGTTTTTCTACCTTATGTTACAATTTCAAGTTAATCGGAGTTCGAGAAAGAACCTAAATACTGGTCAACAGAGGCTGTATGAATTTTGTTATTTACTTTTTTTTGACTTGTGGACTTCCTATTTGGCTAGGATTCTTTTCCTAAAAGGATGTGGCAGCTTGTTTTGGGAATCTCCTAGTTCTACAAAGATCTTTAATGGGTTACAATATAGTTTCCAAGTGTAGCAAGGATTCATAAATATTTCAGCCCTAGCTACAACAAGGAAAGAAGACTTTAGAATTAATTCTATCTTCAGATCAGATTTTCTAGTCTATTTGGGACTTTTTAATGGTGACAAATCTAATTCTAGCATATTTAAGATAATAATTTTTGGATTTTTATTATTTTTATTATTTTCTTCTTAGTCTTTGGGTTATTATTACTTATTTGGGTTAATTGTAAGAGGGTTTCATATAAGTCCACATAAGGGAAGTCCATTAGGGTTTATTTAAGTCTAGAGTTAGTATAAATAAACGCATAAGCAGACATGTAAGTTAGATAATTCAGATTAATAAAATTTCTTGTTTTCCGCACTTTCTTCGTGTGTGTTAGTGGGATAATCTCCCTTCCATGATTCTCTAATGAGAACAAATATTGATTCACAAACGAGAAGTATAAGGATGACGCCACGAAACCAGTTGTTTTTCGATAAGTTGTTTTGTCGCACTCCTATCAAATCATTTCTGGTATCAAAACTCTTTTAGTTTTTCAGGATTGGTTAACCTTAACTTCACATGTTAGAGTTTGATCAAAATATTGTCAAAATACCCTTTGAAAAAAGTATCTCTTTATTTCAAGACAATTATGAGACAAAGAAAAGATATATTTCATTAAAAAGATGATATGTGATCTCAATAAATGAAAAACATACTCAAAAATAGAATAACAAAGTCATATAACAAAATGATTAACAATTCAACATCTTTCTTGGACTAGTTTCTCTAGCAATATTTGTGTTTTGCCAGCATTTTTAATCACTCGTTGTACTGAGGATGGTCTAGTGTACCACCTAAAGGATGGTGTCTTGGGGTAATTGTTCTTGAAGGATGAGTAATTCCAATGTTATGTTCGACCATGCTTTTTCCTTGCTAATAAAGATGAATCAAAATAGGAAGCATGCATAGAGTAAAACCCTTCTCTAATCGTAACACATCAATACTTTCGATCTTGAGGTTGAAGAATGTCATGTTAGAAAAATATTCTCTCATTAGCACCATATCAGTATTGTAGAAGGCCAAAGGACTTACATGAGGTTTTTTTTCTTGTTAAACCCCTATGTTTATTGAATGCCTTTTGTTTCATTATTTTCCGTTATAATCCTTCATGATCCATACTTCCATGAAATTGTTTTCCTTATCAATACCGGTCATGACAAGATTTTCTTTGTATTTAATAAGCTCAATATCTTTGCTATTATTGCTTTCGAAGACTGGTGGAGGAAGTGGAAACAAGCAATAACTCTTTTTTTTTCCACATCAAATGCAAATAAATTTCTCCTTCAACGAAGCCAATGAAGTGAACTATTCATGGATACTTTTGTTATACGAGAAGGGACTCCTCTCGTGGTAACTTCACTTCATTCAACAACTTTCATCTCCAATTCTTTGAGTCAAACAACTCAGTTTTAATAATGCAGTGAAACATATATAATTCTTTAGCATGCAGACAAAACTTGGGCTTCGAGAATCTCACGATCTTGTAGTGTATAGGTTTTGATCTTTCAACCATCATGTCGAGTTTCATAGTATCATATCATGTCTTTGGAGTCAAGATCCTTTTCCATTGTTTGATAGCAGATATACACATACAATAGCATGGTCCATTGTATGTGTGATAGAGTAACACTCTTTAATTTATTGATACTAAAGTCTCCACATGGTTAGGTAGGAAATCAAAGCATATTTCAGGTTAGGGCTTTAGAATGTCAATCAAAACAAAGAAAACATGATATTCATTTCTGATCATGCTTTGAATAAAAAAAAAATAGAGACAATATTGGTTCTTCAACTATGTAGCTATGTGAAAGTGGACTCATAAGTGAACTTGTTGTACTATTTGGAAATAAGCCTAAATTTCCCCATAGTCTCCATTGACGAATGCCTTAAAATTTCATAAATGATCCAAGACATAGGTTACAATTTGAGTCCATGGTAAAATCAAAGGTTTTTGTTGTTGTATTGAAGAAAACCACAATGATGCTTCTGGATTGGACATTAAACAAATCCTCTTTAACACTACCAAAATTTGGCAACTCTTAATTCTTCAAGATAAAACTATATTCGAGGGACCTATACTTCAACCTGTGAACATGCATGTTAAATTTATGAGCGTGTATTCATATGATAAGCTTGCCCTTTAAGGGGTGACACACAATCATAACTCTTGCATGATGAACTAAAATTTTTATTCTTTTCCAAACTCTATAATGAAAATTTTCTAAGTGACGACCATTATGTCACCTGTAAGTCCTAAACTCAAGATGCTATATGTAGGGCTTGCCTTGATACAAAACATGTGTAGGGAGAACTCTAAAGGAAGGTTCTAATTTTTTTTATGTAAGATAGGGAGTAAGTTCACTATTTGGTCTCTAAAAGGGTCTCTCGCAGTCCTAGTAATCACTCTCGTGAAGGTAATATGGGGGCTTCATAGCCAATGAGATGACACATGTACCAATCATTGTCAGTCTAAGCACTCAGTGAAGAGTTGAGGTTTACACAAACTTAAACCTTAACTAAAAGTCTAGTTAGTCCCTCACCTAACCTAAAGTTTCACAGTATGTGTACTCACAAAAAAATTACCGATGCATGATAAGGCTCTTAAACCATTCATAATTCAAAAATAAACAAACATCAATCTTCACACAATATAAACAAACAAAACAAAGCCTAGTCCAAGGATCCCTAGTAGAGTCGCCATTATGTCGTATCCTCATCTATAAGAGCACAATGTCGCGATGACCCTTTCCAAGGGTGTCATAAATCTAACATCCAATCACTTCAATTTTCACTTAAAATTCATGATTTTTGTCCGAATGAGTTTCGATTCTAGGATTAAAATTGTGAATTTGAAGTGAAAATTGAAGTGTTTGGATGCTAGATTATTGTTCCTTCCATGATTTTGCAATATGTATATGCTTTTGTTTTGAATAAATTCGGTTTGGATTTGAGTTCATGTTGTTGAGTTTATTTTAGATGTTCTTGGTGTTCTTCATTTTTTTTTGATCCATTTTGTTCAAGATTCTTTAAGTTTTAGTATTTTTTTGGGTGTTTAATCTTCTTCTTTTTTTGCTTTGGTTTTGTTTATGGGTTGTTTTCGGGTTAAACTAGGATTTTTGGTTTTGTTTATGGTTGAACCGATGATTTTAGGTCAACCCGGTCAGGTCGGGTAAAAAAAATCTAGGTCAAAGGGTTTATACCCTGTTTGGTTTGTAATTGTTTTTTGTTGAGGGTCTTTTGGTTTAAGGATGTGTTTGGTAAACACCCTTTAGGTGTTTTTTGGGTTGTTTTATTAAAAAAAATGGGAGTTTGCCGAACAAAGCCTAAAAAAATAATAATATTAGGGATGTTAATACTTTCTCTTTACGCAACCAGTCTCTTTTCTAGAATCTCTAAAAAATCAATTAGGATTCTTAGTAGCCGTAACACTAGATGACGACTCCCTAACCAAACCAAAAACCATTCCAGGACACCGCCCGTGAAGGGTCGTCGCGGCGTCGCGCTCTCACAGACAAGGGTAATGTTTTGCTACTTTTATCTCTAAGCATTAGGTTTTGTGAGGATATTTGTTGAGATATATATTATCTAAGAGAATAGAATAAAAAAAATTATTTAAATGGAAAAAAAGAAAGAACTACGTAAAATATCTGCTGGAGCATGAGAAATATAAACATGTTCAACTGAATAAGCATTATCTTTTGCATTCATTAGCATCTCTTTGCAGTGCCATTTTGATGCCTGCAAACGATGCCTAACTAAAGTATTATTATCTTTCTTTATAAAAAGATTATCAATTTAATTATTTTGAAAAATTGCTATTGAATTTGAATAAGAGATTGCACACATAGTGTCGTACACATTTGTATGGGGCGTGGGAGGTGTCCACATGGGGAGCTCTGAGAATGTCTCTCAAATCGATCGGTGAGAGTTTGGTGATGCCATAATTGACACTAAACATGTGGAAGTTTGGTGGCTTCAACACTGCACCAGTTCAATGCAATGAGCTATCACAATCTGAACCGCTACATGTATAAGGATATATCCCACCAATTTGGACCAGATCCCATTTGGTAAGACCCTTACCAGATTGCAAACACCAAGACACTAATCATCAGTTATAAACATTACATTAGAACTAATCGCCATATGATGCTGATCAGCCTTGTTTTGGTTACTTAATTACTTGACATCACATTAATTTTACCGGCTGGATATTCTTGATTATCAAGTTGAAGTGCATGTCAATGTGATCACTGTTTATTCATGAGTGAGTGAAGAGATATATAATAATGTCACAGCATCACGAGTAAGCGATTGTGCTATGTAATCCAAATAATCGACGAGGACAAAAAGAAAATGAAGGAAAAAAAACAAGAAATCAAGATGGGGCCATTGAGACTTGACAGGGTATGATCGCAATCACATAACAACATTGGAGGGTCCACCATCACCGTTGGATTTAATTACGGTCAAAAAATTTGACTTTCTGACCAGACCCTGACCCTGGACCCTCACTTGACCATCTGACCTTTTTCATTTATTAATGCTTTTATAGCTATAGCTAGCTAGGGCTTGGAGTTAAGTTGGAGGTGGAGTTGTTGTGCCCTAAAATAAAGCTCCCTCTTTCTCTCCTTCATTTTCTGGGACCTTAATCTGTACGTACCCACCAGTTTCTCTCACAGTTAATAATATGGGAAGCAGGCGTCTCGTGAATCATCATCTTCCTATGCAAACTCTGCGAAGAAGCTGACAACCCTAAATGCACTGCTGCAATATCCACCAATCATAATATTCTGTCCCGAGTTTGCTCCTCTGTGCATGTGAATTATACTAGATTACAATATGGTCGGTAGCATACACATATATACACAATATTCTCTACATTTCATGCATGTAAATTATTCAATAACATATTATCGTTGTATTTCTTAATTATACGTTTACTGTTTTTCTTTCACCTTGTGATCTGGGAAGTACTTCGGGGTGGAGATTTTAAGGTTTTAATTTTCGTTTTATTGGAGAAAAACAATTCGAGAACAAGTCTGATTGCAGATTAATTTATGATATCCGGTTGCCTCCGATGTGTGTGTATAGTTTATGTATTAATTTGATGCTCAAGCAATTATCAATAAACCAAACACACATATGCTTGATTGGCTTTTGGCACGCTACACAGATGAGTGGAACCAAAAGGTTTACTTAGATGGGTAAGGTTAAGGTATAGCAAGAAAGCTGAGTTGAAATTATCTAATAGGTGGTTCAGTTGGTAAAAGTTTGAAACAAAGGGGTTTGCTTTCCATGTGGTCTCAGGTTGAAGTCCTGTGATTGCTAATATGACAGCCACTGGAGGTTTATATGGTCGTTAACTTCAGAGCCCGTGGGATTAGTCGAGGTGTGCACAAACTGACCCGGACACCACGTTTATAAAAAGAAGAAAAAAGCTGAAGCTGAGTTGAGCAAGATTGGATTTATTTCTTTTTTTGGTTTGTATAAATTTAAATCACATTGAAATTGTGCCTGAACTTTTAATAGCAAACATGAGACTTAATTAAGTTGGTGTTTAAACTTTTATTTGTTGTTTTGTTTTTTCACCATTTCATTTCACCCATTATTATAACTTTACTAGGAGTTAGAGAAAGTTTAAAGAATAATATGTAACACAATAATTTAAACTATTTAAACGGGTGGGGGCATAAATTAATGATTTTATATTATTATTTAATATATTTCTTAAATAAAAATTCTTTTGACTTTAAAAATTATATAAAATTGTTATTATCTTAGACTTAAATTTTTTATTTAATTCTAGAGAATTATATTATGAGATTTAAATTTTTGATAGTTTGGTCACTATGTGAGAGTAATGTAAAATTCTAAATTGTTAGGCAAGAATAATATAAAACTATTAATTTGATTAAAAGTTCGAATCTTACGACCATATTCTCTCCAATTAAATTAATAAATTAAGCATAAAATTATGATGATTTTATACAAGTTTGAAGTAAGAAAGATTTTTTACTTTCAATTTTTATATGCAATAATGGAGATGGAGTAATACAAGAGAGTAAGAGAATATATGTATTTTCATATAATCACTTATTTATGTAATTTTTAAGACTATAGTATTAAATAATTATAATAGATAGTATACTATATAAATCTCTCTCTCTCTCTCTCTCTCTCTCTCTCTCTCTCTCTCTCTCTCACACACACACACACACACACACACACACACACACACACAGAGTTAAAGTTCTCATGATTTTTCTTATCCATGAACCGAAGGCTTCTCTGTTCGACCTCATCAAGGAGTTGATCGTTTTATTTTGATATATATAACTTAATTATCCAAGATATATACTACCTGAATATTAAGCCATAAATGAAAAAACAAATCTAGTTGGGTGCATCCATCGAGTCATGCATGATAACAAACATGAACCTATAAAAAAATGATGAAGCAACAATGACTTGACTTTGTGACATAAATGAATCAGATCATCAGATTGTCTTAAATGATCTCTGAAAACACTTGGAAGTGTAGAATTTTAGAGAAGCATGTAAGAAAAACATATTTTCTCAGTTTAGGAACAGATTGTTTGCTTAAAACAAGGTTGGTTTGAAAGATTTCTTGCTGCTAAAAAGCGATTTCCAAACATAATGAGAACTAAGCCCTATTGTATTCATAAGTATAAATACAAAGGATGTTTATACTCTGAAATATTCGTTCTTGCCATCCAATATCCTGGTCAAAGAGGTTAGAGTTGGAGTTAATGTTTGCTATCATGTGGAGTGGCAGGACATTCCCTATGACTAAGGGTAGAAAAATAATTTGACCAATAAATGAAATATCATTAGTTATGATGATGTGAAATGTTCCTGAGAGCTAAAATAGCCAGCATCGATCTTTATGCTTGGAATAATAATTTCACATCGATAATATATATATCAAAGAATATACAATACTAATGTATTTAATTGGGATTTTCAATTAACTACATCAATTAAAAAATTTAAGTTGTGTTAAATTTTGATATGATATGAGAATTGATTGACCAAATTCCTCATCAGATTGAAATCTAACACCTTTTTTATATTATTATTATATTTTAAGTCAAGTTATTAGTGGATTTATACAAATTCCAAGTTTAAACATTCTTTATTTTGTTTTTTTTTTTTTACTTTGAAAAAAGATATTGTTGAAAAGAGAACAAGAAATAAATTAGTCGGCAAAAGAGTACTGGTTAATCAAGTAAACAATCATACAGCAAAGCAAAGCTTAGAAAAACGAAAAATCCCTCATCTCCTTCTATACTTTGCTTAGCCAACTAATAATCAGCTACCTCGTTGCCGCCTTTCCCTTTGAACATGATAAAACCTTACCACAGAAATTTGCTCGACTGTAATTTCAAATTCAAGCTTTATAGTTACCAATATAATGGTCACTAGAAACTTACATGATCATTAATTAATTTTAGGATCTGTGAGATTAGTCAAGATACACACAAACTAACCCGGACATCCACGTTAATAATAAAAAAAAAAACAATAAGAATTAACTAAACACATTCACCAAACACTATGCAGGTTTGATCCTTTACCGATTTCTAATCTAATGAGTTGCCTTCAACCTGACTTAAGAAACCTAATTATTATCCTGCAAAATATAATTAATTAAGAAGCTTTCCTAATCTCTGTAGCACTGATCTTGATAGCAATAGCTTCCGTCTTTTTGGAATTAATTTCTAATACCTGTGGACGATGAGAAAACACATAGAAACCAACCGGCATATATGATCTTTCCCTTGACAAGAAATCCCCATTGCTAAAACAAATCATTCATAGATAGAGACACTATATATTCATTAAACAAAGAGCTTTTAATTATACTATTTGCCGACAAAAGTGTTGTGGGCAGATAATTCTTTTTATTTATATTTTATTTTTCGTTTGTTAAAAAAAAAGAGAAAGAAATTAAATTCCTATTGGTAATTCTGCTGAAAATGTGAATAAAGAAGAATTGAAATGGTGCTACTATTTTAAAATAAGTCAAACTATGATAATTTTATTTATCAATTATTTATAACAAAATATAAATAATAAATAAACAGAAGATAAAATTAGCTACCTAGTATAAACGTGGATGGTGTGGATAGTGGTGCAGTACCATTGTGGAGAAAAATTGTCTGCATAATTTACAATTAATTGTTGTTATTAATTAGGCTAAAGAAGAAACGAAAGATCTATTGATTCCTCCATCCTAATTTGGGCATTAATGAACATAGATATTGCTAAATCTTTCACCCACTAATTAACATAAAAAATATATATCTTTAATTTGATGATAATCTAGTAGAATCAAATCGAGTAAAATTAATAAGCTCAATTAAGATTTCCTTGCCCCCCCTAAATGATATAATAATTAATTTGTTCATGCAAATATATATAAGAAATTAATGAGTTGCATAGCAAAAAGGGAAAGGGTAATATATATAGCTTGGCTACGAGTCTTGTTTGAGGTGGATAGTGCTTGTGAAGTATGCATCAACTGATAATAAACTCAGTTATTATTATTATTATTATTATTATTATTCGAACAAAACTAAGAAAATAAATTGAACTTCCTCTACTAATTCCATTGAAATACATGAATAAAACTGTTATTTTTCAACAATGTATGTGTATGTGCATGTGTGGAGGGCTAGAGATATATTATCAGCATGCCCCTGTTATTAGCCCCATGCATATTAATTTTAAACTTTACTTGTAGCAATTAACATCAATTAATGGTTCACTAGGAATCATTAATTTCAAGTCATTGGAAAGCTTAAATTAATGAGATCCCCCTCCAATGGAAAAGGAGGACCAGAGAAGGAAAGCGGTTGAGAAGGAACATGTAGCACAAAGGAAGGAGTCAGCGATTCAAAGTCACGGGTTCTTGTATTTTTCTGGCTTAACTATATATATGGAAGTATATATGATCCCATCCTTTAGGGCTGACAATGGGTCTCGGCGTTTTGGATGCTCATTAGACCTCTGCCCCTTTGACTTGTCATGGATATCAATATCTTATTTTTAGCATTTTCCCATTTCTTTCCCTTTCTGGTTCATGCTGGGCTCTTTTATCAGAAGGAAAAATAAAAAATAAAAGGAGGGAAGATCTAATCAAAGCCCAGTTCAATGGACTCGTGGTAGAGGGGTGAAAGTCAATCATCAATATTTGCAATATTAAGAGAGAGAGAGAGAGAGAAGAAACTAGGAGAAAGACATGATTAATGTAGAAACAATTTGATAGGTTTAATATTCTTGTATGACACTTGACTTGGCAAGATACCCAGAAGATTCATCCATTGGCTTTTGTCATGGACAGGAAAGATCTATTTAGTTGATGTTACTAAATGTAATAATAGGAGACAGCAACCTCAAATACCCCCCCATATGGGGCTAGTTTAATTAAGATTGGAATGTATATATTTATACAGCAGAAGTAATCCACCCCTTTTTCCTTTTTCTTTTGGTGATTATGAATTTAGTTCACTCTTCTTTGAGTAATCAAACCCACAATCCCCCCCCCCCCCCCCCCCCCACCCACCCCCCCCCCCCCCCCCCCCGCCCCGAAGCCCCATTGATGCTCATTTTTAGTGGATTGGAAATATTAAAGGAAGCCTGGAATTTATTTTTTTGTTTGTGGAATAATGAAAGAGTTGCAACAAGTTGTGCGGTTTAGAGACAAAAGAAGCAATCGGACCTTTGTTGAGAGTTAAAGCTCCCAAATATTTTTGTAGTTGTTTCCGATTAATTCTCAACTTGTTTCCGTGCTGCCTATATCTCAAACGTATGTTCGAAACCCTTCCTTTCTGGACTAACATTTTCGTTAAGAAGAAAAAAAGACACTGTTAGGACATTCCAATCTGTTGCTTTTCTAATTGTTTCTTCTGTCCGACATTCTCTTCCATCATAGAATAGTATCGATTACAGAGAAGACGACTCAAAGGCTGGGAGATGTATCAAACGAGGTAATCCTCGGAGTAAATGTGTCTTTCTTTATTTTCTGGAACGTGAAAAAGAGGAATCAGACACGATTCTAAGACATCCTCAAATCTTGGTTCAGTCTGTTAATTCCATCTTCCGATTATGATTATTCAGGCCAAAACATTTAACTCCATAACGCATCGTTAGTTGAGTGACGCTCGTCTGGAGCCTCTATGGCAACATGCTGCCTTGACAGTACCTCTTCCCAATTACACGCCGTTATGGTTTAAATTTTGATGCCATGCCACTCATATACCAAACTGGCTTGCTGCAGGAAGCTCAGTTGCTCAAAGACCTAGCTAGCTACATGGGAGGGAGGCAACAATTTTAAAGGAAAACTAGGGATGGTGATGCCCTAGTATTTTTTTTATTATAATACTTTTCTAGGTTTTTTCCAATTTAAATATTATATATTTTCATAGTTTATTTTTTCTATTAAGTATTATTAGAGTTCTATAGAAGGGTTGTAATTTTTTTATTTTTTACAAGTAGCGACATGAAGAAATATTTTCAGTGGGCATTGCACCGCAGATCTCTCAGGAAAAAATGAATTAAGCATGTCCAGTGACATGCATAAAGGAGACGCCAAAACACAAGAAAGAAAAGAACTGATTGCTGAAATTCGCTCAGCAACATACACTAGGATTGAAGGAAAGAAATTAAGTCTCCCTAAATATGATTAACAGCTTCATTACAACAGCTACGTCATAAAAGAAAATAAATATACAAAGAAGATCGCAGCAGGAGGAAGTGTAAATTGAAATGGGTGGAAACAGAATTTAAAAGATAATTAACAAATCACATCAAATGTGCACTTGCAGTAGCCCTCACCCAGATAGAACACCAATAAAGAATCTACCTAAAAATTTGCTGGGACCTGACAATTCTCTCAGGGCTTTTGCCTCCTAGAAAATGGTCCCATCAGAAGTTACAAGAACTTTATGTATATGCTATGACGCCTCTAAACTAAATATTTCATAACACATTAGATGTCACAGGTTGAGTAAAAATTAGGGTGAGTGACAACTGATCGTAATGTACATACAATATGCATGGTCCAAGGTAGAAGGCATGACCAAAATACTAAATTGGATCACCTGCTTTTTGACTCATTCTCTGCTAGCTTCTTCCTTAGATCCTTGAGAGCGTCAACAACCTCAGAATCAAGATTATGTTTTAATAATCTACCCTGAAAGGAAGTAGGCCTGAGCAGATAGATAAACAAATTAACCACTTCGATATAGAAAGTTCTTTGGAGTGAATGATATATGCATTCAGGAGAGAGTAAAGTCACTTGAGATAAATTGAAGGTTCAATGCAATTATAATCAATTAAAGCACAGATAGGGTTTGATCCCAAGCACCTCTTTTTTCTTGACTCAAAGGCCAACCTTTCTCATCAAAGAAATAAAACTGATAGACCAAACTTTACATCCAGAGATTTATTTTACCTTTTAATTTATACTATAGTCTTTTTCATGATTTTCCTTCATCAGATCAAACTAAATAGACAGTAGGTGATATCATTGAAAGGCTTGAATGAGAAAAAATATTTGCACAAGATGTCAAAGGCTTTTCATCTATTGGGGCTCCTGCAAGGATTTCCTTTGTTCAAATGAAGCTAAATAGGCTGGTAGGTGGATATCATTGTTAGACCTACAAAAGAGGAACAACAACTTTTTACAAGATGTGATGTGCTTTCATAAGTTGGGGTTCTTGTAAGGATTTCAAATTAGTTGGGATTCCTGAAGCCATATCGCTAGCCAGCCTGTATGCATCAGCAAAACAAAGCTTCAGCTTAAACTCTTATTTTTAGCTCAATAATGTTAACATTGGAAGGGACAATTCTATTACATGCAGACTTGATTAAGGGCGAGGTTGAATTCTGCCGTGGAGTTGGGATTTAGTGCTGACTAAGGACCGAGGACTCTGTATATTTTATTCAAATACAACTCATAGTTTCTTTTGACCCAGTCATTTGAGACCAACAATGTCTCATCTTCTAATACTTTTTTATTAGCAGCAATAAAATGTTCCTTAATTTATTTCTAATTTAAAGCACACCTTAGTTCTTGAAGTGCCCTCTCCACCTCTTGCTGTGATGCCTTTACCTACAATTATAACATTGAAAGAAGGTGAATTGCAAACAGCAGAAACAAAACGATAATTTGTTACACAGAATTCAAACATCAAGCATTTAAAAGAAGACAAAACAAAAGAGTGCCTCACCTCAGAAACTAAGGCCTTGCAACTCCAAATAAAGGCTCCCTGCCACAACGGTATAAAACAAAAGTATCAGGAAATTAACTGAGCATCATAAGCTCCATGTTAAAGAAGAAGAAAAAAAGTTATATAGCATTCTACTGACCACAAGGTGATGTCCTCTCACAACACAATACAAAAGGATTGTTTTAATTTTCAAGAAACAATATTTAATATGAAAAGGCCAAAACAGGAAAGCATGCAACGGGATAAGACTAAAGAGTTATTTCTAAAATTTTCTGATTTGGATTGGGGGCACATTTACAGAAACAGAAGAAATTTATTCCAAAACTGGGGAAAAAACTATAGTAACAAACTTCCTTTGGCACAAGTTTTCTCAAAGTAGCAGAAGATGCAATCTTATGATAAGTAATTACTGCCAATGGACTGGAAATATAATAGCATGGTCCTCCTTGCATTGTCTCGAAACAAAGTTTAAATAAGGCCTCTCTCTCTAAATAAAGAAATACATGTGTGTTGTGCATGCATGTGCTTTGAGTGTTTAGAGAGAGAGAGAGAGAGAGAGAGATTTGGAGCTAAAAAAGTAATCATATGTACTAGATCAACAAAAGTCAATACAAAGATAATCAATTATAAGGGAAACGCATACTGCTCCGTGTGCTGCATGCTGCTGAATATGATCAGAAGTAACGACCCATACTTTTGGACATCCATCCTCCTTCAAGGCTACAACCTGTTAGAGAAATAAGATTCCAATGCTAAGCACAAAGGATAACAGCTAACACACGAGACAGAAAAAAGCAAGAAAATTATCTTCAAGCACATCACCAGTCTTCAAACAGATAATGGCATAATATGGGTAACCACATTTACTGCAGATATGAACAAGTTGCTAATCAAGATGTGAAACTCTTGCATGAAGAAAAGAGACCTGGACCCAGAATCTTATTAGTTCTCCACATTTGACTAAAAAGATCTGCCTGACAAGCAGATAGAGCAAAACGTGGTTTAAGATTTCCCTTGCAGGGGACAACAGGATAAGAAAATCCTAGACTGTGATAAATGGATTAAGATATTGGTTAACTTAAGTAAATGTGAAATTCATGGCCCAAATGTAGTATAAATAAATAGTTGGAAGAGTAGGGGTAGGAAACATGACGACATGACACCAAAACAAAGAGAAAACTCTATGACAATTACCTCTAGCTGATAAATAATGGTGTATATCAAGAATTTCTAACATCAGTGGTCATTTTCTTTTCTTCTCCATTTTGATATTATTAGGAAGCTTTTAGGAATCAAGTTGCCCAGCAGGGGTAACTTTTTAACATCACACAAACCATCTGCCTTCACAGGAAACATGGAATGGAATTTGGACCCAGGACCTCTAATATGGAACTAGAGATAAAGCCATGGGAATGTCTCCTTGGAACATCACAACGGTAGTTTAAAGAGAAGATCTTAATTTCCTTATCAACTTGACATAAGAAAATACCTCTTTTTCAATCCATGCATCAGCACAAGATTCACCTGTGAAAATCACGTCGACACTGCAAATTACGGATGTTTTATATCAAAAAAGAACCAATTATATCAACAATACACAGCAAGACATTTGATAACATATATAATTGAACAAACTAACACAAATCATTCTCAATCAATATTAGATAGCATGGTAAAAAATGATAGTCAGGGCAAACAATAACACCTTCAGTAATAATACTTATCTTTCATACAAAATAAAGGGGCACAATCCCATTACATTTACAAAACCAAAGATCTTCAACCTACAATAAACACTCTTAAATCTTTGACAGTCTGGTCATTCAGAGGAAGCGACAAGTATAATTCAAGTGCATGTGCAAGTGTGTGTGCAACTAATTGCAAGATCAGTAACTCAACTCAACTAGGCCTTAAGTGCTATGATCAGCCTATTTTCTAAAATTAGCATATTGTTATGAAGCACAAATGGATTTCTTGATGGATCCTATTTTATATAGATGATGAAATCTAAATAGTCATCCAGAGAGTAGATTATAACAAAAACTGGTAATTATAGATTAGGATTATAAAAGTACCCAACAAAATTTTCCTTGTGCGTAGGCAGCCCTGACATCATGGCATCAAAGACAACTACCACTTTCACATCTGTAAATGTTTCAAAGTTAACAAAGATAGAGGCATCAACATTTGGAAAACGAGTAAAAGGATGCAAGATGGAATTAAGTTTCAATGTTACTCAAGAAACTAGGAGCAAATGACCCAAAACCAACAGAAAATAAGGATTTAAAGTGAAGAGTCGCTAATTAACTCTTCCAGGTTCATGAATATCAATTCCTTGTGGTTATGGTCAAACATCAAAAGAGGACAGAAGCATACTACTTCCATATTCAATTAAGCAAGGGCCAAGTTGTAACATGCAATATATGATGGGATATGTAACGGTCATCCATAATCGATCTTAAATTGGGCAGTTCTATAGGCACGTCACTTTCAAGTTTATGAAATCAACAATTTAATTGTGATAACATTTACAAGTACATAAAAACTAATTGTGCAATACATTAAGTGAAGTTTTTTAAGAGAGCACTAGTTAACTGTAGTTTCCTAATTCTACTCATCATCTTGAAAGGTGCTGAATTATCATAAGAAATAATTGTGTTCCAATTTGATCCAAGAATAGCTGATTTTTTAGACAAACCCAATAGGCAATGAAACTCTATTGGATTCAATCAAAATAGAAAATATATTCACAACAAAATAGAACTATCAAGTCTCGAAGTTCCAGCACTCTTTGCCACAAAATTCTTGTCCATTTGAGAATGTGTATTAACAGAATTCACAGGTTATTACATTATTACATGCCAATTATGACCGTTGTGTTAGAATATTTATTTTTATGATGTTAACTTTGCATTAGTGTTTTAAGGGGTGAAGTGAAAACTCACTTATTTGTTGCCCCATTGACAATTGACCATGGAAAGGAAATTTAGAAAGACAAATAAGGCAGGAGATGAAATATCTAACGAGTTTCTTCAAGAAAATGATAGTAGAGTTTTTCTAATATCAGTTATTATTCTCATGGTCCTCCCATCATAGTTAATACCCCTTAGAAGAAAAAGTATAATGATGGGTGCCTGCATGTCCAACCCATCTAGGTATGTCTAAGTTCTATCAAGGAACACAGCTATCAGAAACCTTTATTATGTCTACACAGAGGGTAAATTGGCCTGAGGTAGCAGAAAGTAAGACTAAAATATGTTCCAAATGGTTGAGGCATAGGAAATTGAAGGCAATATCAAGTCTTGCCAAAAGAGCACAAAGTGCAAACCTCTGGCCAAACTGAATGCAACAAGTTCATCGATTAACTTTTGTCGTGCAATATCAAGTCTTCCATTCACAAAATGTTTCTTCAGTTTCGCCCAGTATCCACATACATTATACCCATCAACAAGCAAGACAGGGACTCCAGTTTCTACAATCTGGTTCGTACTGTAAATCATAGTTAGCAGAGCAAAGAGCAATGCTTTTCCAAGAGGCTTAAAAGTGGATGCTGAAATAAAAAAATAAAAAAAAATAAAAGAAGGAACCTGGAAAGAATATTACTAGTAGAGACTCAAGGTAGGATCACGGTAGAGCTCTGTGTCCTCTGGAAGGTCCTCCTTCTCCACCTTCTTTCTGCGGTAACTAGTAGAAGGCTTAGGTGTGATAGACTTCCTCTTTTGAAACTCCTACAAAATCCTTCATCGGATTAGATTACGGGCAGGAATCCCACAAATGAGATGCATATTTCCGTAAAACCGACCTTCCATAACTTTAGAAACTGCAAATTCTGCTTGACGTTTGATGTGATTCTTGGAGGAGCTGGCTCAGAACCCTGTTAATGAAATGACATTAACAAATACACAAAAATCGTTAGACGTCAACCTTGAATAAGTTTCTTAGACCAAATCCTCTTCAAAACTGTCTCAACCCACTGAATATATTAGCTCAATCTGATGATATGATTCTTTGAACAAAGATTTCCATTGTTGTTCAACATAAGATACATCTGTATTCCCTGGTCATATTCAATTTCAATCCAACTTGGGGGATCATATTCATATTAAAAGAATTGTATAGCTAATTCTCAGGTGAACCATATACTTCTTGATGTAAAATCTAGTAGAAGACCCCCCCCCCCCAAAAAAAAAAAAAAAAAAAAACCTTATTGTTTTCACATCTCCAGCCATGTGCATTGATGCAGCTAGCTGATAAATAGGTGTTAACCTGACAGAAACAGAATCATGCATATGGCGGGGGTACAATGACATAGAGGAACTACTTATAAGAAGGGAAAAAAAAAAACAGACTGTCAAAGTTGTTATTGAAAGGGACAGGAAATAGAGAGTAGAGCAAAGGGAAATAACTAACCTTATTAGGAGAAGAGGCAGGCTGGGATTTCTTGCTTTTCGCCATTAGAATAACAACCCTGTAGTTGTTGTAATGGTGACAAGAAGAGGAAGAAGCACCATATGGAGATGGTACTGTAACTGCTTTCATGGATGGACCCACACACTTTGCTCTTCTTGATTGAATAAGCAATTGGTCTTGCTGGGGATCTTGGAATTTTGACAATCTAATCTACATGGAGATAAGAGTAGTAGGAGGCTTGTAGTAGCAGTAGAGCAGGAGTCGTTGTGAAACTGAATGTGAAAGAGGAAGATAAATATGAGGTTATTAGCTGGACAGGCAGGCAGACAGGACATCGAATGGGAACCACAACAAGTCTCAGCCTCTCCCTCCCTCCCTCTCTCTCTCTCTCTCTCTCAAAAGACAACTTTCATCTCTTCTAAATTGTATACGAAGACACGCAAATTTAACAAGGCCCTGAAACATTTTCCTTTGCTTTTGGGTCTGTTCCTATTAGCGATGGATATGTTTATGTTTTTACATTTTGGGCTTTTCTCTACTTTGTGGACTTCGTGATTAGGCTACTCAGCCCATTATAAATAATGTTAGTTTGATTCCCCGCAAAGCTACATATACTTTTTTTTTTTTTTTCAACACAACAACAATAATAATAATAATAAAATACCACTGTCATAATCTATTTTTAAGTTATTTCTTAAAAAATTTCTTTAAAAAAAATAATAAAATTAAAAAATAAAAGAGACTGACATTTTGGAAAAAAAAAAAGGCCGAGGAGGATTCCAAAAAATACATAAAAATCAAGCTGCAATTTTGGATGGAATTAATAGACTAATTGTACCCAATTTTATCCAATACTGAAGAAACAATGTTGATTTAAGGTCAAATTAAATGATTATTTGACGAATCTACATAAAAATTAAGTCCAGTGACATTATTAAATTTTTAATAGGCTAATTTGATTTAATCATTTGCCAAATTAAAAGTTTAGTTATGTTTAAGAATTAATTTGGGTCCAATTGGAGGATTTAATTAGGTGTAAGGACTTAATTAAACTTTAAATGAGTCAAATTAATTTTATTAGGGGCTTAATTAAGAAGATTAGAATTTTAGGATACCAAATTGAATTTTTATCAATTCAATTGATTGAAATTAACGGTAAAATCATAAGAAAATTAAAGTTTTGAGGTCAATTAAGGGTTAAATTGAAGAAATTCGCAGTTAAGGGCCATTTTACAAAAGGCGTTGAACTTTTGGGAACTAATTAGCTAAAATCAAGAGTGCAATTGATGAAAATTGAAAATTTAATGGTTAATTTGTTTAAATCTAAAACCAAGAATCAAAATGAAAAATGTGTTGCAATTCGGGGTTGAATTTGAAGTTTATTAGGGGTGAAATTGCATCAAATTGAAAGTTTTAAACCAAACAGGGGTGTAATTGAGATAAATCAGAAATCAAATGACTAAATTGAATTTTACCAAAATGGCGCCGTTTTGGTTACTGTTCATCTTCTTCTTCAATTTTTGTTAGAAAGACTGATCAGGGAGCTACTTTGCAAGTGCATTTAATGTCTCTACCCTTCACCAAATTTGACAAAAACTTGTATGAAGATGATCACCTAACATCTGACTACACCCTGATATGGTTCTTTTTGGCCAATTGTTGCGATATCGCAGTCGCATCAATTAATTACCCTAACTTAAAACACACAAGCTAGTATAGAGCAAGCAAGGAGCCGATCCCACGAGGAAGGTTTATTTTAGATTTTTATGTTATATGATATGCAATTGGGGGGGTTGAGATTATCTAGGCTATAGTAGAATAAAACAATCAAACTAAATTAAATAAATCAGAAATCTATCAAGAGAACAAACTTTGGTTTCAAGTAAACATCCACATACAAAAATTAGAACCGATCATTGAAACGAAACATCAATTTATATTATGAATCCTTATCTTTTATTAACATTGGTTAGTTAACAGACCCGCCGTATAACTAACCCTAACCATCAAAAATCACAGTGTTCGCACTAGTAATTAAAATTCAATGGTAACCTTAAGAATTAGATAAGTTGATTAATCTAAACAACATAATTGTCCGTAGTTCATGTTTGATTTGATTGAATGTTTTTCCTATGATTAATAACACAAATCTGTTATGATTATTAAACTTAGTTGCTTCACAAGTTCATATATTACAACTCTAGTTTTAATAGCAAACTTAGTACTAGATTGTTCACAATAATAACTTAGAGTGCACTCTAACAATTAAAATAAACAATCCTAAGAAATAAGCATAAGAAAATAAACATATTCATTCATCGTATAAACTGAAAAGAAAAGGTAAAATAAATCTCACAGTTCTTGATATCCAAAGGTTTTTTTTGTGTCCTTGCTGTCATAACCTATTTTTGGGTCCCCATACAAAAAAAGAGAAAATAAAAAAAATAAAAACAATATGAGCAAAAAAATAGAATAGTGAAAAAAGGATGTTAGAATGTTCAGAAAATGGTAAAAAATTGGTTGAGGAGGTTTAAAAATACAAAAATTAAAATTTGACAATATTTTATTGACTGATGAGAGCCCTGTTGACAAAGAAAATTCAATTTGAGGAAGAAAAGTCCAAAATCATATGTTTATGGACTCAATTAAATTTTATTGAAGGTTTAATTGAATTTATAGAGGTTTTGATTGCAAGAAAAATTGATTTTGGAGTTAATTTGGGCTTTAATTGGAAGAAATTCAAGTTCTGGGATCAAAATATAATTTTTGAGAGTTAATTTGGTCAAATCAGGGGCTTAATTGCATAAATATTGAAGTTTGATGGCCAATTAGGGACTTAATTGAAGAAATCCGAGACCAAGGACCAAAATGTAAAACGCGCGCAAATTGAAGGTCTGATTTTGAATCTGACGCGTTTTTGGTACCAATTCCCATTTAGTTTGTTTGTCTCTTAGTATCTAGGGTATGACATTACACGTAATGCGTATTCCGGATATTTAATTCTTTTTCGGACAATAGAACCCAGGGTATGACATTACATATAATGCATATTCCGGATATTTAATTCTTTTTTCAGATAATAGAGCCCGGGGTATGACATTACACGTAATGCGTATTCCGGATATTTAATTCTTTTTTCAGACAATAGAACGGTTAGGTTTTACGCATTAAGATAATAACCTCTTTTTGAAGGAGGGCTTGTCTTGAACCGTAGACAAACCAACAATTAGTAACCACAACATGACTTGAGATTTTATCAGACAAAACAATGCAGCCTACCTTAGGTAGGGTGTATTTGGGGTGCTAATACCTTCCCTTTACGCAACCAGTCTCTGTACCCGATCTTTAAGATCAGTTACGGTTCCTAGTGACCAGAATACTAGGTGGCGACTCCCATTCCAATTTTTCACTGATAAGAGACAAGAATTCCTTGTCTCTCCACATTTGCCAGATAGACACCAATATACAATTTTTCCTTAAGGGTGGACAATCGCTGCGACGCCACACACGTGCGATAGAATGACGACTCCACTGGGGAACTTGTGGACAAAGCTTTGTTTTTGTCTGATTATTGTGTTTGATTTGTTGGTTTGTGTGTTTTTAATATACATTTCCTTTATTTATTTGCTTACGCGCTTTAATTTCTGTACATATTTGTTCATGCATTATATAGAATTGCCTATTGCATCACATGCTTTAAGTTTTAAACGCACACACAAGCTTCTAAGTTAAGTGGGGAATTAGCTATTTGCCCTATAACTATTGGTCAGGGTTTAGATGCATGAAACACCAACTCATATCTAAGTGCCTGCTTGGTAATGGTGGGTATACGTGCCTTAACCATTTCTTGCAACGCCCCTATACTGTCTTTACGAAGATCGTCACTAGGCAGATATGAGACCATTTTGAGACCAGGTAGAAAACCTACATATGTTCACATAATGAATAGAACTTGTCCTTAGGTTGTATGTGCTACTTTTAGTTACATTAAGACAAGTCCTTCTTGAAGCATCTTGAACTCAAGACTTGTGGGTGACCCAATGACCGTCACTCAGAAAATTTTCATTGTAGAGTTTGGGCAAGAATCAAGATTCTTGTTTCATCATGCAAGATTTACGATCATATGTCACCCCTCGAAGGGCAAGTTTATCATATAAATTACATGTTCATACATTTAACATATACATGCATTAGATTGAAATATAGGTCCCTAAAAAGTCTACAATACCCGACTTCGAGCAAGAAACATGGAAGATGAAGAGCGTGCTCAACGTGATGCCCATTTTCAAGAAGAATTGGAGTATCTGAAAACAAGTGTGGCTCGCCTCACTAGCTTACTCGAGCAAACACTGAGAAATATCTCTGGTGAAGGCCCTTCTAACCGATCGGTCACCTTTAATCAGGCTCCTACTACAGTTCAACTTGAAGAAAGAATGAGCGAACATGGTCAAGAGCCTCAGCAAAATCCAACATTTGTGCAGTCAGTGACACCTGCACCAGCCCCAACAGTCATGGAAGCATCTGCTAACGAGTCCCACAAGGCTAAGTCATCTGAAAGCATTGATCACGATAAGATAGAGGCGCTGGAAGCCAGACTCAAAGCCATTGAAGGGGTAGACTTATATGACCCGGTACGGGCAGCAGAGATGTGTTTGGTCCTAAACGTGGTTGTCCCAAAGAAATTTCGTGTTCCTGAATTCATCAAATACAGTGGAACACAATGCCTCATGACTCATCTCAAGTCCTACTATAATAAAATGGCAAAGGTAGTACATGATGAAAAACTACTAATGTATTTTTTTCAAGATAGCTTAAGTGGGGCAACATTGAGTTGGTACATGAGATTGGACAACACAAAGATCCGAAGATTGAAGGATCTGGTGGATGCTTTTGTCAAACAGTATAAGTACAACATAGACATCGCTCCTGATAGAACCAGTTTGTCAAATCTGGAGAAAAGAGATAAAGAAAGCATAAGGGAATATGCTCAAAGATGACGAGAATTAGCTGCTTAAGTACATCCTCCACTTCTGGACAAAGAGATGGTCTCTTTATTTGCAAACACACTCAAAGCACCATATTACGAACATGTGATGGGTAGTTCAGCCTAGGAATTCACTAACACTGTGGTAGTGTGTGAACGTATAGAGCAAGGCGTCAAGAGTGGTAGAATTTCTACACCCACCAAGAAAAGAGGCTTCGAAAGAAAAGAGGTTGAAGATGGCTATAGGGGTAGGAAAAACTCATTCCAAAACTACCACACTCCATCCCAAATTGCCAACATTAAAAAAAAAACCTGAACCCCAAAACTTTCAAGCCAAAACCAAAAATGGAAATTACCAAAGAGTCCAAGAACAACTACCTCCATTACCGCTACCCCTGAATGAGATGTATCAAAAGCTATTGAGCATCGGGCATATAGCTCCAGAACATCTGCCACCTGTGCAGCCACCTTATCCTAATTGGTACAAGCCAGAACTCAATTGTGAATACCATGCTGGTATTGTTAGGCATATCATCCATACCTGCAATGCCTTCAAGAGAAAGCTTCTGCAATTAATCAAGGCCGGGTGGATAGAATTTGAAGACACTCCTAACGTGAATACGAATCCTCTACCGAATCATGCTGGAAGCAGTGGATTAGAAAAACACTAGCAATGGACTGTTTGGGGAACTGGAAAGCATCAATGGTCCAGCATGGGTGTGGAAATGATAGCATCAATTTTGAAGAACTCAAATTTTGACCGTGGTGTTGTTCTACATCGTCTTTGAGTCCATCGGTACAGAACTTTTGGGGAGGAGGCTAGCCTAAGAACAGATTCGCCAAAATAGAGGAATGAAGCCTGCCTTCTTATTGCCTTTTGTTTCATGCTTTTGAACAAAATTGTCTATGTCAAATGAGCACTTGTTAAAATAAAATCATATAAGTTCCTGTGTTCATATCACACTCATTTTTGTTGTTATCACATGTAAATAACATTTTGAGCACAACTTTTGCTCACAAAACTACAACACAAAGAATCCTTCGGTGTTTTCCTTTCTTCCAAAACCATACATAAATCTCATATGTTTTCAAGGATATTTTTAGGACCTCTAAAGTGAGTACAAAAATAAACATCATGTTGGTATTTGTCCAAAACAAATGCATTCTGGAAATTCAAGTGATTCTTTAGATAGGAAAATTGAAAAAAAAAAAGAGATAAGACAAGACAAAAACAAAAACAAAGACAAACAACACTATGAGGTGACTCACAAGTTGAGTTTTATTTGAATGAATAAATCATTTTGCATACACGCATGAAAACAAGACCTACTGATCCTCAATGCATGAGTTTGAGATGAGAAAATGCCATTTTTGATAATCGTTTCACGAGGCTGAAATCTATCCTTTGCATTCCCATTTTGAGCCTAGTAACTTTTTTTGAAAATAACCTTGACTAGGATCACACCCCATACTGAGGGGCAAATAAGAGAGGTTTTTTTTTATCATCTAGACAAAGCAGTGAAGATGAGTGCTGGAATTGATCATGTAATTTTTAGTCTTTCATTATCATCCAAATGAAGCAGTGAAGATCCAAAGGATCCAAAAGATTTGAGCTTCTTATAAAAAAAAAAAGAAAAAAAAATGACTGATGTGATTATGCTCAACCAAACAAAAATGAAGAAAACAAAGAGAAAGAGCCCAAACCCGACACTAGGGGGGCATGACAAACCATTTTGGAAAGAAATTCAAAAGAAAAAAGGTCAAGAAACAAGCACAAGTGATCCTTAGTCTTGAAATCCTTTAAACACCTTTTGAGCCTACAAAATATCCTTTTCTTCGCAACCAATAGCCAAATCCTACATTACATACCTAATCAAGTCCTTTCTGATCAAAGGTAAGCAATCTGGATCGATAGGCAGTGCTTTCTCGTGCGGGTCAAATCATTATTCATACAAATAAAATAAATGTTTTGAACTAATTCGGTTCTCAATAACCCTCAAATTGAAATTTAAACTTTTTGTAACCAACTAGATGTCACTTCATCTTTAACCCAAAAGCAAACACAAAAAGCTTTCATCATTTCAAGAAACCTGTCAATAGGAATCGCTTGAATTTTTTAGAACAAGTTTATTTTGAACCAATGTCAAAATGATTTTTGTGGTTGGAATAACTTGGAAGTTCCAAAATTTTGCATGGAAACATTTCCTTGTACAAAAAACCCACACTTACTTTCACATATCCTCACCCCAAAGTAAACTAAATTTGAACACTTAGGGGGCATAATCAAGCTGGGGGGCAATAAAAAAACACATGGTAGGGTTATCTTCATGATTCCCTTTTTAAGGAAAATGTCGGGCAAAATTGGCAACCCTTGAGATAAAGGGTGAAGGACAGAAAAGTATGATGGCATCAAACCCTCCTCAGAGTTCAAGAGCACAAGAGATGACTCGAGTAAGCAAAAGTGAAAAGGCCATCAAAGTTTACTACCAACACTCCAACTTTTGAGAAAAGAAAGACACCATGAAGAAATGAGGGCCTATATTTCTCAGGTAAGTATACATGCATATCAATAATAATGCATTGTTTTCAACATTTTAGCAAATTGTTAATCCATCATCAAACTTTTGGGTAGTGCGTTTTCTAACCCTACCTTATTTTGAGTGCGTCATCAAACTTTTGGGTAGTGCGTTTTCTAACCCTACCTTATTTTGAGTGCGTCCTTGAGCCCTCACCACTTAGGTAGTGCGTTTTCTAACCCTGCCTCTGCCTCCTTTTTTTAGTGCGTTTTTGAGCCCTCACCCTGCCTCTGCCTCCTTTTTTGAGTGCGTTTTTGAGCCCTCACCATCTTTTTGGGTAGGTCACCCATTACAATTCGACCATTCCTCCACTTGGGTAGGTTACCCAGTACAACATGACTACTCCTTTCTTTTTCCATTTTGCGTAGGTCACCTATTACAATTCGACCATTCTCCATATTTTTCTCTGGGCAGGTCACCCATTACAATGCGACCATTCCTCCACTTGGGTAGGTCACTCATTATAACACGACCACAATTCGACCATTCTCCATGTTTTTCTCTGGGTAGGTCACCCATTACAATGCGACCATTCCTCCACTTGGGTAGGTCACCCATTATAACACGACCACTCCTTTCTTTTTCCATTTTAGGTAGGTCACCCATTACAATTCGACCATATTCTCCATGTTTTTATCTAGGTAGCTCACCCATTACAATGCGGCCATTCCTCCACTTGGATAGGTCACTCATTACAACACGACCATTCTTCCTTTTTCTATTTTTGGGCAGGTTACCCATTACAATTCGACCATTCTCCATGTTTTTTTATCTGGGTAGGTCACCCATTACAATGAGACCATTCTTTCACTCGGGTAGGTCACCCATTACAATGAGACCACTCTTCCTTTTTTCTACTTAGGTAGGTCGTCCATGAAAAGAGACCAGGGTAAAGCGTGAGTGTGTGGGCTGGTCGCTTCTGAAAATCGACCACTTTAAGTATGTGTGGGCAGGTCGCTCATGAAAATAGATCAGGGTAAGTGTGAGTGCGTGGGTAGGTCGCCCGTGAAAATAGACCATTTTTCTTCAAAAAAACAAAGGGTTTGAACACGTAGGATTTTGGTTCTGGTTAGAGGGGATCGGCGAAAGGAATCTCAGTCTATCCTAACTACACATAGGAGTTTCGGTTCTGGTTAGATGTGATTGGCGAAAGGAATCTCAGTCTATCCTAACCATTCACATGACTTTTAGTTATGGTTAAAGGGGATTGGCGAAAGGAATCTCAGTTTAGCCCAACAACCCGTAGGATTTTGGTTCTGGTTAGAGGGGATTGGCGAAAGGAATCTTAGTCTATCCTAACCACCGTAGGATTTTGGTTCTAGTTAGAGGGGATTGGCGAAAGGAATCTCAGTCTATCCTAAACTCTGACCCGTGACCTACCACCCCTCTGTTAGTTGTTTTGTGCAGCCGCCCCTGCTTCTCTCTCCCCTATTTTCCTATAAATACAGGGGAGAAGCACAAAAAAAGAAAAAGGTGACCGAGAAGAAAACCAAAAAGAGAAGAAAAAAAGAGGGAGAGAGAGCACAAAAACAAACCGAGAGAGAGAGGGTCGAGAGACGAGAGAGAATAAGAGAAGAAGAAGCAAAAAAGAGAAAAAAATAGAGGAGAGAGAAAGAAAGAAAAAAAACAAAGCAAACTACCGGCCATCGTCTCCACAGCCGCGAGCCACCGCCGACGACAACAGCCGCACTTCCTCTCACCAGGTAAGCTTCCTTCCTTCTCTGCTCCATCTTCTCTTTTCCTTTCATTGGCATGCAGAACGTAATTCACATTCTGCAGCCAATGAATAATTGGCTGGTTACTGTGCTGCATAGTAACCGGTCAATTATCATTTTAATGGGCCAGCCTTGGCCCATTTTGCATGTTGGGCCAATTCCGGCCCATTTTGTTTTGGGCCGGAGCTGTTTCGTTTCATTTTGTTTTGGGCCAGAGACGGCCTGTTTTATTTTGATTTTGGGTTGGTGCCGGTCCGTTTCGTTTCATGTCGGGCTGGTGTCGGCCCATTTTCATGTCGGGCCGGTGTTGGCCAATTTTGTTGTATGTTGGGTTGGTATTGGCCCATCATTTTTTTTATGTTGGGCCGTGCTGGCCCATTCAAAAAAATATACCATAAAAATACAAATCTGGTATTAAAATACCCGATTCATCAAAAATTTCAAAAATAAAAAAAATTGATAAAAAAAATATATATTTTTGTGCATACGGCCAAGTGTCTTAAAGCTAAAAAATCATATTTTGTTTTTCATACACCAAAAAACAATGTTTAGCATGCATTTTGGCTTTAATAACCAGTTTATTAAAGTCAAGAGAACATTGGCCAAAATTTCAAAAACAACAAAAATTTTAGTTTGTTTGTCTCTTAGTATCCGGGGTATGACATTACACGTAATGCGTATTCTGGATATTTAATTCTTTTGCGTATTCTGGATATTTAATTCTTTTTTTAGACAATAGAGCTCGAGGTATGACATTACACGTAATGCGTATTCCAAATATTTAATTCTTTTTTCGGACAATAGAACGGTTAGGTTTTACGCATTAAGATAATAACCTCCTTCTGAAGGAGGGCTTGTCTTGAACCGTAAACAAACCAACAATTAGTAACCACAACCCGACTTGAGATTTTATCAAACAAAACAATGCAGCCTACCTTATGTAGGGCGTATTTGGGGTGTTAATACCTTCCCTTTACGCAACCAGTCTCTGTACCCAATCTCCGAGACCAGTTAGGGTTCCTAGTGACCAGAATACTAGGTGGCGACTCCCATTCCAATTTTTCACTGATAAGAGACAAGAATTCCTTGTCTCTCCATATTTGCCAGATAGACTCCAATATACAATTTTTCCTTGAGGGTGGACAATCGGCGCGACGCCGCACACGTACGACACTTGCAACCAAGAACAGGAGTTTAGCCTTGCATGTTTATTGAATAACTAATCAAAAAGAAAAAAGAATGCATGATTTCGGTTTTTTTAGAGGAAAGTGCGTTTTTTCTCTCTTGGCTGGCCACCCCCTCTTCCTTTCTCTCTTTCTTTTTATTTGATAGAAAACCTTAATATCTCTTTCCTACAAAATAGTCCTTACCTAAGTAGACAATTTACATTTAAGTAGTTCAATAACTATTTTTCTAAACAAGGAGAAAGAACCTTGCATAAAATCCTCAAACTTTGACTTTAGACTTATAAGAGTTAAATTGCCGAAATAAAGACTTGGATGTCGGTTTTGATGCTTTGGGAAGTAATTTGGTCTTGTTTCTTCAAAAAACTTGTATGCCGGCAGAATTCATGTGTCATCTTAGAAAAATCATATCTCTCATATGAGCTCATTTTCTGCTGAAATTTTGTATGATGATAGGTCTTCAAGTCAGAAATCCAAAACAATTGAGTTTTGCATCAAATAGACTTCTCTAGTTTAAGATATTCAAGTCGGGATGGCCAAAGGTCAACACTAGCAGAATGCGATCTTTGTCTTTGAAGGTTGTGATCTCCATGCTCTCTCTCTCTTTTTATTTTTCTTGCCATATATGTACAGAAAGGTATGGATGATATCTTTCTAATGCCACTAGAATCACTTCGTTTTAACCTCTAGAGCTCAAGTTCTGCACAAAACATCAATCGAAGGTTAAATCTATCAATTATCTCCTATTTACTTCCTTTTGAATCGTACATCCAAAAGTGCCTTCAAAATATAAAACAAAGAATATCAAGGCATTATATATATAAAACATAGGAAAAATACTAGGTAAATATGGGTAAAATTATCAAATAATATGGTTGCATCACTACTTGACACTACAACAATCGTGGCGCCGGCCCAAATAGGCCAACTCAAGCATCCTTCAACTGCTAGATTTGACAATTCATAGTGACCACTTTGAACCAATTGTTAGGATCCTTCGAGGCTAAATCAAGAGCCAAGATTTGGCACCATAAAAGACAACATATTCCTCTTCCACTCCATATAAATAGGGGTGGATTTCATGGCCTGAGAAAGGGGAAAATTGGGTCCAAAGCTGGAGAAAAACTAGCATTCTTCCTAGTTTTTCTGCTATTATTATTATTCTCTCTCTCTCTCTCTCTCTGTCGTGCCCTCAGCCACAATGACCTCGATGTTAGCCTCTCCACCAACAGCTCCACCACAACCCACCCACTAGACCATCAGTCGTCCACCATTTGTCTATGCCACAAACTCTTCCCCCAACAACTAACACCCCCCTCTCTGTCGTTACCAATACCCCTCCTCTTTGTTGTTACCAACACCCCTCTATATGTCCTTGCCACCACAAGCCTCCACCATTGCAACCATCAGCCTCACATCGTCCTCCCAGACCACCAACAAGGCTTCCCAACACCATGTGATCTCCCCCCCTAGCTACAAACTTGATAGCCATCTGCATGCGAAACCAGAAGACATATTAATTAACATGGTTGCTGGGCTGGGACAGCAACCATGTGGGAAGTGGGTTGGACTCATTCCAGCCCAACCTAGATGGTTGGGTCGGGTCCAGCCCAATTTATATTTAATAATAATAATAATAATAATATATAATTAATTAAACATGAAAAAAATAAAAAAAAAATCAAAAGCCCTTTAAAAAAAAACTTGTGTTTTTCTCGCATATTTTTCTACTAATTTTGCATAATATTGAGTTGTATATTTACATTGTAAGATACAAATCCGGTATTAAAATACCTATTTTTCTCTGAAATGTTTCTTAAAAAAATTAAAAATTCAAAAAAAAATCTCAAAACTTTAAATTAATTTCCCCTTTCAATAAACAAAAAAAAATATTTTGTTTTCACGCATACAGTCAAATCCTAAAAGTTTTCCGAGCATGTTTTCATAAAAAACAAATTGTATCTTTCTCTTGTTTTAAAAATTAAAAAAAAATGGATATCGTTACTAGTTTATGATTATCCGTTAGGATTTAGTAAAAATATCAAAAACCCTTCACCAATCATTTTGTTTATTTTACATTAGGGTTTAGATGCAGACTTTAATATTTTGGAATGTAAAACTACACTGTAGAGTATACTTTCAAATATTAAAGATGCAAAAGATAAATGTGAGGCTAAATTTAGATCTTAGAACAGTTAAAATTGAACCTAATAAGGTAGAGACTTTCTCATAAAGGGAGATCTGTCTTTAACCTTATAAAAAGACCAACGAATAAAAACTTGACCTATAAAAACAATCAAACAGCAATGCAGCTAACCTTAGATAGGTTGCACTAGGGCTGATGCGTCTTTCATTTGCACAATCAATCCCTTACCCGAACTCTCGTAGACCATAGATTTTTTAATAGACTATGGGTTTCCTAGTAACCATAATACTAGGTGGTGACTCCTGAATCTTAATCATAATTTTATGATTAAACCTAAACCCCTTTCTTTTCCCAACAACACCTCTCAAGAGGCTAAATATCACGTCATTCGACATCGTTCCGTGACAACAACTATTGTTAATGTTTTTTTTTATATTCAAGAGAAGTTTTAATGCAAACTAAAATTTTTTTTGTTTGCATTCAATAGTATAAATTGAGAATTTATATTTGTATACCAATAAATGATAACAAATTTGTTGATTACAACCAAAAAATGAATTGAAAAGCTAAAATAATTATTTAATTTCTTATAAAAAACAAAATAAATATTTGTTTTCGTTTGAAAATTAATTTGAATCGATAATTTTTTTTTATGTTTCCAAACTGAGTGTTAACTCAATGTTGAGATTTATTCTTAACATTGTGAGAGCCCTACATAAAGCTAACCAGAAGAAAACATCAAATACAATATCAAGTCAATTGACCACACATATGACTTGGGTTAAAAAATCTTTCTTTAATTAAGTTAGTTGTTAATTTGTATAAATTAAATGAGTTCTTTTTTTCGTGTGCAACCACTTAAGAGCATTTTAAGAGAAAATTAAGTTAGTTGTGCGAGCTATGAGGAAAATTGGAAGTCCAATTCTTATTAAAGTCACTATCCATAAGCATACCAAATTTGTATGCTTTTCTTAGTATCATGCTCGTCATGGTCAATTGAGGTTGGTGAGAGATTTGTGTATTTATGAGATTCGAGATCTTTAAATTTGGTTTTGACTTGTATTTTGTATCCACTTTGTTTGATATTGTAAAATCTTTATATGTATTCGTTGATGGATTAAATTTAGGTGAAACTACATAAGATTTTGGTGTTCTTGTTTTTTCTCTTTTAATTAACAATCTACAAGAATATTTTGTATGATCATTTAACCTCCTTTTAAGGTGTTTCCAAATTATATGCATCATGATTCTAACATGGAAGGGGTTGATTCTAATATGTATGGACATTCAGATGGTCCAATGACAAGAGCTCAAGCAAAATAACTACAAAGTGCTTTAACAAGTCAGACTAGCATGACTGAAGCTTCGATAAGTTTGAGGGCTTGAGAACTGAATGGAAATTGTTCAAATATGTTTGTTTGTCTACAAATAAGGCTTGGGTCATGATTTGGGATTTTTGACGAGTTTGGGTTTGCTATCAACCCATGGATTAATTTTGGTCCTAATTTGCTCATGTTTAATGCGGGGAAAATAAAGTCTATTCTACATGGTTTTCAAGTTCAGAATGTCATCTTTCTAGATGTCCAACCATGTATGTATTGGAGTTTTTTAGAAAACGTTATAATTGTTTTAGTTTTGTGTGTCTATTTAAATATTCTATAAGTAAAAAGCATGTGTTATTTATTATTTGTTCAATTTTCTAAACAAAGTCATTTATTGGGGTTTCCATTATGTTATTTTGGTATTTCCTAGATTTGAAGGGTTGTTCCAAGTATATAATGATGTTTTAGACCATGTTTTGTGACTTTTGGCAATAATATTAAACTTTTCAACTTCTCATTCAGAGAGTTTTCTTCCTTGTTCTTCCATTTCCAGAATTGGTTGAAGAACAAATCAGACTTATCACTCTTAATCATAAAGAGTGTGGCATCTTTATCCTGAATGGAATTCCTTTGTGGCGTCTCTGACTTATCAATAAGTTTCATTCAAACTTTATCCCTCATTTCCATTATAAATTACATAATTTTTAGCCTAAACACCATAAGAAAAACCATATAACCAAACCTACCTTCCTTCATCTTCATATCAGATTGTGTTAGTTTGTTTGAGTTAGAAAACTAGGACGCATCACTTGTATTTTGTATCCACTTTGTTTGATATAGTAAAATCTTTATATGTATTCATTGATGGATTAGACAATTTAGTTGAAACCATGTAAGATTGGGTTGTAAGCGCAACTTATTGAGTTACAATGATCTCATGATGAGATTTGGGAAAAAATAATGGGAATTCATGATCAGATAAATACCCTTATGCAAATAATGCAAATGAACAACAATTTGTAACCCCAACAAAGGCAAGCCTGTAGGGTGCAATGAAATGTTGTTGTAGAGGCTGAATTAGAGCCAAATAGGGATGTTGAGGCTGACGAAGCGGGTAGACCAAAAAGATAAAATATCTCTTTCATCATCTTTGCACAATCACCAAGGCTAGTTATCATAAAGGGTTATGTTGGAGTTTACCGATTATGCTTTTGTTATGGTAGGAAAACTTGAAAATTCAGAGGAGAAGGGATGACGAAGAGGATATCACCACTTGGACGGCTATGAAAAGGGTGATTAAGAAGAGGTTTGTACCTGATTACTATAAACAAGAGTTATACATAAAACTTCAGACCTTACGATAAGGATCTTTGAGTGTGAAGGAGTATGTAATGGAGTTTGAGCTACTAATGATATGTTGCAAATTGATAGAAACCCCAGAACAAACCAAAGCTAGGTTTATTGGTGGGTTGATGAAGGATATTGCTAATGTTGTTGAGTTGCAGCCATATATCTTCCTTGAGGATTCAACAAAACTTAAGATAAGGATATAGAGATAATATAAGAAAGGGTGTTTTCGAGCTGACATAACAACATCGAATGCTTCAAAATCTATTTCCACATCTTCACGAACATGAAATGCTCCTAAAAAGGATGAGAAAGTGGGGTTTAGTAAGGGGAGTACAAGTTCAAACTTTACAAAGGGTAAAGAAAAGGTGATCGAACCTCAACATCCTAAGAGGTCGTGAGACATTAAGTGTTTCAAACGTTTGGGGCTTAGGCATATTGCTTCTAAATGTTCGAACAAGAGATTTATAGTGGTGCATAGGAAATATGGAGAGTTGGTCAGTAGCGATGAGGTCGAAATTGAAATTGAGGATGAGCATGGAGAAGATTTTGAGCCAGTGGAATGGGATTTGTTAGTGGTGTAGCGGGTTTTGAACGCAAAAATTGACATTAGTGAAGAACAATGTGAGAATAACTTTCATATGAGGTGTCAGATTCAGGATAAGGTGTGTGGAATGATTATTAATAATGGAAGTTGCACTAATGTTGCGTCCACTACCTTGATGGAGAAGTTGGGTTTAACTACTGTTCCATATCCTAAACTGTATAGTTTACGGTGGCTTAACGAGAATGGAGAGATTCGGGTGACAAAGCAGGTTCGTGTGCCTTTTTCCATCAAAACTATCATGATAAGGTTTTGTATGACATGGCTCCAATGTCAACTAGCCTTGTTTTATTGGGGTGTCCATGGCAATTTGATAAAGATGTGACCTACAATGAATGAAAGAATACTTACTCATTTATGTTGGAAGGGAAGAAGGTGAATTTATTGCCATTGAGTTGTCGACAAGTTAGAGAGGATCAGTTGCGAAGTTAATAAAATGAGGTGAAATTGGGTAAGGGCTTATATTAGCCAAGAAGGGAGACATTGAGCAAGCATTAGCTTTAATTGGGGCTGTTTTCATGGTATGAGCGAAACCATTATTGCAAGTAGAGAATGTGGAAATGCTAACACAAATTATGAAGTTGCTTGAGGAGTTTTCATGTGTTTCCAAAAGAGTTACCTAAGGGTTTACCACCTATTTGTGGGATTGAGCATCAAATTGACTTGGTGCCAGGAGCTTCACTTCTTAACGAACCAACCTATAGGTGTAATCTAGAGGAGGCAAAGGAGATTCAAAGGTAGGTTGGTGAGCTCTTAGATAAGGGTTACATGCCAAAAGTCACTTAATCCATGTTTTGTGCCTACTTTGCTTGTGCCAAAGAAGGATGGAACCATGCGGATGTGTGTGGACAATCATGCAATCAACAAGATAACAATTAAGTATCGATTTCCTATACCTATACGTGATGATTTGCTTGATAAATTATATGGTACTGTGTTGTTTTCTAAGATTTATTTGATGAGTGGTTATCATAAGATTAGGATGAAAGAGGGGGATGAGTGAAAAATAACATTTACAACTAAACAAAGGTTGTATGAATGGTTGGTAATGCCATTTGGGCTATCTAATGCACCAAGTACATTTATGCGACTTTTGAATCATGTTTTGAGGAAGCATATTGGATTGTTTGTTGTCGTGTATTTTAATGATATTTTGGTGTATAGTAGAATTTATGATGATCATGTGGAGCGTTTTAGGGCTGTATTTGAAACTTTGCGATATGCTAAATTATATGGGAAACTAGAGAACTTGATTTATTTGATTAAGGTTGATAAAGAAAAGATAAAAGCAATTAAAGATTGGTCGAAACCCTCTAGTATTGCTAATGTGAGGAGTTTCCATAGTTTAACTTCATTTTATCAACGATTTATGAAGAACTTCAATTCTATAATTGCTCCTTTGATCGAATGTTTGAAAAAAAAAATGAGTTTTGGTGGAGCGAAAATGCACAGAAGTCTTTTGAGTTAATTAAAGAGAAGTTATGTACTATGCATGTTTTAGCACTTCCAGATTTTGCTAAGACGTTTGAGATAGAGTGTGATGCTTTCGGGGTTGGAATTGGGGTTGTGTTATTGCAAGAAAGGAGACCTATTGCATACTTTAATGAAAAGTTTAATGGTGCACGATTGAACTACTCAACTTATGATAAGGAGTTTTATGCCTTAATTCGAGCTTTAGAGGTATGACAACACTACTTATTACCAAAAGAGTTTGTTGTGCATACTGGCCATAAATCTTCAAAAGTATATTTAGGGTCAAAGCAAGTTGAATTGAAGACATGCTAAGTGGGTAGAGTTTATGGAGTCATCAAGTATAAGAAGGGGCAAGTTAATGTAGTTGTCAATGCTTTTTCTAGGAGGTATGCATTGATTTCTATGTTAAATGCAAGGTTGATGAGTTTTGAACAAGTGAAGGATCAGTTTGCTAATGATTCCTATTTTGCTAATGTAATTGCCAAATGTGTTAAGGGAGCTTGTGATAGGTTCTTTATGCATGAAGGTTACTTGTTTAAGATGGGCAAATATGTATTCCTTCAAGTTCTTTATAGGAGTTGCTTGTGCGAGTGGCTCATGGTGGTGGTCTTAGTGGTCATTTTGGTGAAAAGAAGACTTATGAGCTGCTGAAAGAACATTTCTTTTGGCTTAACATATTGAAGGATGTTTACAAGGTGATTGAGAGATGTGTTGTGTGTAAGAAGGCTAAGGGCAAGGAGAATGTATATAAGCTTTATATGCCATTACCTATTCCGAAGCAGCCATGGATGGATATTAGTATAAACTTTGTACTTGGGATGCCTAGAGCACATTGTGGAAAGGATTCAGTTATGGTTGTAGTTGATCGATTCTCCAAAATGTCATATTTTATATCTTACCACAAAGACTGATGGTGCTGTAACATTACTGATTTGCTCTTTAGGGAAGTTCTACATTTGCATGGAGTCCCTAAAAGTATTGTATCTGATCTTGATGCAAAATTCCTAAGCTATTTTTGGAAGGCTCTTTGGAGGAAGCTTGGAATGAAACTACTATTCAGTATGACATGTCATTTGCAAACTGATGGACAAGTGAAGGTAGTGAACGAAACTCTTTCTTCTTCATTGCTAGCTGTTATAAGTAAAAATTTGAAGAGTTGGGACACTTGTTTGCCTATTGTGGAGTTTTTTTTATAATTGTAATGTGCATGGACCTATAAAATTTTCATCATTTAAAGTTGTGTATGGTTTTAATCCTTGCGTTCCTATTGATCTAATGCCTATTTCAATTGATGAGAGGACTTTTATGGATGGGGTTAAAAAGGTAGAAATGATGAAAAAAACTCAACAAACAGGTTCGATCTCATATTGAGAAGAAGGCAACAAAGTATGTCAAACATGCTAATAAAAGGAGAAAAATGGTCAGGTTTGAGCTGGGAGATCTTGTTTGGATTCATCTTAGCAAAGACAGATTTCAAAGCAAGCAAAAGTCCAAATTGATGCCGAGAGATGATGAACCATTTCGGGTTGTTGAAAGAGTGAGAATGACAATGCTTACAAGGTTGACCTTCCTAGTGAGTACAATGTTTCAACTACTTTTAATGTAAAAGACTTGTCTCCTTACTTGGAAGATGTTGATGATTCTTATTTGAGGACAAATCACTTTCAACCCGAGGGTGATGATATGCATCATAATTCTAACATGGAAGGAGTTGATTCTAATGTGTATGGGCATTCAGATGATTCAATGACAAGAGCTCAAGCAAAACAACTACAAAGACCTTAAAAAGTCAGAGTAACGCGACTGAAGCTTCGATGAATTTGAGGGCTTGTGAACTGAATGGAAATGGTTTAAATATGTTTGTTTGTCTACAAATAAGACTTGGGTTATGATTTGGGAGTTTTGACGAGTTTGAGTTTACTGTCAATCCATGGACCAATTTTAGCCTAAATTTGCTTCTGTTTAATGCGAGGGAAAATAAAGCTTATTCTACATGGTTTTCAAGTTCAGAATGTCATCTTTCCAGATTGTTCAACCATGTATGGATTGGAGTTTTTTAGAAAAAGTTATGGTTGTTTTAGTTTTGTGTGTCGGTTTGTGTCTTCTATAAGTAAAAAACGTGTGATATTTATTATTTGTCTAATTTTCCAAACAAAGTCATTTATTTGGATCTCCATTATGTTATTTTGGTATTTTCTAGACTTGAGGGTTGTTCCAAGTATATAATGATGTTTCAGACTATGTTTTGTGACTTTTGGCAATGATATTAAACTTTTCAACTTCTCATTCAAAGAGTTTTCTTCCTTATTCTTCCATTTCCAGAATTGGTTAAAGAACAAATCATACTTATCACTCTTAATCACAAAGAGTGTGGCGTCTTTATCCTGATTGGAATTCCTTTGTGGCGTCTCCAACTTATCATAAAGTTTCATTAAGACTTTATCCCTCATTTCCATTATAAATTACGTAATTTTAAGCCTGAACACCTTGAGAAAACCATATAACCAAACCTACCTTCCTTCATCTTCACATTAGATTGTTAGCTTGTTTGGGTTAGGAAGCTAAGGCACATCACTTGTATTTTGTATCCACTTTGTTTGATATAGTAAAATATTTATATGTATTCATTGATGGATTAGACAATTTAGCTGAAACCATATAAGATTTTGGTGTCCTTGTTTTTTCTCTTTTAATTAACAATCTACAAGAATATTTTGTATCATTTAGCCTCCTTTTAAGGTGTTTCCAACATAATGGTATCGAAGCTCTTGCTTATTCTTATGGATGTTTAAGATGTCAATAAAATTTAAAATGGAGAAATTTGATCAAGCTCTTAGTTTTGGCTTATTATGATAAAATAAGGGTGCAAAAGGCATTGCAAGATGAGGAGAAAATAGTCACATAGATAACACATGATTAAAAGGTAGATATAGATAGGTAGGATTTAATGTTGATAACCTTATTTAGTAGAAGCAAAACAAATCTTAAACAATGCTGAAAAAATAATAAAAGAGTTCTAAATAAAATAGAAAAAAATTCATAAATCAACTAGGAAACTAATACAAATCTCACATAATAGCTTTTGGACCTTATTACAAAGCTTTTTCAATGTCTGATCACTATGATAATTTAAAAGTATATATAAAAAGACCTCTAAAATCTTCTAACAAAATTTCAGTCCAATCAACTATTGAATTAAAAAAAGTTATGCTTGTTCAAAAGAAACTCTTTCTCTTGATGTTAATATTGTTCAGCATGGCCCGATCTTGGATGATGCTTCACATGCCTCCCTTCTTGCTCCTGTTTCTGACTTGGATATCAAGAATGCTTTATTTGCTATAGATGAGGCTAAAGCCCCTGGGCCTGATGGTTTCTCCTCTGGTTTTTTCAAAAAGGCTTGGCATGTTATTAGTGGGGATTTTTGTACTGCTGTGCAGGATTTTTTTGAGTCTGGTGCCCTCCTTAAACAAATTAATCACACCATCATTACTCTTGTTCTTAAATCTGCCAACACTACATCTGCTTTAGACTTTCGTCCGATTTCATGTTGTAATGTGATATATAAGGTGATTGCTAAGCTTCTAGCTGTGAGATTATCCCATGCTCTTGTGATTCTTATTAGTCCAATGCAGAATGCCTTTCTAGGCGGTCGGTTGATGGCAGATAATATACATCTCGTCCAAGAGCTGCTCAGAAACTATGAAAGAAAACGAGCTTCTCCTCGGTGTCTGATGAAGATAGATTTCAGGAAAGCCTTTGATTCGGTCCAATGGCCTTTTCTCGTCATCCTGCTCTCAAGGGGAGATTGTTCTTCTGTATCCTCCCTGTTCCAACAATTGACCATCTTTGGGAGGACCTTAGGGCTGGAAATCAATGCATCCAAATCATCCATCTTTTTTGGTGGAGTTTCGGATAGTATGAAAAAGCTTATTCTTTCAGACACGGGGTTTGTTGAAGGGTCCTTTCCTTTCCGCTACCTTGGCGTTCCCCTCAGCCCTCACAGACTTCTTGCCAGCCAATTCTCTCCTCTTCTCCATAAGCTTGACTCGGCTATTCAAAGTTGGCTGGGGAAGCATCTCAGTTATGCTGGGAGATTGGAGTTGCTCAAGTCTGTCTTATATGGTATAGTTCAATTCTGGCTGAACATCTTCCCAGTTCCTGATACTGTTATCAAGCAAATTATTTGTCTTTGCCGCAACTTCCTGTGGACTGGCAGAGTCTCCAGGAACAAATCTGCATTGGTAGCTTGGCGAATGGTTTGTCTTCCTAAGGATGAAGGTGGCCTTGGTCTTTTTGACCTCAGAGCACGTAATAACAGTTTCCTGGCTAAACATATCTGGAATATTCATCTTAAAGCTGATACTATTTGGATCCAATGGGTTCATCACTACTATATACACCCTCATTCTTTTTGGGACACTGAAGCTCACCCAAGTTCTTCTCCTTTATGGAAATCAATCATCAACTTTCGGGATAAGCTAGTTGAGATGGGTGGTGGCTAGTCCCATGTTCTCTCTTTGACGGAAAACTGGAGCGGTTCTACTGGACCTTTCACAGCCAAAGCTTATGCATTTTTGCGGCTTCGAAGCAATCCTGTGCATTGGAGAAAAGTTGTCTGGGAGTCTTGGTCTATGCCAAGATATAGTTTTATTCTATGGCTGGCAGTTTTGGGCAGGCTTCGAACCAAAGATAGGCTTCACTTCCTCCAAACTGATTTAACCTGTGTCTTCTGCCAGGTGGATGAGGAGTCACACAGTCACCTGTTCTTTAGCTGCCATTGGATCTCCCTTCTTTGGCAAATGATTAGAAACTGGCTGCGTATAACAAGGTGCATGTCATCCTTAAGCAGTGCCATTCGAGGGCTGTGTCGGGGTGGAAATAATGCAGATGGTAAAATGAGGCGTGTATCTCTTGGTATCCTTGTTTATATAATCTGGGAGGAGAGGAACAAAAGACTATTTGACAGCAAAAGCACTTCTATTCCTTTTCTATTTCGTAAATTCTAGACTCTGTTCTTCTTAGTTTTCCATTTCCACGAGTAGGATCATTTTTCTCTTCATGTTGGTTGTTGATCTGTTGTGTTGCTATGCTTCTCTTAGCTTCGCCTGTGCTGGTTATGGGTCTTTGGCTAGCTTGGTGGGTTTTCCCTTGATGTGCTGATGATGGAGGTTGTGGCTTTGGTCGGGCCTCTTCTGTCTGGTTGTTGCGAATCCCTCAGTATCCCCTCGGTAGTCAGTGACCCTAGGGAGCTGAATCTTTATGATCGGGTTGGTTGCTGTTTCTTCTGCGTGGCACATGCATGTGGTTACGTCCCAGCCTTATGCCTCTCTCATTTAACTTGGATGGATGGGCGTGCTCTGATTGGCCATTCTTTGTTCTTTGGACGTGTGGAAGGAATGCATTTGCATGCTCTTGCATATGGCTGTGATTGCTTGGAGATCCACTTGCTGGCTGCCATTGTTGACTTCGGTTCTTGACTTTGGCTGTGCTTTGGACATCTATCTCCTTCACATGGCTTCCTTTGTCTCGGCTGGGAGTTTGCTATTCTATTGTTGCTGCTGTAGCCGACTCATCCTTCAGCGGCTTGCAACCTGCTTTGATGATCACCGACTTGGTGGTTCTTCAATCCAGTTTTTAGTGGTGATTGGCCTTGCATGGCTAGCTTTTGGTTGATGCTTGTTCCCTGTTTCTGTTATTTCTTGTAAGATCTATTTGTGGTTATCAGGATGCTCCTTTGTCCTGTATTTTGCTTTGTGTTAGGTTAGGAACCTTGTTTTTGGTTTCTCTCATAACCATTGTCTGTTTTTATGCTGGTTTTATATTTCAGTGGTTGTTGTTTAGGTCTCTAAGGGAGCATGTTCCTTTTCTGTTCATCCTTGTATCTGAACTTGCTGGTTTTCCAGCAATGTATATTTTTTGATCTCTTATACACTTACATTTGATCCAAAAAAAAATATGCTTGTTAGTGTAAAACTATATATTAGAAAAAATAAGCTCAAAATCACTTCTAATGTCCTTGAATGATAAGGCAACATTTCCAAATAAGTTTGTTGCTTCCTTTTAGTTTCCTTGTAGAACATGTCCTCCTTGTAAAATTTATTTTCATATTAGATAAGAATTGTTGAGTTGTCAAACTTATCCAAGATAAACTCCTTTGTTTCCATAAATGTTTCCACACATAATAAGGACTCCTAAACTGATATGAAATTAATAAAACACATGGAAACACTTAATTAATTAAGTCTACCACATGCTCAATTTGGATAGCCCACTATTGCAAAATAATTAGGCCCATGTTGTAGATGGATCAGGCTCATTTTGCACATATATTAAATTGATTGCTATATGCTCATCACTTGTTATAGTATCCTTGAAATTTTCATTGGCCCAAATACTTTAAATAAGCTCATTGAATGCATCCTTTATCTTCTTTTCCCTTGAACGCGTAATTAGTCTAATTGGCACTTCTAATGAATCATTTGGTGTTGTAGGATGTGTTATTGATTGATCTGCATCAAGTTTTGTTTATTCGATGAGGCTTTATGTAAAGTTCTTAGCAAAAATATTGTAGGTAGTTTATAACTCATATTAAAGTCTTTTTATATTACAAAATCCCTCACCAATAAGTTTTAATTGAAACATCATTTGTATATGCCATGAATGGCAAAAATTACTTAAATTAAGACTCATATTAATGAATTTGGTTATATTATGATGGATTTAAAGTCTATTAATGTTATGATTAAAGAGGAAGATTAATGTGAACCTTAAGTGATGCGAGCATTGTGACCACATAATCATGTAACCCTTAATGAAATTAAAAACCAACCCAAGAAAACCAAGTATCAAGTTTAAAACCATGACCCAAAGGTATCCCTGTACCTAAGAACCAAAGATATTGAAAAAAAACTTAGACCCAGAGATGACCTTGCACCTAAGAACCTGAAGTATGTAAATGACGCCACAAAGCCAATTAATCTTTGATAAGTTAGTGTACGATATTTGTCCTGCAAATAATTTTTTTTCCAACACTCAAAACAAAGAAAAAACCCTGTTAATTCAAAACTTCATAGCTGTCAAAACTTGCAGCCATAAAAGCAATAAATAATCCCTTCTAAATAACTTCTTCTCGAACTCTGATTGTTTTGAAAGAAATATGTAGAAAAGCATGTCTAGAAACTTCTATAAAAATCTCGTCTCAATCCAATGATCTAGTTGAAAGTTATGCTCGATAGTGTAAAACTGGACAATAAAAAATTTACGCCAAAATTCGAATCTGACCTTTCTTGGATCATATTATTCCCTCTCTCTTCAAGATGATTCATTCTTGAATCATAAATAGGTATAATAGACTATTCTTGAGCCTCTTGTTGAAGCCTTTTAAATTCGTTTCTTACCCGTACTTGCCTCCAACAATATTGTATGAAAGTAATAGTTGATAATAATTTCAAAAAAGCATGCTTTGCCATCCACTTGTATATATATTTTTGAATAATAACCATTGTTGCTCTCTTTTGTTTTTTATCCTTTTAGTGCTGAACTTAAACACTCAATTCTTCATGTTTTTTATTTGTTTCTTTATAAACCTTTGCAATTCGTTCAACTTCTTGCTCTTTATCTAACATCATAGAATTATTGTGATCATAAATATTTGAAACTCCTAACCTCGGCTTCTTTTCCTTATATTGTATTCCCTCTAATCAACCCTATGTTCATTAGAACATCCCTCTAATCTATCCATCATATTCTACATACCACCCATCACCAAACTGAACTTTGTTAACTATTAAGTGACAGCTCATAACTAAAAAGCAACGTCGTTACCCGTTGTTGGTGGTGCCATATTGATTGACTTGGATATCCTCAAATCTGAAATATTAGGTAGTAATAAAGAAAATATGTTTCCTTACTCACTCACTCACATGCTTACACTCCTCTTGTGTTTCACATAAATTTCTTATGGTGATTTGCGAAAATAATAACACCACAAGATGAAGACACCACAAGAATTAAATATATGATATGAAAAGACAAAGATTTTACCCAAATATAAATTAAAAAATTATAAAACCAAACTGAACTAAACTATAAAATAACAAAAAATGACCTGAAACTTAAAACTAAAAAAGAATTGACCCAAACCTATGATTTTGAAAGCAAACCTGAAAAAAATAAACTCTTAACCTAAATTTGCAATTTGGTTGCTTCCTTATTTTTGAAAAAACTAACATGGCTAATCTGGACAGAAAGATTAATGTAATATGATTTTTTTTTTTTATCAAGGAACCTTATATACAAACTAGTAAGCTCTAGACAAGAAATAATTGAAAATCAAATCAAAGACAATAGAAGTTAAGAAATCCAAAAATAACAGGAAGAAAATAAACGATATAACTTGATTTTTTAAAGCTTTGCTTTGATACCAAGTGATGTGAACCTTGTGATCATGCAACCAACAATGAAATTGAAAATCAACCCAAAAAAGCTGAATATCAAGTTTGAAACCTTAAACCAAAGGTAACCCTATACCTAATAACCGAAGGTATTGGAAAAAAAAATTTGACCCGGAGATAACCATGTATCTAAGAACCCAAAGTATACAAATAATGCCATGAAGCCATTTAATCTTTGATAAGTTAGTGTATAATTTTTGTTCATGCAAAGAGAGGTTGTTTGCAACATGCCAAACAGAAAATAAATCTTGTTTATTCAAAACATCATAGTTGTCAAAACTTGCAGCCATAGAAGCAATAAATATTTTCCTTTAAATAACCCCTTCCTAAACTTTGATTAAACTGAAATCTTAACCCAAAGTAGAAACGTTTGTCTAAAAACTCTTGTAAAATTTTTAGCTTAATCCAATGATCGAGTTGAAAGTTATGCTCGATAACGTAAACTAAACAATAGAAAATTTTATGTCAAAATATGAATTTGACATTGCTTGGATTGTGTCATTAAAAAATAACAAAATATTTTAAAATAAAATAGAAAAAAAAGTATTAAACCAACTAGAAAAGCAATGTAATTCTTGCATAGTAGCTTCTAAGCTTTATCATAAAGCCTTATCATTTTTAAATCACTTAAAACATTTTAAATTATATAAAATAAGGCCTTTAGAATATTTGGATCAAATTCTAGTCTGATCCAACAGTCAAATAAAAAATTATGCTTGTTAGCGTAAAACTATATATGAAGAAAATAAGCTCAAAACTGTCTCTATTGTCCTTAAATAATAAGGATTGTTGCCTGGTTGGTCTCCTTGGAAAATAAGGAATCCTTGCAAAATAAGGATCAAACATGTAATTAACTCCCTGTCAAGTAAGTATCCATAAATCATATGAAAAACACATTTTTTAAATTTCCTTGTTTGTTGGTAGATTTCAAACCTGAATTTAAACATATTGCTTTCTCTTATCTGGATGAGTTAATAAAGCCTACCATATAAGATGAAAATCTTGAGATGTTTAGTTTTCATCCCAATTGGAATCGTAGTAAAATTCCACTTGTAGCTTTATATATATCCTAATTAATAGCTCAAATGGATCTTTTAGTGATGCTCATTGATTCTCACTAAATATGAAGCCTTTAAATTATTCATTCCCTACCAGCCTCTTATAAATATCTTAGGAAAACCTTTTATATGGTAAATATGCCATTTTGGTTAATGAAGTCAAAGTTTCCATATTATCTAAAAAACATTGATATGCACATTAGTGGTGATGTCATTGATATTTATGATGAGGCTTTGGTTGTAAGAGGTAGGGTGTAGAAAAGGGATTTTTATAATAGTAGATACAAGTCTAGTGAGTCTCAATTGTATAATAATGTCACTCATAATTAATTTTGTCAAAAATGGCATATAAAAAATTATTTGATAGTGAAAAGGATATTTTAGAGAATGAGTAGGGATCATGAGATTATGAAAACTCCTAAGAGATCAAGGTTGTATTTGATACTAAGTAAGAGTCTGAGTTTATTCTTCTATAACTAATGATGCGAATTTCCAAGATGATTGAATTTTAGAGTCCATTTGTTCCAATTATATATGTCCTAACAAGGATTGATTCTCCACATATGAGTCTTTTGCAGATGGAATTGTGATGCTTGATAATTATGTTCAAGAAACAACTAGTGTAAACCCCAAAAATAAACTTATACATAAACTAAAAAATTTATAAAAGACAAAAGAAGTATAACTAAAATTGTAAAAAAGAAAAGAAAAAGGAATGGGGTCAAAGTGTAATTGAGAAGAATGAGACTATAAATACCTCATTTTCTTCTTCCTAAGGCTGGTGGCATGGACATAATAGGAGAGGAAAAATTCTAGATTTTTCCATAAAAACATTGAGAGAGAAACACCAAAATTCATCAAGATTATACAAGTTTTAGATAGATTGGTAGTGAAAACACCATTTGGCAAGGGAATTAGCAAGAAACAAGTGAAGATATTGTGAGGGGAAAAGAGGGAGAGGGTCAACTAGTGTGTAAAAGGGAGGAGTTGAAATTTTTCAATCAGTTAAGAATCAAAGTCCAAATTATCCCCAAGTAAGGAGCCCTAAACTTGATTATACGAACCAATTTAAATTCAATTAGAAATTGTGTATTTATCTTGAATTGAAATTAAGGTTCTGATGTGCCGTGAATGATTTAAAAATCGGCAACAATGAATCTAACGAAAATGGATGAAGGATGGGTCTGGTTGTGTTGTCTTTCTTTTGGTGTTTAGGCTGGATTATAGTGATTTCAAGGTAAGTAAGATGGAGGATAGACTAGAATGATACTTTGATAAGTCGATCTGGACGCCACAAAGATCAATCTAGGATTTCGACGCCACACTCTTTGTGATTGAAGAGTGATAAGTCAGGTAGGGTTCTTCACAAATCAATCTGGAAGAACAACTCTTAATTCTGTGAATTAAGTTTTCAAATCTTGGCCAAAAGTGCTTTATTACATATTCTGATATTGTATTTATAATTGGAACATCCCTCCAAAGTTAGGAAAAATTCAACATGGCAGAAGTCAAGCCCTAAAAACAGACTTTGACAAAATAACCTAGACAAATTAACTAGCACATGTTTTTTGACCTTTCTAACTTAAACATACCAAATTTAAACAACAACATGGCAGAAGTCAAGCCCTAAAAACAGACTTTGACAAAATAACCTAGACAAATTAACTAGCACATGTTTTTTGACCTTTCTAACTTAAACATACCAAATTTAAACAACAACATGGCAGAAGTCAAGCCCAAAAAACAGACTTTGACAAAATAGCCTAGACAAATTGACTAGCACACGTTTTTTGACCTTTCTAACATAAACAGACCAAATTTAAAACAACCATATCTTCTTACACAAAAGTCCAATGCAGTCATGGTTGGACAATCTAGAAAGAGCACGTTTTGAACTTGAAATCCACCTAAATTAGTCTTGTTTTCACATGCAATGGATGACTTCAAATTCGGGTTCAAATTCATTTGCTGTTCTGACCATAAACAACATCAATTCCTTCACTTATTTGCATATCAACCCAAATTCAAGTACCCCAGCATCAAAAGAACCATTAAGGGCTTTTCCCATCTCCAAGTTCCAATTGTAGGCAAATAAACATCCTTGAACCAATTTCAAACTGATTGTTAATTTTTAACTCCGATGCAGCTTCAATTATTCCAATTTGACTCGTCAAGGCCCTTTGCAGTTGTTTCGCTCTCGCTCTTGTCATTGGACCATCTGAATCCTCTTGCATATTAGATTTAGCTTTACAAGATGAATTATAATTCCCATGATGCACATCATCAGCCCCGGGTTGAAAATGATTTGTCCTCAAATCAGAATCGTCATCGTCATCCTCATCCAAGTATGGAGTCAAGTCTTTCACATTAAAAGTAGCTGATACGTTGTAATCACCAGGAAGATCTACCTTATATGCATTGTCATTCACCTTCTCTATAATCCGAAATGGACCATCAGCTCTTGGCATCAACTTGGACTTACGTTTGCTTGGGAATCTGCCCTTGCTAATATGAATCCAAACAAGATCTCCAGGTTCAAACCTAACCATTCTCCGCCCCTTGTTAGCTTGTTTAGCATACTTTGTCGTTTTCTCCTCAATATGTAATCGAACCTGCTCATGTAGTTTCTTCATCAATTCTGCCTTTCTAATTCCATCCATAGATGTCCTCTCATCAATTGGAATGTGAACAAGATCAATAGGAACACAAGGATTAAAGCCATACACAACCTCAAATGGTGAAAATTTTGTAGCTCCATGCACACTACGATTATATGCAAACTCCACAATAGGCAAACAAGTATCCCAACTCTTCAAATTCTTATGTATAACAGCTCGTAACAAAGAAGATAAAGTTCGGTTTACTACCTCAGTTTGTCCATCAGTTTGTGGATGACATGCCGTACTGAAAAGTAACTTCGTTCCAAGCTTCCTCCAAAGAGTCTTCCAAAAGTGGCTTAAGAACTTTGTATCACGATCAGAGACAATGCTTTTAGGAACTCCATGTAAACGAACAATCTCTTGAAAGAACAAATCAGCAACATGTACTGCATCGTCAGTTTTGTTGCAAGGAATGAAATGAGACATTTTGGAGAATCGATCAACCACGACCATTATTGAATCCTTTCCACGCTGTGTTCTTGGTAACCCAAGTACAAAGTCCATGCTAACATCCATCCATGGTTGCTCTGGAATAGGCAATGGCATATACAGTCCATATGCATTCTCTTTACCCTTAGCTTTCTTGCAAATAGCACATCTCTCAATCACCTTGTGCACATCCCGTAACATGCTAGGCCAAAAAAAATGTTCTTTCAGCAGCTCATAAGTCTTCTTCTCCCCAAAATGACCACTAAGACCACCACCATGAGCCTCTCGCACAAGCAACTCCCGTAACGATCCTGAAGGAATACACATTCTGCCCATTTTGAACAAGTAACCTTCATGCATAAAGAACCCATCACAAGCTCCCTTTGCACATTCGGCAACCACATTAGCAAAGTAAGAATCATTAGCATACTGTTCCTTCACTTGTTCAAAACCCATCAGCTTTGCATTCAACATAGAGATCAGTGCAAACCTCCTAGAAAGAGCATCAGCAACCACATTAACTTGCCCTTTCTTATACTTTATGACATAAGGAAATGACTCCATAAACTCCACCCATTTAGCATGTCTGCGATTCAACTTGCTTTGCCCCTTAAGATACTTCAAGGATTCATGATCAGTATGTATAACAAATTCTTTAGGCAACAAGTAGTGCTGCCATACCTCTAGAGCCCGAATCAATGCATAGAACTCCTTGTCGTAAATTGAGTAGTTCAAACGAGCTCCATTTAACTTTTCACTGAAGAATGCAATCGGCCTCTTTTCTTGCAGTAAGACAGCCCCAATTCCAACTCCAGAAGCATCGCACTCTATTTCGAATGTTTTAGCAAAGTCTGGCAGTGCTAAAACTGGAGCAGTACACAACTTTTCCTTAATTAACTCAAAAGCTTTCTGGGCATCTTCACTCCATCTAAAGTCGTTCCCTTTTTTCAAGCATTCTGTCATAGGAGCAACAATAGAGCTGAAGTCTTTCACAAATCGCCTGTAGAAAGAAGCTAGACCATGGAAACTCCTCACATCAGCAATACTAGCAGGTTTTGGCCAGTTCCGAATTGCCTCAATTTTCTCCTCATCAACCTTAACTCCCCTGCTAGAGATAATATATCCAAGAAACACGACACTTTCTTTACAGAAGTAACACTTTGTGAGTTTCCCATACAACTTAGAATCTCGCAAAGTTTCAAACACAACTCTAAGATGCGTCATATGATCATCAAAGGTCTTGCTATACACCAGGATATCATCAAAATATACTACAACAAACAGCCCAATATACTTCCTCAAAACATGATTCATAAGTCTCATAAATGTACTAGGCGCATTAGATAACCCAAACGGCATTACCATCCATTCATATAACCCCTGTTTAGTTTTAAATGCTGTTTTCCATTCATCTCCTTCTTTCATTCTAATTTGGTGATAACCACTCATCAAATCAACTTTAGAAAACAATGCAGCACCATGCAACTCATCGAGCAAATCATCAAGTCTGGGTATAGGAAATCGATACTTAACTGTTATTTTGTTGATAGCACGGCTGTCCATACACATCCTCATGGTACCATCTTTCTTCGGTACAAGCAAAGTAGGTACGGAACATGGACTAAGTGATTCTCGCACATAGCCCTTCTCTAAGAGCTCACCAACCTGCCTTTGAATCTCTTTTGCTTCCTCTGGATTACATCTGTATGCTGGTCTGTTAGGAAGTGAAGCTCCCGGCACCAAATCAATTTGATGCTCAATTCCACGAATAGGTGGTAACCCTTTAGGTAATTCATCTGGAAACACATCTTTAAATTCTTCAAGCAATTCCTTAACCTGTATTGGTAAGTCCAATCCTTCTACTTGTAGTAATTGCTTTGCCCAGATCATGAAAACAGCCCCCGCCGAAGCTAATGCTTGTTTGATGTCTCCTTTTTTGGCTAACAACAGCCCCTTGCGTGATTTCACCTCCTTTTGTTGGCTTCGTATCTGATCCTCTCTAACCTGTTGAGAACTCAATGGTAACAAGTTCACCTTCTTTCCATTCAGCATAAAAGAATAAGTGTTTTTTCGTCCATTGTAGGTCACATCCTTATCAAACTGCCATGGACGACCCAGCAACAAATGGCTAGCTGACATTGGCGCAACGTCACACAAAACCTCGTCATGATATGTTTTAATGGAAAAAGGTACACGGACTTGCTGTGTCACCCGAATCTCCCCATTCTCATTCAGCCATCGCAAACTGTATGGCCTGGGATGTGGAAGGGTAGTTAAACCCAATTTCTCCACCAAGGTAGTTGACGCAACATTAGTGCAACTTCCATTGTCAATGATCATTCCACACACCTTATCTCGAATCTGACATCGAGTATGAAAGATGTTATCGCGTTGCTCATCACTAAAGTCAATTTGTGCATTCAGAACCCGTTGTACAACCAACAAATCTCCCTTCACTGGTTCGAAATCCTCTTCTTGTTCAGCCACTTGTCCCTCATCTTCATCTTCATTTTCAACCTCATCTCCACTGATCAGCTCTCCATGATCTCCATGCAAAATCATCACCCTTTTATTTGGACATTCCGAAGCAATGTGCCCATGTCCTAAGCACTTGAAGCACTTGATGTCCCGAGACCTCCTAGGATGTTGAGGTTCGGTCACCTTCTCCTTGCCCTTCAAAGAATCAGAACTGGTATTCCCCTTAGTAAACTCCACCTTCTCTTCTCGTTTAGGTGTGCTCCATGTTCGTGTAGGTGTAGAAACAGCCCTTGTTGTGCTTGACGTAGTTACACCAGTTCGGACACCTCCTCGTTTCTGTTGCCTCTCTACTCGAGTTGCAAGCTTTATAACTTCCTCAAGGAAGATGTACGGCTGTAGTTCAACAACATTAGCTATATCCTTCCTCAACCCTCCAAGAAATCTAGCTATTGTTTGCTCTTGGGGTTCCATCAATTCACATCGAATCAGCAACAACTCAAACTCTTTCACATACTCTTCCACGCTTAAAGATCCTTGTCGCAGAGTCTGAAGTCTGATGTATAGCTCCTGTTTATAGTAATCAGGAACAAATCTCTTCTTCATCACTCTTTTCATAGTTGCCCACGTTGTAATCTCCTCTTCTCCATCCCTTCTCCTCTGAAACTTTAAATTTTCCCACCATAAAAGAGCATAATCTGTAAACTCAAGTGCTGCCACCTTGCACTTCCTTTCTTCAGAATATTCATACCATTCAAACACCTTTTCAACCTTCTGAATCCACTCCAAGTATTCCTCGGGTGAACTACTTCCTCTAAACGGTGGAATCTTAAGTTTGAGACCATTAGGAGGATTATAATTCTGCCTTCTTGGTCTGCCCCTATCGTCGGCCTCATCATCCCCATTTGGATCTTCATCAGCTCCTATAATATCATTTCGTGGCACCCTAAGTGCTTGCCTCTGTTGGGGTTGCAAATTATTTCTTTGCATCATTTGCATAAGGGTATTCAACTGTTCACGAATTCCAGTCATTTCATCCCGAATCTCAGCATGAGATCGTTGTAAGCCCATAACCTGTGCCTGTTCCAAACTTAACCCTCTTGGCAAATCTTCTTTATCTCCAGCCATAATTAAGTTTATCAACCTTAATTCCAGCAATCCTTTCTTCTGTTTTTGGCTCCTGCCTTAAATCGCAACTGATGCTCTGATACCAGATGATGTGCCGTGAATGATTTAAAAATCGGCAACAATGAATCTAACGAAAATGGATGAAGGATGGGTCTGGTTGTGTTGTCTTTCTTTTGGTGTTTAGGCTGGATTATAGTGATTTCAAGGTAAGTAAGATGGAGGATAGACTAGAATGATACTTTGATAAGTCGATCTGGACGCCACAAAGATCAATCTAGGATTTCGACGCCACACTCTTTGTGATTGAAGAGTGATAAGTCAGGTAGGGTTCTTCACAAATCAATCTGGAAGAACAACTCTTAATTCTGTGAATTAAGTTTTCAAATCTTGGCCAAAAGTGCTTTATTACATATTCTGATATTGTATTTATAATTGGAACATCCCTCCAAAGTTAGGAAAAATTCAACATGGCAGAAGTCAAGCCCTAAAAACAGACTTTGACAAAATAACCTAGACAAATTAACTAGCACATGTTTTTTGACCTTTCTAACTTAAACATACCAAATTTAAACAACAACATGGCAGAAGTCAAGCCCTAAAAACAGACTTTGACAAAATAACCTAGACAAATTAACTAGCACATGTTTTTTGACCTTTCTAACTTAAACATACCAAATTTAAACAACAACATGGCAGAAGTCAAGCCCAAAAAACAGACTTTGACAAAATAGCCTAGACAAATTGACTAGCACACGTTTTTTGACCTTTCTAACATAAACAGACCAAATTTAAAACAACCATATCTTCTTACACAAAAGTCCAATGCAGTCATGGTTGGACAATCTAGAAAGAGCACGTTTTGAACTTGAAATCCACCTAAATTAGTCTTGTTTTCACATGCAATGGATGACTTCAAATTCGGGTTCAAATTCATTTGCTGTTCTGACCATAAACAACATCAATTCCTTCACTTATTTGCATATCAACCCAAATTCAAGTACCCCAGCATCAAAAGAACCATTAAGGGCTTTTCCCATCTCCAAGTTCCAATTGTAGGCAAATAAACATCCTTGAACCAATTTCAAACTGATTGTTAATTTTTAACTCCGATGCAGCTTCAATTATTCCAATTTGACTCGTCAAGGCCCTTTGCAGTTGTTTCGCTCTCGCTCTTGTCATTGGACCATCTGAATCCTCTTGCATATTAGATTTAGCTTTATAAGATGAATTATAATTCCCATGATGCACATCAGGTTCTTGAGCAAAATTTGGAGGAAATGTAAAATTGGTTGGAATTGGATCAATTAGGGTATTGTAAGTTGCTTTGGATGTGAAATTATGTAGGAATAACAAAGAAAAGTCAATGGTTAAAAGATCAAAGGTGGTTGACCATTAGGGGAGTGAGTGAAAAGAGAAGAATTTGTGATTTTCTTTGTTAGTTTCATGTGATGTGTTATTATAATATGAACAATGGTTAGTAAGGATAATTATTGCATGAGAAGGAGAAGAGAACCCTTGGTTCCCTTAGGCCAAGTTTCGGCCAAGGCAAGGTTAAAGAGAGAGGAGTTTTTGAGATTTCATATGTTAATAATGGATAGATTATGTGTTATAGAATAGTTTTAAATGGAAAACCATAAAATTTGACGAAAGCCATTTGTAAAACTAAATCGAAAGCATGTGTTATGTAAGGTAGAAATGAATCTATTGGCTATTATGTGTAGCATATGGCTTGACTTAGAATGAATTACAAAATGTATAGTAAATGTGGAATCCGATAGTACGTATATTTCTTGAAATAATTTTGACCATTTTACGCAAAAAAAGGGTGGATTAGCTTAAGTAATTCTTGGGAAGTCATATTTAGTGAGGTTACCATACATATAATGTAGAAATGGTTGTTTTGGAAAGAGTGTGGGAAATAAGGATATTTGAAGGTTCATTTAAACCGTTGATGAAAACTAGACAGATTCAACTCCCTAATTTTTGAAGAGGATTCGAGCCTAAAAATGATACAATTTGGAAAAATATTCTTCATAGAAGTTATGGCTAAGGATAGCTTTCCAAAGAGACTTACCTCACTTAAATTGGTGCTCTAAAACTCCATATATATATATATATATATATGAGGAGAGGTCAGATTACAACCTCTGTTGACATATTTGACAAGTGGCTAAAACAGGAGATTTAGATGTGTTAGGAGCAGAATTGAGTTTCCTTCCCTTTAGAAAATATGTAGTACTGTGTCTTAGCATTCTAGGAAAATAAGTCATGTTCGGAATTGAAATTTTATAATATTATTCACGATTAAATAAAGAAAAATGATCTTAAGGGATGTAATGAGAAACATAAATGTGAAGGAAAAAATTATTGAAAGGAAGTCAACATTTATCGTTGTTATTATTATTATTATTATGAGAAATGTAGCTTGAATAACAAATAATGTGGAATACCTGTGAATACAGGAGGGACCAGAGGAGCGGCATATCAACAACAATTGAGCGTGAATCGAGCTTCTGTAGTAGGTAAGTGTCCTATACCTATAACCTTCTTAAATATACATAATTATGAAATTTTGTTTTATTATCGGATTGTATACATAAATATGTTGCTAAAAGAAGAAACAACTAATGAAACAGATGATAAATGAAGATAGATTTGATTAACTACTCCAATTAGGAATAGTCAATGATATTAATAGGCTCCATTGATGTTGGCTTTTTTCCTGGATTTAATTAGTCAGTCTCGAGTACAAGAGACTAATGATGTTAACAAGGTTCACTAACATTGACATGATCACTTTGGATCATGGGGGATATTGAACTTGATTAACTATTCGGGTTAAGAATAGTTAATGATATCAATGAATGACATCAATATTGGCAATTCTATGAAACTTGATTAGCTATTCTTGGTGTGAAAGCTAATGATGTCAAGGATCTTTAACATCAACATTTCTGAAAATATCTAGAAGTATTGTTGAGGATTGATTAACTATTTTGGGTTAGGAATAGTTAATGATATCAATGGGTTGTATTGATATCGACATTTACAACAAACTTGATTAGTCAGTCCTAGTAAGGGAGACTAATGCCACTAATGAGATTCATTAGTATCGGCATTATTATTCTAAGGCTCATGGGAAAAAGAAAAGAAAAAGAGATTTGGTTAGCGACCCGATGAAGGATAGATAATGATACTAATGAATTGGTATCAGTATTTTGGAAGGAATTGTCCTTCGGCATTAACATATGACATTGGTGGGAAAATTAAGAGTGGAATGGAAAATGTTAGTGAATCTAGAAGGAAGAAATCCAAAAATATTAAAAAGGGGGATTGAGTGGGAAATTGTAAAGAATATAAATGTATATTAGTCTTAAATAAATTGTTTGATTATAACTGTTAATATCATTTTTCATAAAAATTATTTTTCAATGTTATAATTGTTTCAAGTCTGTTATAATTACAACAAGAGTGATATTTTTAGATCCTTTTATCCTTTTGTTATCTAGGACTAGATGGATGCTTGTGTATTTCGTATCTTAAGAAACTGTCATGACTTGAATTGTAATAACATCTTTTACATTGAATGTTTAACTTAACTTATATTTCATGTATCTATATTTTTCATGTATGTTTGTTTTCTTATTTAAGTACTAATTAATACTTCGTTTTTATTATATTGATGTTTGAGAAATTTTGGTTATACTGATGTGGGTTGTTGAAATTGAGACCCCAAACAATTGGGTCATAATTAGATAATGACCAATAGAAGTGTCATAGGTTGTTTATCGATGACTTGGGACTTCCTGGTATAGGGGAGACTCTGCCGAAATTTCGGTAGAAATTTTGGTAAAACTTTTCATGATTTTGTTTTGATATAAAAAAAAGATTTACCATGTTTTTTCTATATTACATTTGGTGTGTTTCCCAGTAATTGGGACGTACAACTAGGATAAGAATTATTTAAGTTAGGGTGCATGATTGTTTAGTAAGAAATTCATTCGAGATTCAACATGTTAGTGATTTAAAGAAAAAAATTATTTCTCTTAGCCTCCTTGATTTTTATGGGTTTAATGAAATTTAAGATGGATAAATTTGATCAAATTCATAGTTTTAGGTAATATAAATTGAAGATGTGAGTAGTAATTATGATACAATAGGTGCTGCAAAGAGCGTTGTTAAATAAAGAGAAAATACATGCATAAATTATAGATGATTGAAAGACAAATATGGATGAGAAGGCTTAGGTGATCATATAGTTTTGTTTATTTAATAAGGCTTTGCATGAGGTTCTTGGCAAAAATTTGATGCTAGTTTATAGCTCATATTAGACTCTTTGTATATGAAAAAAGCTCTTACCATATGTATTTAAAGCATCATTTTATATATGTTATGGATGATAGAAGGTACATCAATTAAGAATCATCTAGATGAATTTAATTCTATTATGATGAATTTCAAGTCTATTAATATTATGATTGAACATGAAGATAAAGTCTTTTATATTGTTACATTCCTTACTAGTCTCTTGTAAATACCTTAGAAAAATCTTTCTATATGGTAAAAATATCATTTTGATTGATGAAGTAAGTCAAAATCTACTTATTGTCTAAAAAAGGTTAATAGGCACATTAATAGTGGTTTCGTTGATATTTATCACTAGGATTTTGTTGTAAGTGGTAGGATATAAAAAATTATTTTCATAACAATAGATACAAATTTAGTGAGTCTCAATTGCATACAAATGTCACTTGTAATTAATGTCATCAAAAGGGATATATAAAGAAAAAAATTATGAGAGTAAAAGAAATTAGAGAATGAGAAATGATCATGCAGTTTTGAAAGCTTTAGAGAGGCCAATGTTGCACTTGGTATTCATTATGAGTCCGATTATATTCTTCTATAACCAATAATGAAAAGTTCTAAGATGATTGGATTTTGTAGTCCACTTGTTTCTATTATATATGCCTTAACAAGGATTGGTTTTACACATATGAGTCTTATGAAGATGGAGTTGTTATGCTTGATAATTATGTTCAAGCAATAATTGGTATATGAACTATTCAAGTCAGGATGCATGATAGTTTGGTGAGAACTTCGTTTAGGGTTTGACATGTTCCTGATTTGAAGAAAAAAAATTCTCTTAGTCTTTTTGATAATTGTGAGTTTAAATATTACTAAATGTAGAGTTTTAAGAGTCAGCAAATGTGCTCTAACTAATATGAAAGAAAGGTAGCTATAAAACTTCATGCCCTAGATGGTCAACTATTACTGGTGCTACAATTGTTTCTTCTTCTTTGAAAAATTCTAGTTTTGTTTTGGCCAAAGCATATGAAAGGAAAGGAGTTTTCTGTTTTGGACAAATTTCATACTTTGGGTTGTTAAAGTTTAGGGACCATGGATTTATGCATGTCTAGTGTATTTAGTAAGCCGAACCGAGCTAGTTTTAGCACTTTGGATAATCCATATGATATATGGAAGAAACCTTTTTTGTGTCATATAATAGCATGTTTGGGACTTGTTTAATGCCTGCATTAGTTGAGCATCCTTCGTGGCTTTGGTGGAAAAGGTGAAGAAAGATTTCAACAATTTTATTTTATTTAATTATGTTCAAGCCTAAATAAAGATTGTTGTCAAATGACTTGAAAGAAATAAAAGTTGTATAGTTCTTTTGGTACATATATCTATATCTTAGTAGCTCTCTTTTAGAATCCACTAGACAACACAAGCGACTTGGGTTGAAAAACTCTTTCATTGGTTACCTTAGCTATTCTTTGGTTTAAATAGAATGAGATGAGTTCTATAGAGCCACCTATATTATAAAGCACTTTGAAAGAAAAATAAGCTTGTGTGAGTTTTGAGAAGAAAAAAAAAAGAGAAATTCATTCTTGTTTAAGTCACTACCATTCAAGATTTGTATGATTTTTTTAATATGATGCTCTTTATCATCAATTGAGCTTGGTGAGAGATTTGTTAGTGTTTTTGGGTTTTTGTGGAATTTGAGGTCTTTGAGTTTGGTTTTAGCTCTCCTATATTTTGTGTCCAACTTATTTATTATAGTAAAATCTTGATCAAAATGTGGCACGATAACACATCTCGACTTTAACTTGTCTTTTTTACCATTGCTTTTGATAAGAACTTGAGTTTATGTATTGTTTGTATTTTACTTTGATTTAGTTCTTTTAAATATCCTAAAATTTAGATTGGATTCTTAAATTTTATGTATTTTTATTATAATATTTATTGAATTAATTTGCATTATTTTAGTCTTAAATTTGTTTTTGTTTGCTTATCTTTTTGTTTTCTTCAATAATGTAAGTTAAAGAGTGCGTTACATGATGACATTTTAATAATAGGTGGTGCTATAGATGCAAAGGATGTTATTGACGCATAAGGTGGAAATGAGTGATAGATACTGAGATGGACCATAGAAATGGATGAGGTTATGCTTGAAATTCTTAAAGGACAAAAGAATAAGGGTCAAAAGTAAGAGAAAACTTTTTCTTCTTAAGCTTATAGGAAGGTGATAGCTAAAATCAATGAAAGATTTTCTTTGAACATCTCTATGACAAAAGTATTGAATAATTTGAAAACTCCTAAAGAGCAAATGGTTTTAGAAAAAGTAATCGACTTGAAAAATAGAATTAGATAGAATGACACTACCAAAACATTTAAGGCTCCAATAAAGGTTTGGAAATCTTTATTAAAGGTATGAATATTATAATTCACATGTCATATTTTCATTATTATGCATTTATTAGTTAAAATTATCCTAACTTATTTTATTTATTTTTTTATTGTTACAAGGACAACCCTAAGCTAAGACTTGTTAAAGGAAAGCCTCTTCATCACTTGGACAATCTTAGAGAGAGATATACAAGAAAGATATAGTAAATGGAACTAAAGTCAATAGTGGTACTGAAAAGGTTTGAATATGGGATAGCGAGAGAAAGGAAATGAATATTGATGACATTGATGAGATGCAAGTAAATAATATTCATTTAGAGAATTTTCATCCCAATGACTGTGAAAGAGCTCTATAAACACCAAGAACACAAAGTCCGTTAACATTTACTCCAACATTGTCTATAACTTTAACCTCCAAATGTATAAAAAAAAATACACAAATGACAAGTGATTATTCTTCGGAATTTAAAGAGATGATTAGTGCAATAAATAATATTTTACAAACTATTATGAACACAAACCATCAAGTTTGGAAGTTGGCCGGGATAATTAAATACATGATGGAATTAGGATTAGAGGGATTAAATCTTTTTAAAACGGTTGAACGGTTTATAAATCATCCTAATCTTATTGAAATGTTTTTTAGATAAAGAGCTACGTTTTGAATGGTTTTTTTTTAAAAAAAAAGGGTTGATAATATGTTATTGAGAAGTTGAAGTAAAAAAAAGTCGGAACTAATATTTATGCAATTGCTATAAACTTATCTATGCAATTATTAAAACTTATTTTGTATGGTGATATTTCTTAGAGTATTAGAAATAAAAATTGTTTTATCTTTATTGAGTTAATAACATTATACAGAATTATTCTAGGCAAGCATCATAGAGCTATAAATGCTACATAATTAATTGACCATATCCACTTACGTTTCCCTTGGGTTAGTTCCTCTAGTTGAAGTCACTGACCCAGAAACAAAATTCAGGGTGCCCACGGATTGCCTATTTTTTCCGGTGAGAGGATGTTAAACAGGGTTACCTCCACGGATTGCCCACGGCAAGTTATGACTTCTTGCCAAACTTGGTAGGTCGACACCAAGCTAGCAATAAGCTGAAGTGTTTGCAAAAATTATCATATCCATGTATATGTGCTCTACGTTACTGGGAACCTCAAAACTGATCAAGCTAACAGGTTGCATAGCTATTAATAGATCTATTGGGGAAGTGTCAACAATTACGGAGCCATTGGAGTGTTGGTAGACTACAAGAGCCTGTGAACCATCCATTCTTGCATGCCCCACTGCGATTTAGAGCCCCCATGCAATCCAAATAGATGTTGATGCTCCAATTTTGTGAGAAATGCAATATCAGCTGTCATGTGTGATATTGGGTGGTAATTCCATTGAAGAGAACAGCTCAATAAAGGAAGGTCACTACAAGTATTGTATATTTGGTTTCTAGAGAAAGTATAGTTTCTGCAAGTTTGAGCTAAAAAAGAGACAAATAAGGAGATCAATAGAGTGGATGTTTGATTGGTACTTGTAAAAGAAGCATGGGATTAATAATACTATTGTACTGAAATCATAAGGCTTTTTTCTTCTCTTTCTTTTAGGGAAAAGCAAGTTTCAGTATTTGATTATGCACAAGTAATAATAAAAAATTAAGAGCAAAATACTTAAAATTACTAATTCAATGTATTTTAACATTCTTATTAAATTCAATTATATGATTTAGTATTTTATTTTAAATATAAGAATTATAATATATCATCAATTAAATTCAAATTAAACATCCTATTATAAACTTTTGGTTCGTCCCAGACAGTCTGAAATTGAAATTAAATGAAGAACAAGGTTTTCGTAATATATTCGTCTTTAAAACAATCGTTTGCGTCTGAGCTGTTCGGATACGAGCATACAAGCGAGCCGCTCAAAGTGAGAATTTTACAGCAACAATATTCTCTGATCAGAAATCATATGCAACTCTTATAGTGCTTACTAAATGTTCAAAAGCAAAGAATTCAACGCATTTATACAGTTCTGATTCAACATAAGCTATACGAAGTACAAACAACACAAAAAATAAATAAATAAAAATGCAACTCATACTCGAGCAAGTAACATTCAACCAGTTACCGAGCCCATATATAATATACTGAGCTCACAGTGGCTCTACCTTCGGATCTGGAAAGCCCTCACTGTATTCAAAGGAATCCTTGCTATGCATGTATGGATGTTTAGCACTTCCCTTGCTTACATCGTCATAACTTGCCGACGTCGATGCTGAATCCGCGTTGGGGTTCAGACCAGCAAGCTGCAAGATATTCTCTATCTCGTTCACCACTTCACCCATTGTTGGCCTGTCACTTCCATTCTCTTGTACACATTTTAGGGCAACATCCACAAACTTATCTAGACCTTTTAATGTTGTGTCCAAACCAATGCTTGGGTCAAGAAGTTCGCGGAGGTTATATAAATCTTTTGTTCTATCCAATGCCATCTTGACCTCTCTCACGACGTACTTTCCTCGTTCTATTGGCCTTCTTCCGGTTAATAGTTCCAGCATTACAACTCCAAAGCTATAAACATCACTCTTCTCTGTTAGCTGCTGGGTCATGTAGTATTCTGGATCCAAATAACCCTAAAAAAATGCAATTATTATTACAATCAGTTCAATCATCCATTCTGGTCATATCAGATGCTGCATTTCATTTTGTTAAATGAATCATAGTTTACGACCGACAAAAAAAAAAGTAAGAAATAATGGTATTGTGCAGATGGAGTGAGGTTATGGAGGAATTGACCATCGTCCCTTTCACCTGAGTGGTAACACGACCCTTTTCACTGTCTCCCATAAGCTTGGAGAGGCCAAAATCGGCAACTTTTGCATTTAAGCTTTCATCTAATAATATGTTGGTTGATTTTATGTCCCTATGGATAATGGGAGGGTTGGCAAGTTCATGCAGATAGGCCAAGCCTCTTGCTGCACCAAGGGCCACTTTGAGTCTCCTCACCCAATCAAGCCTGATTCCTGTCTTCCCTGCTTGGATTGGAAAGAACGAAGGAAAATGAGCGGTTAATGCAGTTTTGTCTACATTTATATTATATCTCATTATGCAGAGGGATTAAAGCAACAAATATCATTTTTATCGTTTGATGCTTGAGAGCGATAATCCTGAAACAGAGGACATCTTGGCTGGTATTGGAAGACGGCAGCTATTATGGTTATGCGAAGCACTTAAATTTGGATCTTGCGATAGGAGGTATACCACTTTAATGTTATATGACATGCACGAAAATTTCTCATGAAAATAAAAGTGTAAGAAAGCAAACTCCAAGTGACTGCTCCTGAAGAATCAAATTGAAGAATTGATAGGTCGTAGGAGCTGATGAAAGTACCTGATAGGCTTTCCATGAGACTTCCATTTGACACAAACTTGTATATGAGCATTTGTTCACCTCTTTCAAGGCAAAAGCCTACAAGGCTTACAACGTTTCTGTGGTGGACTCTGGATAAAAGTTCAATCTCAGTCTTGAATTCCAGCCCAGGCTGCATCCATCCTCGCAGAGCTCGTTTGATGGTAATTAGTTCTCCAGTAGGAAGAACTCCTCTATAAACCTGCAAATGTTATCACGTTTAACTTTGATGTTTTGGACAAATGAAAAAGAAAAATCAATGGTAATGATTGTTTTTGCGTCAATGAAATAGAAAACGATCGAATCTACATCCTTTCAAAATGATAATGTCAACAACACAAATTTTAAAAGCAGCAGAAAATACTTGAAGTGCAGAATGAAAAGTTACCTGGCTGGGAAGGTGAGAGCATAATTGTGTCATTTTGACAAAGATTTTGAAAACATCTGTCATGCTAGCATGCAAAATTGAAAGCAATTTATGTGTGGGGGCACAGATCTCTTTCTCCCCGATGATTGAGGATAAAATTGGCATAGTGTATTTTAGAAAACCTGGTCAAGTGTGGTGAAGTTGTAATGTAAGAATTATGATTGACAAAAATCCAAGTGTTGTGAACCAGTTCCGACTAGTTTGAGATTCAGGGTTTTCTTTGAATGTTTATGTGATTAAATGTTATCAGTACATCATGAACATGGATAGATCAAATGCAAATAAATATCCATTTGCAAATAAGATGTGAATAGGCTTTCAGAGAGGGAGAGAGATAATCAAACTTAACCTTTCCATACTCCCCAGAACCAATGTCATTGGTTTCTGAGAAGTTGTTGGTGTATTTTTTGAGCTCTTCAAAAGAGAAGCATGTGGCTCCTTTGAATTGAGGAACCCCTCCAACACCATTGTTTGATTCCCAGTGTGCTGAAAATGAAACAAAATAAATCCAAGAAATTCCTTGAGTGCAATTGCCAAGTAAAAAACACAAATCCTTTTCATACCAAAAGGATTGTTTTGTTGAATTGCTTTTTCTGCTTTCATTTTTTGACCAAAAGCATAAAGCCCAGCACCAAGCAATAGCAACAGAAGGACAGAGCCACCAGCCGCAGCTCCGATGATAGCACCTGTGCTTGATGACTTTTTTGATCCTCTAACTTCTCCTGGATGAGAAGAAAGAGGGAGGGAGGGGAGAGTGGTGTTACAATAAGAATTGGAGAAACAGTTGGGTAAGTTTTTTCTTTCAGTTCTGTATCAGCTATGAGACTACCTGTGAAATGCAGATACGTATCACCAATAAAAAAGAAAGGTCCAAATTGCGCTGGAGGCTTGAAAGTCTGGTTGCTTAGCATAAAACCAATACTTAAAATTGCTGTTCTATTGAAACGATCTTGGCCAAATGGAAACACTTTCAGATTCAAATCAAGGTACTGAGATAGATCTTTTCTTGGTTGACTTAGATGAACTGAATCCACAGGAAATTGATGGGACTTGAATGAATTCATCAAAGATTTTTCGAGAACACTGAAGTAAGTGATGTTTCCAAGGTCTGAGAATGAAGGAGCTCTGAACACTAGAAGTCCTGTGTATGGAAATGCACATTTACAGTTGGGACTGGAATGCTGTTTAGCAAAGCAGGATGCAGGCACACAGTTATTTGGAGGCGTCGCGTAGGAAGAATTGGGTTGGGAGACGGTGCAGTAACTTTTTGTCACTGCTGTTTCCTGACATATTGGGTTGTCTGCAAGTCTGCAAGATTTAACAGACACACAAGATAAAGCTACTAACAAGAAACATATATCCCGGCAATTTGACTTTCTCAGAGTACTAAAATGTTGTTTAGCAGAATAATAAAACATAAATCAAGAATCTGGCTTACATTACACTCACTCCTCCTCCTCCCAGTCTGTTAGTGTAGCCAGAAATTTGATTTTTTCGCAAATCAATCAATGCTAGTTGGTTTCCGTGGCCTGTTCCAATATCCAATGAGCCACTGAGCTGGTTATTTCTTGCATCCCTGTCACCAGAAGTCAAGGCAGGTATCGACCAGCCATGCCATAACATGTAAATATCAATCTAAACCTATTTTCTGTGAATCCAAGAAAGGAAGCAGCTAATTTTCTGTACAGGTTTCCAAACATCAATGGAATGAAATGTTGAACAACTTAATGCTGGCTCTTACACAGTCTGTAAATGAGAAAGGCTGAAGAAGTCAGCAGGAATCTGTGCTTGAAGGTGGGTTGTTTCCATCACCCTGCAATAAGAAGTAGACACAAATTGAAGTGTTGTCAAAGATTGATAATAAAGAGTATTAAGCTGTGAGAAGTTTAATATAGTTATCGCTTATTTAAGTAGATTTCGCTTCCCAAGATTGGAGATTTGGACTCCCAGGTTTTCAAGTGTTCAATAAGAATTCAACAGGACTTCGAACCAAAAAATTAAATAAAAAATCAATAAGAAGATAGTACAGAAAGCCACATGTTATATGACAAAAGGGCAGGAAATGAATGACTACACGGCCCAAACATTATGCTGCTGAAAGGTATGTGTGGTGATAGGTGATTGGAAATAAGAACTCCTACTGAATAGGGAAACTTTGCTTGCCTTTCCGGGAGAGAAAAAAAATGGTTTCATCAAGAGATTGATGTGCTGAAAGCCGATAGCGTGTTACGTTGAGCCATTAAGCAATCGTGAGGAATATCAGCAGGGGAAGCAGTTAATCAATTAGAAGACAATTAAGCCACGTGCACGTTGGTTGGTTAGCTGTTAGTTGAATAACTGCTTTAGTTAGTTGACATTTAGAACTTACAAGTGTAACAAACGTGTCATGCAAGAAATAAATGATTCATTGTTTTTACAGTTATTACTGTTATTCTCTCCTCTTCTTCTTCTTAAATCTCTACTGTTAAAACATGATATTAACAATGTGGTCAGAGCATTGATCCATAGCTACAATGGTGGAAAATAACAAGATCAAGAACTTGAAGAAACACGGTAAAAGGTGGATAAGCAAATACAACACTGACATGAGAAGTTATATTCTATTGCAAAGGATTAAGTACAAATTAAAGAATGATCATTCAACTCAAAACTAGATTGTTGCAATGTCGAGGTCTCACAAATTAATTACTATAGTTTAAACAAATAAGATAGTATAGAGTAAGTAAGGAATTGATCCCATGAGAAAGATCTAGTTCAGGTATTTATGCTAAATAATTCAAAGTTTGGGGATTTTAAGGTTATTTAGACTATGTCATGATAAACAAAATAAAGTAATCAAACTAAATTAAACAAACTAAAACTTATTAAGAAAAAAACATTGGTCGGAAGTAAACGTCCACCTACAACAATCAAAACTTATCATTGAAACGATATGTCAATTTATATTTTGAATATTTATCTTTCATTAACATTAGTCAGTTAACTGATCCGCAGTGTAACTAACCCTAACTATTAAACAACCACAATGTCCGCACTAGTAATTTAATTCAATGGCAACCTTAAAAACTAGATAGGTTCATAAATCTAGACAACATAATTATTTGCAGTCTATGTTCGATTTAATTGAATGTTTTTCCTAAGCTTAACAACGTAGATCCGCCATAATTATTAAACTTAGTCGCTTCACAAGTTTAAATATCACAACTCCGATTTTCATAGCAAACTTAGTAATAGATTGGTTAGAATAATAACTTAGAGTCTACTCTAACAATCAAACTAAACAATCATATGAAATAAGTATAGGAAAACATTCATACTCATTATATAAACTAAAAAGAAAAGATAAATTAGATCTCATAGTTTTTGAAATTTGAAGTTTTTGTATACTTTCAACGAAGAAAAATAACTTAGCCTTGCATGTCTATTAAAAAACTAAGGAAGAAAAATGATGAAAACATAATTTCGGGTATAGGAGAAAAGGGTGAGATTTTCTTTCTTCTTTCTAGCCGCCCTCTTTTTCTTTCTCTCTTTTTTTTTCTTTGATAGAAAACCCTAATCCCCACATCTCTCCAATCGATTTGTATCCTCCAAAATAATAATAGTCATTTTCAAAGTAGACGATCTATATTTTTAAGTAGTATAATAACTACTTTCCTAAACAGAAGAAAAAATAGTCTTGTATAAAGTCTTCAAGCTTTGACTTTGAACTTAGAGAAGTTAAACTGCCCAAATAAAGACCTTTTCAATATGAAGAAATAATTTCCATGTCAGTTTGGATGTTTGGGAAAGTAAGTTGAACTTGTTTCTTCACAAAACTTGTCTGTTGACAGAATTTATGGGTTGTCTTAGAAAAATCATGTCTCCCTCATATGAGCTTTTTTTCTGCTGAAATCTGGTAGGTTGGTAGGTATTTTAGTCAAGAATCTAACAAAATTGAGTTTACATCAAATGAACTTCTCTAACTCAAGATATTGAAGTCAGAATGGTTGAAGATCAAAACTGGCATAATGCGAGACTTGTTTTTGAAGGCTGCGATTTCCATGCTCTATCTTTAGTTTTTTTTCTTGCTATATATGTGTAAAAAGGTATGAATGTTAGCTTTCTAATTCCACTAGAATCACTTCATTTTAACCTCTATAACTCAAGTTCTGTATAAAACATTGATTAGAGGTCAAATCTGCCAATATTCGACCCGGGTTGGAACATGGTCTGAATTTTATCTCCAATTTACTTCTTTTTTAATCTTACATCCAAAAGTACCTTTAAAATATAAAACAAAGATTATCAAGGCATTTTATATATAAAACATGGGCAAAATACCAGGCAAATATGGGTAAAACTATTGAATAATATGGTTGCATCATAGATTCTATCATAGCTTCACTAAAAGCATCATTAGGAGTTATGGAGATTGACAAAGAAGGAAGAGTTAAGATGGATACTAATGAAATTCTTCCTTAGCATTAACACAATCAAAGTAGAGAATGCCTAAAAGGTTAGGAAATCCAAAGGGAAGGATACAATGTCACCTTGCCTAAAGTAGAATTGTCAGGCTTTAACGGAGAGAATCCAAGGGGTTGGATCAGGAAATGTAGGAAACTCTTGAAGTTGAATTTCATTCCAGTTTAGCAATTGATGGAAATAGCCTCCTTAAACTTAGAAGGCAAGGCATAAGTGTTCGTATGAAGGCTTTTTGTTTGAAGGGAAGGATCTAGCTAGTTATGAGGAATTTAGTATAGGACTTGTATGAGGTTTGACAGCAGAGAGGATGTAGTGGAGGAATTCAACAAGCTAGTGAAAGATAGAAGTGTGGAGGAATTTGAAGAAATTAAGTCTCTCATAAATGCTTTGAATCCAATATTACCTGAAACCTATTACATTTCAAGTTTACTTAGTGGAATGAAGGATGGCATAAGACCTATGCTCAAGTTTCTGAAACCTGCTAAATTGATGTAAGCTTTTGAGGATGTGAAATGGCGAGAAAAGTTAAAATATGCAATAGCAAAAAGAGCAAAATTGGTGCTACCAAGAACAAAACTTTCTCTTGGAACAAGAAAAGTGCCAAGTAAATGCCAACAAAACCTTTTATTCCTTCTAAGGTAGATTATAAAGTAGGATCAAAACACATTGAGACTCTAAATGAATAAAGAAGGCATATAGGCCAATGTTTTAAATGTGGAGACAATTATGCATACCAAGGCATCATTATAATATGAAGGGAATTCATATGATGGATGGGTTAGAAGATGACAAAGATGAAGTTCTTGGAAACCATAGAAGGAGAGAGTAATGAGATTGTGGGGTTTGATGAGAAAGTAGATGAGTATGGGTTATTTTTTAATGTATTAACTGATAATTATGCCCATAACACCATCAGGATAAAAGTATGCTGTCAAAAAAAGAATTTGGTTATTCTTATAGACATTGGAAGCACCCATAGCTTCGTAGATGTTGTTGTGGTTAAGGAGATTAAAGCTATTGTAGTAAAGAGACAGTAATAATAACAAATGATAGTTTTTTGAGATGTGATTCCCATTGTCCAAAACTAACTTGGTTTATACAAGAACATGAATTTCAAGTTGATTTAAGGATATTAAAGCTATTGTAGTAAAGACTACTTTATATGTTGACAGTAACAATAACAAATGATAGTTTTTTGAGATGTGATTCCCATTGTCCAAAACTAACTTGGTTTATACAGGACATGAATTTCAAGTTGATTTAAGGAAATTGAAATTGGAAAGGTGTGATGTTGTTCTTGTTGTGGACTGGTTAAAAGTGTACTCTCCCCTTTTGTTTGATATTATCAAGATGAAATTATCATTCAGAAAAAAAAAAGGAATAATTATAGAATTCAATGGAATATTGAAACTATTGAGTTAGAAATGATTGGAGCTGTTAAGGTGCATAAAAGTTTAAAGGAGGTGTTATGCAGGTTTATAGGCCACTTCTTTTTAATTGAAACAGGTGATGAACCAATAATAGAAAAACAAGAGAGAGTAAAGGCTCTTTTGGAAGAATTTGATAATATTTTTTGCAGAACCTAAACGGTTAGAAATGATTGGAGCTATTAAGGTGCATAAAAGTTTAAAGGAGGTGTTATGCAGGTTTATAGGCCACTTCTTTTTAATTGAAACAGTTGATGAACCAATAGTAGAAAAACAAGATAGAGTAAAGGCTCTTTTGGAAGAATTTGATAATAATTTTTGCAGAACCTAAACGGTTACCATCAATTAGGGCTTTAAATCACATAATTCCATTAATTCCTGGATCTGAAGCCATAAACATTAGACCTTGTAAGAGCTCTTATGTACACAAGGGAGAAATAGAAGGACTAGTCAATGAGATGTTACAAAATAGAATAATACAGCATAGTTACAGCTCTTATGCTTCTTCAATTTTGTTAGTCAAAAAAAAGACAACACCTGGAGATTCTATATAGATTATAGGCAGCTTAACAATACAACCATAAAAAAAAAGTTTCATATTCCTTTATTCGATGATCTATTAGGTGAGCTATAAGGTTCATAGTTTTTCTCAAAACTTGACTTTAAACCAGGATACCATCAAATAAGGATGAATAACGAGGATATAGAGAAGACTTCCTTCAAGACACGCCATTGTCATTATGAGTTTAAAGTAATGTCATTCGGATTAACAAATGCCCCTGCTATATTTCAGACATTAATGAATACAGTTCAGAAAACCTTTCTAAAGAGATTTGTGCTGGTATTTTTTTTATGATATATTAGTTTATAGTTCTTCATTAGACCTACATTTGCAACACTTAAGGGCAGTATTAGAGGTTTTAAGGAGAAACCAATTATTTGCAAAAAGAACCAAATGTTCATTTTATGAACAAAAGGTTTAGTATTTTAGGCACGTCATTTCTTCAAATTGAGTTTCAGCATATCCTAAGAAGATTGAGGCAGTCAAGAGTTGGTCAACACCAAGTTTAATCAAGGAATTGAGGGGTTTTTTAGGGCTTGTTGGATATTACAAGAAGTTTATAAGGAGTTTTGGAGTAATCAGCAAACCTTTAACTGAGTTATTGAAGAAGAACAAGTTCAGATGGAATGAGAATGCACAAAAAGCTTTTGAATAATTGAAGATTGCCCTCTGTCAAGCTCAAGTTCTAGCTTTTCCTAACTTCAATGTAAGTTTTGAGTTTGAAACTAATGCTTGTGTTCATGGATTATGAGTTGTTTTGTGTCAGAAAGGAAAGCTCTTAGCTTATTTCAGCAAAGCCTTAAGTCCCAAGCTTTTAGGATTGCCCAATTATGAAAAGGAATATATGGAAATCCTAATGGTAATGGATAAATGAAGGCATTACATTCACATGATCAATTTATTGTTAAAACTGATTATAAAAGTCTGAAATTCCTACTTGAACAAAAAATACATACACTACTCTAGAAGAAAGGTTTAACCAAATTTCTTGGATTAAGATATACATTCCAGTACAAAAAGGGCAAAGAAAATACAATAGCAGATGCATTATCTAGAAAGGGTGAAGATAAAACTGATCAAACTGAGGAAACCTTGATTGGTTGTTTGACAACCATTATTGCAATCAATCCAACATGGTTTGACCATGTTAGTGAGACTTATCAAGGGGATAATTTTGACGACCATTATTGCAATCAATCCAACATGGTTTGGCCATGTTAGTGAGACTTATCAAAGGGATAATCAATTCAAAAAGATTGTTGCTGAGAAAATGCTTAATAAGGAGAATTGGCCTTGATATTTATGGATATATAGAATTCTTAGATACAAGAATAGAATTGTCATTGGCAATACTAAGGAGTTGGGAGAAAAGTTAGTTGTTTTTGCACATGACTTACAAATAAAAAGGCATGCTAGAGTGCAAAATTTCTATAGAAGGCTCAAGATAGTGTTTTACTAGCCAATCTGGCCCTCCTCGAAGACTTGGGTAAGAAACTTTATAAACATATATGACATATGTAAACAATCAAGGATGGAAAGAGTTCTTTATCCTGGATTACTTTAACCATTTCCAATCTCTTAAGGAATTTGGAAGAACATCATCATGGGCTTTATTAAAAGGTTGTCAAAGCTAGGGGAGGAATATTATCCTAGTCATAGTGGATAGATTCACTAAGTATGGCCATTTTTTGGAAATAACACATCCCTTCATGGCTCAACAAATTGTTTAGATATTCTTGGATCACAATAACAAGTTTCATTGACTTCCTGCAACAATTGTAATTGACAGAGACAAAAAATTTACCAATTTCTTTTAAAGGGGGTTATTCAAATTACTAGGTGTCAAGCTACTGTTAAGTTCATCCTATCATCATTAAATGGATGGACAAACTAAGAGGGTTAACCAATGCTTGAAGACTTATCTAAGATGTATGACAATGCATAATCCTCATAGGTGGTATGATTGATTGTCTCAAACCTAGTGGTGGTATAACTTTATCTATACGAGCTTCCATTCATCCTATCTTTCATGTATCACCGCTCAAACTAAAGGTAAGAACTAATGCAATAACAACTTCAAATATACCAATAACAGATGAGGGAGGAAAAATCAAGGTCATGCCCATGGCAATTCTAGACAAGAAGTTAATGGAAAAAAAGTAGTCAAGCTATGGTAATGGAGTTAATGTAGTGGTCAAACCTATTCAATAAAGATGTTATATGAGAAGAACTAATAGCGTTATCAAATAGTTTCTAGAATTTAACATAGATTCTTGAGAACAAGAATCATTTGAAGAGGAAGGTATTGTTACATTCAGCCATTAAACAATCAATAAAGTTCAGAAGAAGTAATATTGGAAGTTGAATTAAGCATTAAGAGGAATGTCAATATTGGAAGAAACTTTAGGTGTGATAGAAGATAATGTTAAAAATCAATACTAAAGAACAAGAAAAATTTATGAGAAAGGATGTTTTTACATTAAGTGGTTTGTGACACATACGCTTCATTAGTTCTTCTACATTGCTCTTTCACATTTTGATTACAAACCTATTTATACATATAAAGTCCTAGACAATTACATTATTAAACTAACAAAAGGAAAACCTAATTTGAATAGGAAAAGTATTCCGCCGACTCAACCGGTTTACCATTTCTGAATCGGTCAACCAATTCAATTAATCCAACCAGACAACTAGTAGACCAATTCCTATGTTTTCCAAAAAAACCAAAATCTACTTTACTTTAAACATCCCCCTTTAACTTGATTTCTTTATAACTCTTAGTATATCTCTCATTTTGGCAAAAACATCATGTTTGAGTGGCTTTGTGAAAATGTCTACGACTTGATCTTGGGTCTTTACATACTTGACTTCAACTTCCTTGTTTGTAATGCAATCTCATAAGTAATGAAATCTTGAATCAATGTGCTTACTTCTTTCATGAAACACTGGATTCTTTGTTAAGGCAATGACTGATAAGTTGTCATATAAATTTTTGTAGGCTTCTTTGAATGACAAACACATGTTGTATTAGCTACATATTCAGCTTCACATCTTGATAAAGTGATTATAGATTGCTTTTTTGAACTCCATGTGAATGTCATGTCTCTCATGTAGAAAACAAAACCAGTAGTACTCTTTCTATGAACCATATCTCCAACCCAATCACTATCACTATAACCCACAAGATCAAAGTTATTAGAATATCTATAAAATAAGCCAAAATCAACTGTTACCAAATAATTTGCTTCAAAGCTTTAAAATGTGTCATAGTTGGTGTCTCCATAAACCTACTCACAAGCCCTACTCTAAATAGAATATTTGTATAGGTGCATATCAAGTATCTCAAACTCTCAACTAAGCTCTTGAATGTTGTAGAGTTTATCTTCTCTCATTCATCTTTTTTTGACATCTTCACTCCACACTCAACTAGAGTATTCACTTTTGCACAATCCTTTATTTTGAACTTCTTGAGAATCTCTTTTGCAAACTTCTCTTAATTCATAAAGATTCCATCTTCTCCTAACTTGATCTCAATCCCTAAGTAGTATGTCATAAGACCAATATTTGCCATCTCAAACTCCTTTTATCATTACTTATTTGAAGTCTCTAAACATCTTTGGATTATTTTCTGTAAAGATCAAGTCATCTATATACAGCAACATACAATAAGAATATCACAACTATTTTTTATCTTGACATAGATAGCATATTAATGGGGGCATTTTACAAATTCATTCTTTAAGAAATAACCATCAATACGACTATACCAAGCCTTGAAGGATTGCTTCAATCCATACAAGGCTTTGGTTAACTTTAAAACCTTGTCTTCATATCCCTTCACTTCATAACTCATAAGTTGCTCAATATAGACCTCCTCTTCAAGAAAGCCATTTAGAAAAGCTTATTTGACATTTATTTGATAGATTTTCCATCTATATTCGGCAGTTATGGCAATAATTAATCAAATGGTCTCTAATATAGCAATTTGAGCAAACATTTCATCATAGTCAATCCCATGCTTTAAACTATAGCCTTTTGCCACTAACTTTGCCTTGTACCTCTCCATTTCTCCTTTAATATTCTTTTTTTCTTTATAGATCCATTTGACATCTATTGGCTTTTTTTCTTTTAATCTAAGAACTAATTTCTATGTGTCATTCTTCTCAATTGATGCAATCTCCTCATCCATAACAATTCTCCACTTTTCATCATTTATTGCTTCTTCAAACACTATAAGATCACATGTAGCAAGGTGACAATATAGTGTTACATCATCATCAATATGAGTAGTTACCTCATATAAGTCATGAAGGCTCCTAGTCTTTTTTAGTGGACTATGTGGGTTGTCACTACTAGAACTTCCACTAAAAGAAGAAGAAAAAGGTGAAGTTGAGTTCATTAATGATTATGGACTGTAATTATAGGTTCTTGATGATCTTTATATCTCTCCTCCTCTTCATCGAGAACTGGTAGAAAATTATGTTTCTCACCATCATCTATCTTCCAATCTCATGCTCCTTCTCCATCAAATTTGACATCTTTATTAATCATCGTCTTTCCTTCATTGGGATTGTAAAACTTGTATCCTTTGAACCTTTGATCATAGCATGCAAAGATCATCTTTTTATTCTTGTCATCTAGCTTGGTCCTTACTTGATCATTTACATACGCATAGTCAATGGTTCCGAACACTTTCAAGTGAGAAGCACTTGATTTTCTTCCATTCCATGCTTCTTGTGGAGTTATGCCATTCAAGCCTTTCATAGGACACCTATTTGACAAGTATTCAACACAACCTACTGCTTAAGCCCAAAACTCCTTAGGCATCTTCTTAGTTTTGAGCATGATTCTTTCTCTCTACCATGATATCTTGTTGTGGGGATCTAGGCACTATTAGGAGTCTTTTATACCTTGAGCTTCACAAAACTCATTAGAATAAAATTCACCCCATATATGTCATAAGGGATTTTTTAGAGTAACCATTTTCTTTTTTCAACCAATGCCATAAACTTCTTAAAAAAATTAAATACATTATATTTTATCTTAAGAAGTATACCTATGTTCTTCTACTATAATCATCAATAGAAAATAGAAAATATAATTTTTTACCAAATGAGCATGGTTGAATAGGGCCATATATGCCTGCATGTATCTCTTGTAAGGGTTGATTTGCTCTAGATACTTTAGAAAGCTTTTGCGAAATTGTTTGCTCATTAAACATCTTTCACATAACTGATATGGATGTCTTATGAATGGTAGACCCCTCAACATCTCGATTTTTGTCATTATCTTCAAGCTATCAAAGTTTATATGCCCAAGTATTATATGTCAAAGTTATATCTCATCCTTCACACATGCCTTTAAACATTTAGGCACATTCATCTATATGTTTAGCAAAAAATTATGTTCTTTGTCATGATTACTTTTGCAATCATAGTTCCATGAGTATCAAGTAATGTCAAGGTATGATCATTCATCTTAATCTCATAACCTTTCTCCAATAATTGTCTCAAACTCAATATATTGTTTTTTTATAGTAGGAATATAATAAACATCACCAATAAATTAATGACTTTTATTTTCTAATTTTATAAGAATCATACCTTTTACTTTGATGGAAACCTCTGAATAATCCACGAAGGTGAAATTACCTTTAATTTATTCATCAAGCTCCATAAACTTGCCTCTATCTCCACACATGTGATAGTTGGTATCATTGTCTAGATACCACATGTTTTCTTTGACATGCATACATTCATCATGGACTAGTAATAGAGTGGCTTCTTTCTCGTCTTTTACAACAAGATTGACATTCTCTCCAATCCTTCTGGTTGGATTCCAGCAATCCCTGACATAATATTCCATATTTTTTTAATTGTAATATTTAACTCTTGTTTTGTCAAACTTGGGTCTCAGATTGCCACTGTCAGATGAACTGGTCGACTAGTTTGCTTTATTCGATCAACCGGTTGACTTATTGAGCGTAGAATCTTTTCTACCACACGTGTTTCCTCCATCTTCTCCCCATATATCTTTATTTAATTGTATAAGATCAATACTCCAGTAAAATAATCTGAAATACTCTTCGATTCAAACACGTATAGCTAAAGTCACCTCGTAACTTTTATAAGCGTACATTTCTGACATTGTTAGCTCCTTGGTTTAATTGTTGCAAAACTTCTCATACTTGCTTGTTGGATGATTGTGAGTGCTTGTTGATCCTTTCTTTATGTCTTTTGCACGACCTCCCTTTGGGTTGAAGTCAATGTTGTTTCTTTTATAGGCTCCTTAATACCTTTTTCAACTGTTTCTCACACATCTTGGGAATATAGTCAAGCTTTCACATGAATACTTCAAATTTCATAATTGTCATTTATCAAATAAGGAAATTGAAGTGTGAAGTTTGAATTGGCCATGTTAAACAATAAAAAACTCTAGATGTCATAGAAGATAATCTTAAAATCTAAAACTAAAGAACAAGAAAAATTTGAGAGAAAGGACGTGTTTGCATTAAGTGTTTTCTCAAATATACACTCTATATGCTATTCTACAGTGCTCTCTCATGTTCTGACTACAAGTCTATTTATAAACAGAAAGTCCCAAACAATCAAGAAATTAAATTAATTAAAAAAAATCTGAATAGAAAAAGTATTATGTCGACTCAATTGGTCGAATGATTTATTTAATCCAACCAATCGACCAATACTTAACTGGTAGACCGGTTCTATTGTTTTATAAGAAAACCAAAATCTAGTTTACTTTCAGAAGGAGCAGTTAATCAGTTAGAAGAGAATTAAGCCACGTACACATTGGTTGGTTAGCTGTTAGTTGACAGAGAAGTTACAAGTGTATATAAGGACTGGTGAAACTAACGTGATATGCAAGAATAAATGATTCATTGTTTTGACAGTTAATACTGTTATCCTCTCTTCTCTCAATTTTCTTCTCTTCTTATTCTCAATCTTCTTCCTAAATCTCTATTGTTAAGACGTGATATTAACATAGCATTTCAGCTAGCAGATGGCTATAAAACGTCAAGTGAGTTAATATAGGAACTCATTCAAAGCAAGTTGATGGAAAAGGTTTGTGCTTTTAATGAGTTCAGGGATGTGTACGTGATAGTTTAGGGAGAGCGGATTTAGACTGGGAAGGAAAGCAGAGAACCATGATATAACCATACAATGTTGTCAAAGACTGCAAGGTTGAAAGCCATGGAGGAAATTCTGTATCATCGAAACTATTATTGCTCATGTCCCTGCAAACAACAATTTGATCAGAATAAACATATAGCAAGAAAGAAGGGGGGAAAAAAGTAGAGCTAGATTTCATCTCAGAAACTGATCATATACTTGTAAATCATGTAAAGTCTTACAAATAAGTGAGAACATTCATGCCAGTAAGGTTGGGAAGTGGCCCAGTTAAATCATTGTTGGATAAAAACCTGAAAAATGGTAACCAAGCAACACTCTTTAACATAAGAAAAATTCCCACAAGAGATATTGAATATTAATGATTGAATACAACCGGTTATGATGGAATGTCTCTCCCCTCCATACTTACATCGTACTGACACTGGTAAGACTATTGATGTTTGATGGGACAGGTCCTCTGAACGAGTTATTATCAAGGCGCCTGTTACCAATATAGCATACTCCATTACAAAATTGAGCATCGTGAATCACTGTACAAAATGACATGAGTCTCCAATACTACTGATACTTACACAACCTCCAAAGTCTTCACAAGGCCAAGGGTGGAAGGAATGCTGCCTGTCAGCTTGTTGCTTTCAAAAAGTCTGCCGAAAGGAAGGAAAAGAAAGAAACAATCAAAGAAATCTTAAGTAGGCAGATATCGGTGATTATGAATTATGCAATTCCGGAAGAGTCAAACGAATTGTAAGACAAATTTAAGAATCCGAGAAGAGAAAAGAAATGTATAAGTGAACAGTTTTGTGGATTATTGTGATTTAAGCGTGTATTCAACCGAAAAGGAGTACACAGCATATAGCCACATGATCTCTTATCCAGTTTGTGAAATAGTTATTTACCACCATCCAATATTTTAACAATTGAATGAAACTTACACATGTATGAGTTTCATCTCTGAGCTAAAAAGCTTAGGAGGGATTGTGCCTGAGAGCTGATTCAATCCAAGATGACTGTAAATAGGTTTTAGAGTATCAACAAACATGGTAAACGGAATCATTTGCAGTAAGAAAGCAGCAATGAGAATTATAGCACGAAGAGATCTGACATACAAGTGTTTTGTATGAACTAGCAGGTCAAGACCAGGTGTAGTCGCTGTGGAGACAGGGATGGTCCCAGTAAGCCTGTTATCAGCAAGATCTAGCCAATAAAGGCTAGTTAGATTCCCAATTGAAGAGGGAATAGATCCAGTGAAGCCATTCGAATTCAGAGATCTGCAGGTACGTAATACCAATGAAGGGTTTTAGAAATGCTGCCACAGGCATAAACGACGGCAAATGATGAAAGCATATTACTACAAGCATATATTACAAGAATCATGAACAAAAACTGTTTCACTGACATTGCGGTAAAGCAAGGAAAGTATTACAAGTTGAAAAGTTCTTACAGAGAGGCAAGTAGTGGCAAAGATCCTATTGAATCAGGGATCGGACCAGAGAAACTACAACCAACCAGCATTCTACAATGAAAGGAAACAAAAAAAGTTAGGACCGATACCAGGCAAGAAATGTAGCATCAAATTACAGTATGGTGCAATAGAATATCCCCTTACAAGTTTGTTAGCTTCTTCAAATCCCCAATTGCCGAAGGAAGAGGGCCGCTCAAGCCCTTGTTGTAGGATAAATCCCTATATAAAGATGCAATTATTAGAAATGTATAATTGCAATCCCTTGCATGGAAATATATCCCTTTATTCAATCATTTAATCACTCTATATGAAAGCAATCCCTTGCCAACAGTTATTCTAAGCAATGCCCATCTCGAATATAAAAGCAAGCTCTGAGAGTGAGGCATCAGTACTTAATGCCTATCATCATCCTTTTGAAGACTAAAAGCTGAACAATAATTCAAGCACATTACTTGCAACTCGGATGATTGGATCCTATTCATCACATTAAAAAGGAAAGGGTACAACAGTTTAGAATGAAGACATACAGAATCTGCAATTCTGACAAGGATTGGATATCTCCAGATAGTGAACCTTTCAATCCCATGCTTGCCAATGTTCTACAGTTGAGATTATCGGGTTAATATTAAAAACTGAAGAAGGAAAAATCTGCAAGCCTCAATCAAACATTGCCAGTGGCTTACATGGAAGTCACACGTGAGTTGGCGCACAAAATGCCTTCCCACCGACTTCCGCAGGGATCAGCGCCCACCCAAGTAGGTGGTACATTTTTCCAGATATCCTTGAGAGCTTTCAGTGCAGTAACTGCATCAGGAATCAACGATATTATAAAACAAAATCAATCAATTAATGTGAAAATTGTCAAATAATATGATATAGATTGAGGAGATAAATAAAAAAAAATTACAACTACTTGATTTCCCAGATTAAACAAGACTAATGGACAATTCTGGGGCCTAGACTTCAATAATCGTACAAGAATAGGAAAGCGTCCAATGAAGGCTGGATACTCTTCTGAGTTGACAAAGTACATCATACGCCAAAGATTTAGAAGCAAGATCTAGTACATCTCAAACCAGATACAACTGAACTGACATTAATAACAAATCCTGACTCTGGAAATTTGCACAAGCAGGCATGCATGGACACCAAAATTCAGCTTAATAAGACTATGCAATTAATTGCACAACAAACAAACAAACATCTGTGAATTAACAACGGTGGAATCTGGAGTCCTGAGTCTATATTTAAGCATAGTATCTGTTAGACATGAGCAATTGATACTAATTTGTAGAGAACTTACAGTCAGCCTCATCAGTCATTGCTGGTATGGTACATACTTGACTTAAAGCAACAACCAGAAATACAAGAATTCTTGGACCCATTTCTCAAGAAATCTTCAAAGAAGCTCTTTGTTTTCAGTTAATTTGTAATGTTGAAAAACCGAAAACCCATTTAGTATTCTCACACATAAAAAGACTTGAACTGCTGAAAACTTGGCCTTGTAAATCTTTCTTTCACCAAACTATACCAAAATCTGTTCTCTCAATGCCAGAAGAACTTGTCGTCCTATGTCGAGTTGCACAAGTTTATCCATTTCGTATGATGATCATAAGTTAAAGCAAGCAATACGTTAAGACGCCTCACCAAACAACTTTATTGAATTACACTGCAAAGGAACAACTTGGAGTTGGAGGCTGGCTGGCGTACCACTAACACGTCAATATCAAAAAATTTCAAAATTTTGCAGTAATAAATTAAACATAATAAAGATAAATGATTAAAACAGGCTTGTGTGAGTCATGGAACGAACCACGTCAAGCTATGTAGGGGTGGGTTGTGGTATTAAATTCTTCCGGCACAAAATAGGCCAGACGCATTTAATAAATATCTGTATACATTAATTATGAGATAGGTCCTCACTGCCCTGCAGTGGCGGAGGCGGGAGGGAATTTTTCCCAGTTTTATATAAAATAATTAAAATTTTAATTTTTTTTAAATAATTCTTTTAATTTGACCCCTTAATTATTTTTTCTTGCTCCGCCCTTTCTTGTTTATTAACAACATTATATACTACTAATATTAATAAGTAACAATATTGATAAAATTCTTAAAAATAAATTATTATATAATTCCTATACAATAGGCTATTTTTTTTAGAACGAATCCTATAACATAAGTTTTTTTTTTATCATTATTGTCTTCTTTATACACCACATAAGATTCTATATAACATAAAAAAAAACTATTTAAATCACTCCAAAACTATATAGTAAAAATTCATGTATGTATTATAAATTTATATTGATGTTACATATAATTGGAAAAAATATTTAAAATAAAAAAGTAGTTTATACGAATTTTAGTGATTATCATTTTAAATACTTACATATATATCTTATGCATATGTATCCTATTTTATTATTTTGAAATATTTAATAAAACAATTGCGTGTATACTTTTTATTCATGTATATATTATTAATTTATATTTACATCACATATAATTGAAAGATTCTTTTAGCTAAAAATATTAATAGTAGTGGTATATATAATGTTACACACAAATGTTTTAGTAATTATTAATATTAATATTTTATATAGATTTATCCTCCCTATTAATTATTATATTTTGAAAGATAATTCAATTCATGTCCCTAATTGTTTACTTAAGTTGAGCAATAAATTATTTTATATGATTCTTAAATTATAAAAATTAATTTAATTTATCATTATTTGACAATCAAACTTATTTATTTAATAAAAAATAAATTTATTCATTTATGAATTATTATAAACAATCTATTAAAAAGGGAAATTTATTATAAATTATTTAAATAACACAGAGTGAAACACCTTATAACAAACTAACCCGATTGAGAAATCCTACGTTAAATGGAGTTGGATAAGAATTAGTCATTTAACCCATTTAAAAACACAGCCCAAAGAACTAGTGGAGGAGTAAATAAAATTTTCGCTACAATTCATTTTAATTCCTAAACGTTTTTTAAGAGTTACTTTAATTTATTTTCTTATAAATAAATCCTTTTTTGAAATTTTTGGTTCCTATGGCAACATAAAACATAGTTGTTAAATTAAAAAAAATTACAATTAAGTTTGAACTTGTTAAATAGTAAATTTGGTCGCATTTAATCAAATAATTTAAATAAATTGATAAATAAAGTATGGATTGATTATGATATCTATTTATGAAATAAATATATCAAAAATAGAATAATCTTAGTTTTCTAAATCACATTAAAAATCAATGCTACATATGATTTAAAAATATTAAATTATGACATTAAATGCATTAATGATCTATATACTAAAAATAATCTCTAGTGATTATTATGATTGTATGTATAAATCATTCATGATATCTTTTATGTTTAGAAATCATGTATATAGTGTTTTAATTATGTGTTTATTATTATTATTAAATGATTTTATATTTCTTCATAATATTTATATTATTTAATAAATTTCTAGGGCCAACCAACCAACGCAATAGTAATATGTTGGTCTAACCATCTAGGTGGTGGCCCAATGGTAAGAGTTTGGGACCAAGAGATTTGCTCCTTCTATGGTCTCAGGTTCGAACCCTGTGGTTGCTCATATGATGACCACTACAGACTTACATGGTCGTTAACTTCAGGTCCCGTGGAATTAGTCGAAGTACGCGCAAGCTGACCCGAACATCCACATTAAACTAAAAAAAATATATGTTGGTCTAGGGCCTTGGCTATGTCAAATCATAGTTTACGACTATGGTTTTGAGGGATATGGAAGGGAAATGTGAGGTCAAGATCCTCCATCTTTGTTTGACTTTCAATGCTCATAAAAGAAAAGGTGAGAGGTAAATGAAATATCATCATCTAATTCAAATTTAGCCGTAAAATCAAGTTTTGAATTTTAGATTTAAAAAATTTATTTTTAATTTATTTTCATCTAAAAACATTTAAAATACATGCTAATAAGGTCAATGGGAGAGCCAAAAAATACTAATTTCTTAAGCTTTTCTCTCCTAATTTTGCAACTTCAAAAGAATAGTCAAATGAGGAGTCAAAATAACTTTTTTTTTATCAAAGAAAAACAATTCCTGTATATCTATAAAAAAACAAAAAAAATTAAAATAGATTATTTAAATATTTATTCTTTCATCTCCATAACTTTTCTTAAAAAATAAAAGTATTAATATTAAATATATTAAAATACAAAAGGTTGGTAAAATGATTTTTCTTTATGGGAATGCACAAAAGAGAAAAAACAAAAACTATATTTACCCTAATTAATAAGCTATATCAACAATTTAACTTTTCTAAATAATTTTTACTATTGAAGATGCTCTAATAACCTAGTTAAATCTAATTTTTATCCCCGAAACACCATCAAATTATTCAAAAAAAAAAATTTGACCGAATAAAAAAACTTATTTTTTTACTGAAGCTTTCCACACCATTTTAACAATGAGCCCTGTTTTTTGGTTTATTTTGATCCTTAATTGTTTTTTTAACTTTCATCTTAAATTTTATCTCGTAATTAAACAATTTTAGTTAATTTGATTTTGGGATTTTCTAAAACTGTGCATACATGACTTTATGTAAATACAGGCAAACGTCAACGTATAAACAATTTTAACATAATTTAAAAAAATAAAATTGAAAAAAAATATTTGATGAAAAAAAAAACCCTCTCCAATATTATCTCAAGTAAACTCTTAGATATTGTTTTATATGAACAAGAGCTTATATAAGCTAAGAGCTATTTGAATAATAGATTTTCATTTTAAAAAAAAGTCTAAATAAATTATATTTATCAATTATTTCTTATAAAATAAAAATTATTTCCATTTAAAAAAATATTCTACATATAAAATAAAATAGTTTAGATGTCACTTGTTAAATATATATATATAAAATAAAAAATGTTTTTTTAAATATTTTTAAAAAAATTATTTATAATTTTTCCTAAAAACTATTGCTTTATAGTTATCAAACCCAGCCCGGGGGTTAACCCGGTCAAGGGGCCGGGTCCCGAATTTCATGGGTCAACCGGGAAAAATTAAAAAATATATATTTAAATTTTTAATATTTCATATGAAAAAATAAAAAAAAATCATGTCAATATAGGCTATACATGTTGTAAATAATGAAGTTTAAAAGAATATTTTAAAAAAAAATTTATCCTACATTGAAAAAACATAACTTTTTTTTCTTGTGAACATAGAGTATATATACTAAAGGGTTTCAAATTTCACATTGAAAAGATATTATGTTATCCTTTTAAGTTGAAGTATTTCAACCAAAATTTTTTTATCCCACGTTGAAAAAACATAATTTTTTTCTTGTGAACATAGAGTATATATATGAAAGGGCTTCAAATCTCATATTGAAAAAATATTTTTAAAAAAAACATAGAATATATATACGAAAGGGTTTCAAATCACACATTAAAAAACATAATTTTTTTCTTGTAAACATATAGTATATATACGAAAGGGTTTCAAATCCCACATTAAAAAAAATAAAATATTTTTCTAATATTTATATAGCAAACTTTAAAAAGTGTTAATAATAAACTAAAAAAATATGAAAAAAAGAGGTATAGGAAAAAAACTACGTACATTTGAAAAAGAAAAATAATAATAAATAAATAAAAACACGGTCTCGTCAGGGTTCGCCCGGGTCATGAATCAACCCATCGAGTTAATCAATTTTTACCAAGTTGTTACTCCGGCCAGTTTCTTACCTGTCAAGCCTGGCCGAGTTTAATAAGCTTCATACCCTAAGCTAGTATTATGGGTGTGACTTGTGAGCTTAAGGAAAAAGTAAAGAAATGGTGATAAGAAAATCAAAAGTTAATAACGTAGATTATTAACGTTAAGAAAATCAAAAGTTAAAAAAAAAAAAAAAAAAATTCAGTTTGATTGTCACATCTACATTTCAGATATAAAATGACTCAATTCATGATGGTCAATTGAAGAAGCTCTGGTAAAGTTTCTTCAAGAATAAAGCAATTTGTAATGAAAAAATAAAATAAAAAAAGTAACAACCAGCACATAATTTTATAAAAGCAACGACCATCTTTCATTTACTTTGCTTTATTACATAGTAGATTAAAAGCTAGTTGGGTTGCAATCTTGAAGCAGAAGAAGAGAAATGGAAAACACAAAAACTGATGTAGCAGAAGAAGAAGAAGAGAGTGTAGTGTTGGAAATTCCACTAGGAGACGCAGCAGAGACATTCAACTTAGAGAAAGCAGCATGCAGCCATGGCTTATTCATGATGTCTCCCAACCATTGGGACCCTCTCTCCCTAACATTCTCTCGACCTTTGCGTCTCTCTCTATCTGATTCTGATCCTCAAGTTTCCACTCCTACTACTTCACTCTTTGTCTCCATCTCTCACCCTCCTCACCTCCCTCACTCTCTCAGCGTCCGCGTTTATGGCACGCGTTGTCTCTCTCCAAAGCATCAAGAATCACTGGTGGCGCAGGTGGTGAGGATGCTGAGGTTGTCGGAAACAGATGAAAGTAATGCAAGAGAGTTTAGAAAGATGGCAGAGGCGGCAGCCGCGGAGGAAAATAATTCTTGGTTGACAGGTTTTGGTGGGAGAGTGTTTAGGTCTCCCACTTTGTTTGAGGATATGGTCAAGTGCATTCTTCTTTGTAATTGCCAGTAATACTCTCCACGCCATCTTTTCTTTTATTAACGAATGTCGAGTCCTTTCTCCATGTCTTTGGCATGCCTTTGCATTGTTTGATAAAATGTCCCTGAGAGTAATAGATGGTGTCTTTTGTCTCTCTCTCTCTCTCTCTTGAACAGATGGCCGAGGACTTTGAGCATGGCTAGAGCACTTTGTGAGTTACAGTGTGAACTGCAGTGTAAATCATCTGCTGTGTTTGTTGCTCAAGCTGTGAATGCGACTGTCAAGAATAAAAGTAATGACACTGCTCATAATTTTATTCCGAACACGCCTGCCGATAAAGAGTCCAAGAGAAATATCAGAGCATCTAAAGTTTCAAAAAACTTAGCAAGCAAGATTGTGGAAACAGAAACCCTCTTGGAAGCTGATGCTAACTTGAAAACAGATAGTGCCTATATTGGAAGAGAAACTCTGGAGAGTGTAGAAAATGATTCATGTGCAAGATGCAGTTCAAGTCATGGGTCTGATTCCTGTGCGCCTGATAGTCTTCAATCTCAGCATGGAATACAACCTGGTGTGAACAAGATGATTTGTAATTTCCCCAGTCCAAGAGAACTAGCAAATCTTGATGAAAGTTTTCTGGCCAAGCGCTGCAATCTTGGCTATCGAGCAATTCGAATCATAAAACTTGCTCAGAGTATTGTAGAAGGGAGGATTCCGCTAAGAGAAGTTGAAGAAGGTTGTGCTAATGGAGCAAGCTCTTCTTGCTATAACAAGTTGGCTGATCAGTTTAGACAGATAGATGGATTTGGTCCTTTCACATGCGCAAATGTGCTTATGTGCATGGGATTTTATCATATCATTCCAGCTGATTCTGAGACAGTGAGACATCTAAAACAGGTCAGCTTTTGTTTCTAACCCAATGCTCTGTCAACTGTTGAAGATATGCTTCCAATGTCCCATAGCTGTCAATACAGGTGCATGCCAAAAAATCCACCATTCAAACAGTTCAAAGGGATGTTGAAGAGATATATGGAAAATATGCGCCCTTCCAGTTCCTAGCATACTGGTAATTATGGAGTGTGCTGAAGTTTTAATTATTCCATGTCAATATCTTACTCACGTGAATTTCTATGTTCAGGGCTGAGCTATGGCACTTCTATGAGAAAAGATTTGGGAAGCTAAGTGAAATACCAACATCTGATTATAAACTTATTACTGCCAGCAATATGAGAAGTAAAGGTGGTCATAAAAATAAGAGGACTAAAAGATGCTAATGGAAAGCGCCCTTACCTTAAGTTAATTAAGAAAGTAGGTCAAAATTTGTGCTTGTGAAAGAGTGTTATGTGCTTGTTGACTTTCACATCTTTATGTATGACCACACAACTAATGCATATTGGGGCTCTTTGAAAACTGTTCTGTCACCCCTTTCAAATAATGTCTTCTGATTTATGATAGTTCTTGTTTAGTTTTCCAGTACTGTAATATTTGTTCTTCATCAATGTACTTCTTGTGCCCAATGATTTTTATACTACTCTATTGATGCTTATTGTTCATTAATGTAGTTTGCATCATCCCCATGATATATACTTCGATATGACAAGCGCCCAGCCAATAAATACAGCAACGAAGATCTAACCAACTCCATGGAAGGTTGCAATTGTTTTGTATTTTTGTTGAAAATTTGTGTCTCTCTCTTAGACTTTTGGGAATTAAGGATTATTAGCTGCAGATATATTTGTGACAATGGTAAACATGTACCAGGATAGTAGTTACTAAGTGCAGAAGCAAAGTCCAATTCACACCCATGAGAACATGCATTCTTCTCACAGCCCTCGAGTACGAGGAAGATGAAAGAGTTCAACATTGCCGTTGACACCAGCCAGCTGCAATATGTTCTCAAGCTCTTTAACCACCTCATTCATTGTTGGCCTGTTGCTGCCAATTCTTTGACACGCCCAATTGCCAGATCAATAAACTTTTCTACATCTGTCTGGTGTGCACAGACTAAGAGTGGGATCAAGGGTGTATGAATCTTGTCTTCTGGTTATCCATTGGTGTCTTCACCTCACAACAAAGTTCCCATGTTCTATTGGTTTTTGACCAGTAACTAACTCCAACACTTCCACTCCAAAGCTATAAACATTGCTTTTCTAGTCAACTGTCCGATCATGAAATATTCAATATCCATGTAGCTTTCGGGTCTCTAACTGGCAACGCAGGAGCGGTGCTCCTGCGTTGCCATGAGAGCATCTTATTTATGCTTAGTCTTCGAGTATACATATCATAAAATAAAATTTTATAAAATTTCTTAATATTTCATAAACTTTCAAAAATATTTTTCAAATACAATAAAATCAAATAATAATTCATAATACTTATTACAATATCAAAATCCAAACTTTAACAAAAACAATGCAATAGTTAAGCATTTTAAGATATTAAACAAGTCTATAATATAGAAGCTTCAAGGAAACAAAACATACAAACAAAGTAGCAAGAACCCTAAATTAAAAATCAACCTGCTAATTGAAGTTAAGCACTTAAAATAATATTAAAATGAAGGAGTGAGTTCAACTAACTCAGTGAGGGAATAACAATTAATATACATTATAGATATTTATGAGTATAGGCCATCAGTTGAGATAATATAGAAGAGATAATATAAAAGTAAAATAACATATATATATATATATATATATATATATATATATATATATATAATAATAGCGTATGATAGTGGAATACATGACAGATATCAGATAAAGCTACAAGCTCGAATAACAAACAAAACCTAAGATTCTGGTAATAGATGAGATTTGTAGCCTCGATCACTATGGAATGATCAGTCGTCATAGGTCGATGTCTCTCTTACCAGCTAGATATACAGAATATTATGTGTGTATAGACTAATTACTATCTGTTAGTATGGAGTTTTTAACAATTATATTAATATCAAGACATAACAAATACTCGTATAATTATCAAAGCCGTCGTATTGAATAGCATTAACAGAGTACGAGTGAAAATTCAAGAATAAATGAGTACTCATAAAAATAAGCAACACACGCATATTTATTCAAGAATTAACCAATTGTACTCTTCATATAATAAACATGCATATATTATTTATATTACATGCATATTAAAGATTATCTCACTCACTTGTAAAATGGAGCAAAAGACAAACGAATGCAGAACCGGAGACTACTAAGGATTGTTAGTAGAAACGTCAGCAGAACGTATAATGGATACAAAAAATACTAAAAAAAAATCAACGAAAATAATATAAAAAATTAACACTCTAAGATTAGAGACCATAATGTAATTATAAAACCAAATTAATTTACCCAATCGATTTCAAAAATACCTCAAACTGATCAAACTTAACAAACCTTATTAACCCTTACTGCTGGGTCAACCAGACGACTTAAATGACCAACCAGTCGACCACCACCACAAGCCATCCAGTTGGCCGGTTTAGACCAACTTGTTGACCAACAACGTTAAGCCAACCGGTTGACCAGTTTATTAGGATTCTAAAATCCCGATCTGATAGTCTTCAAATCTAGAGATCCAAAAATAATTGACTTGTTCCTCTAAAACCTATAATTCCAATCATCTAATCAGTTTGTTTTTAGCCAAATAACATTCTAAAATATCAATTAAATCTCTTAAGTCATTCAAACATCATAATAAAATTCTCAAACACTTTTTTAATTCATCAACTATCAAATCCTTAATTGAAAAAAAAAAAAGATACTTAGTTGTTTCTTCAACCCTTCTCAAAACTTAAAAATTTAAGATTAAAACTGAAATTCTTGAAATTTTTAAGAGAAGTCATGGTAGAGGAAAGAAAATAGAAGAAGAGAGGAAAAACAATTATCTCGGAACCTTTTCTTTAAATACCTAAATTAATTTGAGCGGGGTTTGGGCTTTTTAGCTTGTTGGGACAGCAAATGGATAGTGAAGAAAATATAACCTCAGTCACATTTTAATATTTCGAGGCAGCTGGGAACTTGGTCCTGAAAATACTGCCATTTTCAAATTCTCTTGTTAAGATAGAAACTGTATCCATCGTTTCAAGAGTAAAGATTTAAAGAATACTAACCAGTGACCGACCCTTCGACTCCAGTAGAAACCTGGCCTTCAGCATTGTCCAAAGATTTCGATAGACCAAAATCAGTAACTTTTGTGTATGATTGGTGGATTGGCAAGCTCATGCATGCAAATAAGCAATATCTCTAGCTGAATCGAGTGCTATTCCGAGTCTCTTCACCCACACCCAACTTAACTGGAAGACCGACTTAACTGCAGGATATATATTATCGAATGGGAAGCTGAGAACCTGCGACGTTCCCAAAGAAACTTCATTTCTAAGATGGCCAACCATCTACACATGAGATACTCCCCAATTTACTTTTCAACTTTGTCAGTACTGATATGTTACTGCAAGTTTTATGCTGATGTGATTGCGTTATGCAGTTTTGTTGTCTTCAGTACTGTTTTATGGATAATAATAATATTCTGTAAAGAATGCAACTTGATTCAATTTTTATGAAAAGCACAATTGAGGTCTCAACAAGTACTTTCTTTTGTTGTAAGAAATGTGAAGATGCCTGAAAAACACAATCTGTTAGACTACAATTTCTAATTCAACTTACTCTTAACTGATAACAGAAATCTAAAAAGGCTGACTGGATTCTTGTGATGAACCCTTGAAAGAAGCTCAAGCAGTACAGTTTTGAACTCAAGACTACCCTTCGATGATCTCTTTTAATGGCAACTAGCACACCAGTGGGAAGAGTTCCTTTGTAAACCTGAGAACACATTGCAAATTGAGTGCAAAGAAAGAGGTAAAAAATATATAGAGAGAGAGGATTGGCATTAATGTTGAGTGCACAGTTAACAGTTTGGACTCTGAATTTGTTGCGTACGCAATTTTCTGTCGGTGTAGAAGATGAAGAATGTGGCTGTTGGGAAACTTTGCAGCATTCTGATGACTGCATCTTCTTACAAACGGAATACCATGAAGCCTATGTTTGTTCCATTTAGATAATTCAATTCAACTTCCATCAATTTTTAACAAACATCCATAACTTATGGGGAAAATATTAGTCAAATGGCACACAATTTTTGACTAAAATGCTATGCGATAATAATAATTAAAAAAACAAACATTTTTAAAATTCTACAATTCTTTTTCCTAATAAAACAGATGTAGGATATCATTTTTTGAAAATGACTTCTTTTAAATTTTTGAAAATGATTTTTTTAATTAGGGTAGGATATTTTAGTCAAAATTTTCTAACATGTTGCTTTTTTTTCACTAAATAGATAACTCGCAATACGCCGTGTGGGTTGGGTTTGATTTTTCCTAACGTAAAAAAAAGATGTTTAGGCAATAATAACTTGACCAAACTCAGGTTAACTTAATCAACACGTAACTCGAGATATGAGATCGAGATAACTCCACATAAAAAAAAACGAAAAAAAAATCACAAAGCTCAAGGCCTAAAATCATAATGTCAAAGGATGAAACTAACAAAAAAAACAATTCAAAAAAAGTAATGTTGAAGAAAAAACCCCGAGTAAATACAGGTTAACTTGATTAACTCGCAACCCGTGATATGATATGAGATCAGGAAAAAAAATTAGATTTAAAAAAAAAAACCTAGCAAAAAAGACAAAGTTAAATAAAAAAAATATTGAAAAAAAAACTCGACTTAACTTGACTATCTCACACTTGAGATAACTAAATAGAAAAAAAAAATACAAAGCTCAAGGGTTAATAACTTAATGCCAAATGATGAAATTGAAAAGGAAATCAATTTCATAAAAGATATTCAAAAAAAAAAAACTCGAGTTAACTCAACTAACCCACCATCTATGATATGAGATCGAGGTAAACTCACAAAAAGGAAAGTGAAGCAAATAACAAGACTTAGGACCTAATACTCCAATATTGAATGATAAAATTGAAAAAATATCAATTTTTAATAAAGAATCTAAAAAAAACAAAACTTAAATCGGGCTAATATTTTAAACCAGTGACCCAGGATATGAAACCGAGATTAGTTTAGCAGCACCAGGCATTGTTGTTGCCTCTGCTGATAGCGGCCACCAGTTGTGCGTGTAGCACAACCTGGCGCACCAACCACACTAACAGATATACAGCCTCTAAATCTTTCTTTTTAAAATTTCTAGCATATTCAAAAAATCTAGGCAAATTTCACCAAAATAGTAGCCAAAAGGATTATCTTTTTTTTTTTAAAATCATGAGAAAAAAATACTTTTGGGAAAAATACTTTTTGAAAATAAAATTAATTTATAATTGTTGTTACCCAATTTTTGACCCATCTTTTTGATAAAATTTTTGGAAAATCCAAAAAAATATGTTTTTAATATATTTGCATCGTTTTTAGCATTTTCAACGTCGTCTAAAAAAGAATTTAAATTTTCAAAGATTTTTAGAACGCGTTCTACTTTTCACGCGTTATTTTTAAAATCATTGATTTTTTCTCATTTAAGTCGACGTTGATATTGCTCGTTTTCAAAAAATACAAGAAAAAATAAAAAAATCAAAATTTTACAAAAAAGAGAAAGTTGAGGACCAATTTTAAGGATCGAGCAACATTTCTCCTATAAATACAAGAAAAAAAAAAAGACCAAGGGGGGAGAAAAATTGAAAAAAGGGAGGGGGGCTGGTTTGAAAAAAAGAAGAAGAAGGAAACCCTAAATCTATCTCTTCTCCAAGCCGCCGCCGCCCCCTAGCTTGGACCCCTTGGGTTTCTTCTCCTTCACCCATCTCCACCAGCCGCTGGCCACAGACCCAGCCACAATCTCATCCTCCCTGAACACAACCTTTCGGCCATCACCCTCTCTTTGCCAAAGACAAACCAAACAGCTGCCCCTCCTGGTTTTGATCTTTCTCTCCAGCCGGCCACATTTCCACAGCCCCCATTTCTTCTCATCTTCAACCTTCCACCCGACAACCCACACGAACACAGCCCTCATTTCCAGCTTCTTCTCCCAAAGCAGACCAGCCTCCCCTTCACAGACAACACCCACCGTTTCCACATCTCCCAAGACCATCACTCATTTTTCTTCCTCTTCCCTAGCCGTCGACCCTCACTTTAGCCTCTCCTCCCTCAGCCGACAACACAGACGCCTCCACCACCAGCCACCCGAACCAACCGTCCTCACCGAAGGTCCAGCAGCCCCCCCCCCCCCCCCCCCCCCGATCCCTGTCATCTTCCTCTCTCAGCAGACCCATTGGCCTCCCTCTCCGGGTCAACGAACAGACCCGACCACAACAGCCGGCCACATACCAACAGCCTCTACCTCCAGCCAGCTCTGCCCGGCAGACCACATAGAACCCGCCAACCGGACAGCCTTCCCCATCTCAAGAGCAGCTTCAGCTGCCACGGACGACAGCGCCACCGCCAGATCTGTCACCAGCAGGAAGAAGGAACAGCAAGCCGAGAAGAAGAAAGAAGACAGAGGTTGATAGATCTAGAAAGGGGGGAAATCCGAGAACTGATCTGGACTAAACAGACCTGCTGGTTGCGTTTTTTGATCGTTTTGCAGGTCACCGCTGGCTAGGAAAGAAGGAGGAAGTTGTTTCGGATCTCCCCTACTGCTGGATTTTTTTGGTGGCACGTGAGAAGACGCGCCGCCAGCAATGACGGCGCGTAGAGAAGACACGCCGCCACTGTCTTGCTGCTCCAGAAGTCGGCCTGACACTGTTCCGGCTTGCAGAAAGCCATCCATGTAATTTCAGATTATTTTGGGGCTAATTTTTGTAATTTTAAAATTGTTTAATGTAGTTTTTTTGTTTGGTTTTGATTTTTTTAATTTGTAGTGTTGATGTAACAAAAAAAAAAGAAAAAGAAAAAGAAAAGTATAGTGAAAAGGAAATGTGTAATTTGTATTTTGTTTATGAATGTTTTTTTTTATGATAAAATTGCAAGAATAAAGAAGAATTTAATATTTTAATTTGCTCACGGATAAATCATTATGAACTTATACGTAAGTCGTACTTCTAAAATTTGATGAAAGAACAAAATTTTAAAAACTTTTTTAACACATCAAGTTCACGAAGCAGCTTACTTCAGGTAGGGTGTGTTAGGAATGCTAATATCTTCCCTAACCACAACCAGTCTCTTACCCGTGAATCTCTGACAAGACCAGCACCCAGGTTTCCTAGTAGCCTTCAATTAAATATTAGGTGGCGACTCCCAACAAAATCCAAGCAAACAAGAAAGAAAAAAATCGCCAGCCGATATCGCGAGGATTTTGACGTGCGACAATAATTATCTCCAATAACAATTCAAACATGCAATCAACAACACCTTAATTGTCTAATAAAGGCTCTGATATTAGTGTTAGGTTTCTTGAAAGGCATACACGCAGAACAGATGGTAAATTTAAAATTTTTCAAGAGTCTCAAGGATCCATTTAGATATATCTAGAGTTTTTTAATGTTTATATGAAGATTACCTAAAGATTAGATGTTCTTTTATGCTTCAAATAATTGCTTCAAGGTTGGGTTATCGCAAACCACAAGTCATCTAAATGTCTGACCTCTAACGGAAATCCAAATGAATCACCAATAAGAAATCTGTTAAACCCTTTTAGGAGAGAGGGATTCCTACACCTTTGAGTGCTAGCTCTTTTATTTTATATTTAGGTATTTATATACTGTACTCTACTCTCAGAAAATAAAAGACACAAATTTCTATTTATAGAGAAATCTAAAAAACTTTATAAATAAAAAATATTAATTTTTCCATTAAATAATATCACATATATTGTTTTAGATTAATTTTAGAAATTTATTCAACCAAGTCATTTATTGTTTCTAGATCTAGAATTGTAATCCCCTGTGTTAATTATATTTTAGTCCTTAATTTCTAAAACTTATTTACAATCAAGTCACACTTGATTAATAATTGTCATTTTAATTTATAACCAATGGTTCTTATGTATGTAACCTATTAGGTTTCCTAATAAGTTGGTTGAAATATAAATCATAATCCTAAATAAAATAAGATTAAATAAATTAAACAATTTTATTTATTATCAATTCAACAATTGATTGACTTATATTTGAAGATCAAGTAAAATGTTTAGCAACCTGTCATGATTCCTTAAATATTAAGAAATGTATAAGTGGTTTGACTTAACATTTTAGTGACCAGTTTCTCAATGTAATTACTATCACTTAATCAAGAATGTTATGATTTAGACATCATAACATGGAGTATGTCTACTTTGTTAAATCATTTTAATTCTCAACACTATAATTAACAATTAGGGGAAAATAAAGCTTTTAAGGAAAGAAAAAAAAAAACAAAAGCTTTGGAATTCAAATGGAGGAAAGAGGAAACAAAAAAGAAAAGAAAGAGAAGGAAAAATGGTCGTCGACACTATTAATGGGAAATCCAGTCGCCACTTGCCATCTCTATTGGACATTGCCACTGAAACGTTTTTGGAGACGCCAAGGAAGACAACTTTTGGATATTGGAGGACGTCGTATATGCCACTACAATATTGTAGGTTCGTCCACACGCGAGTGCGTGTTCTTCATGTACAAGCTTTTTTTCCCCTTCCATTAATTTTGGTCTCTTATTGTATAAGAACCCATCAATCAATTCCAAATTTTAATCTACCTAGGTCCAAACCTTTTTCTTTTAATTTAGTCTCAAATTATCTAATAACTCTTCAATTTAAATCATAATTTCACCCATCCCAAAGCCCAATGAAGGTCCAACCAGGGAGAGAGAAAAGAACAAGGTAAAAAAAAGATAGTTGACTGATCGGGTTAGCACATTGTGATCGTGCACATCACTCGAGTGCACGGGTTGACAAGGGTACTTCGATATGTTTTTATCTCAAATTATAACAAGAAAATATGTCATACTAATTTATTTGTGAAAGTTAACCCATGTTTTTATCTATCATCAAAGTTACCTTTGGCTCGTCAAATCAACTTGATTATATTGGGCAAACTTACATTATGTTAATTTAAAACTTGGACTATACAACCAATTAGGTCGAAGGGGTTCAAGATTGATTTGCTAGGCCAGACTTAGTGATAATGTCAAAGAGTTCCTCACTGCTTGCCTTTTTTTAGTGAAATTAAGTTTCACCTAGTTCATCTTTTACCATTTATGAGATTACGACTAATGATTACAAAAGAAAAATCATAAAGACTTTAATAACACCTAATTTGTGCCTAGTCTAATCTTAAATTGATGTGACATATTTTCTTGTTACCTAATCTAATCTTAAATTATAAAGACTTTACTAACACCTCTAATCTTTAAAAATTGCATCTGATTTTAAAAATGCACCTGATCTCAAAATTTGATCATCGCTTCTAGCTCTGACCTTTCTAAACCTAATTTTTTTTACTTAGTTCTATTCAGAAGAACTTTAGAACATAGTTTTTTGTGTTTTGCCCAGTTAGTTTGTTAGGTTTCGTTTATACACGGCCAAACGCACACTTCTACCCTCAAGTTCTATTGGTTAATTAGTCCTCATGGCAAGGTTGTCATATGCAAGGCTCATTAGCATACTTAAAGACTCATGGTTGTATGGTGAGTTTTGGACAATCATCTAGGACACCAAATCCATTTTCATTGGTCAGCATTTGCACCAAAATCACTTTTCTTGATAAGGCCTTCCCTATGCTATCACTACAATCGGAGATGAGCTGCTAGAAACTGCTGGAGAGGTATATCCTAACAGTGCTTCTAGCGTATTGCGGGTTCGAGTAAATCACACATACCTTTTATCCTAGGAAGCATAGGCTCATGCAGACCTAGAGAGTCAAAAAAAACATCTAGATCGGTTGTATTGATACCATCAAGCTCCGATCAGTAAAAAATAAAGTTGTTGTCCCTCAGCTCCGTAGAGAAATAGGTTCCCCCTCCAAAGACATGTGTTCTAAGACACAAATTGAGAGAGATTTAATAGAAATGGTATCCTATACTTGGTTATAGGATCCATCAATACAGAAGATACATTAGAAGTTTAAAATTATTTGAATTAAGATTTTTTAATGAAATGTTGGAAAAATAGTGAATAGCAATTAATATATGTTTTCTTCTAAATGGTAGTGCTCTGAGTTAGAAGAGTTCCAAAAAAGATAGAACAATTGATTCTGCAATTGAATAAAAGTACACCTTCACGTTCGAGGAAACAAAGAAGTTGTTTGGATTAAAAAGCTCATCAATGAACTAGGTTTGTTCCTAGCATTGTTGATCAAGTTGTCATATATTGTGATAATAATGAAGTCATTGCATAAGCAAATGAACTAAGGTCTCATCAATAATCCAAATAAGTACTTAAAAAATTCCATTTGATTTGATAAATTAATGAAACAAAATATGTAAAGATAGAGTAAGTACCTATCGAAGAGAATCTAGAAGATCCTTTAACTAAGTAACTATAACTATCCATGTAGAAGTATTAATGCTACATAGAGCAATATAGATACATGAGCGATTGACTTTAGTGTAAATAAGAGATTTTTAGTTTAATATGCTCTGTAGTCAATCGGTTGGTTAAATGTGGCATCATTATTTTCATGTAGATACATATTTATTATCAATAAAGGCTTAACTTATCTTTAATATTCAATAATATTATATTAGTGAATCTAATATTTGATTTATGAATTTGGAGTAAAGATAAAGATTATAGGACAAAAATGCTTTGCAAAGAAAATTATAAAGTTATTATAATTATAGAATTCCTATTGCACCAAAGCATTCCTAAAATATTCATTGTTGATGCTCTCTTAAATACTAAATATTTATTAGAGTCATAGAGACAGGTACATATTATGTCTTTTTCTTTATGAAAAAATGCAATTGTTATCATAAGTTGAGGAATAATGGATACTTAGAACTAATGTATAAGTGTTTGTCATAAGACATATACACTAAATTGATCCGCATAAGAATTTCATATGGAGAGATCACCTGTGTCTATGAAAAAGCTCACGTGTCAATTGTGTAAGTAATTCTTAGACTTGAGATCACTAAGTTATCTTATATAAAAAATATTATACTTTGATCTTATTACATGTTATCTTAACTAAGATAACGAATGGGCAAACATAAGGTATAGCATGAATTATATTAAACTAAGACATATACACTAAATTAATCCGCATAAGAATTTCATATGGAGAGATCACCTGTGTCTATGAAAAAGCTCACGTGTCAATTGTGTAAGTAATTCTTAGACTTGAGATCACTAAGTTATCTTATATAAAAAATATTATACTTTGATCTTATTACATGTTATCTTAACTAAGATAACGAATGGGTAAACATAAGGTATAGCATGAATTATATTAAACTACTTAAGTGATGAAGAAATGATTATCACTTTTGTTGATGAATTAAAGAAAATGTTTCATTTATTCTTGAATAGTATGAGTGAGAAATCCGTGGTCAATATGAAATGAGATTTAAAAAGAGTTTTAAATTTTATTTAAACAATCAATGACTATGACTATTATGTAGATAACAAATATAATTTAACATGATAGACATACTTCATGCTTTGATATTAAATCGAAACATTGATAAAAGAATTTAATTACACCGAAAAACCAGTCATTGTCAAACTTCCAATGACTTTTCTAATATTTCGAGCATCATGACACATTGCTAAATGATGCATTTGATCTTCAAATATAAATTAATAACAAATTAAATTATTTTATTTATTTAATTTTATTTAATTAGAATTTTTTAAAAAAAAAAACATAATGAATCACATACATTAAAAATTATTTGTTAGAAATTAAACTAAGATAATTTAATTAAATATAACTTAATTAAAATATATTTTAAAAATTAAAAATTAATATATGAATTATATTTCTAGACCTAGAAAAATCAAATATAAATTAAATTAAATTTTTAAATTATCCTAAATTAATATATGAATATTATTTAAGATGTAAATTAATATTTTATCAATTTATAATATTTTTTTAAGTAAAACAGAAAAACTATGTCAGCTACTAAATAAGCTACTAAATAAAAAGTTGTCACTCTAAACATAACAATTCCTCCTCTAAATAGAGGTTTTTCACTAATAGTTTTTGTGAATTATTATTGGAGCCAATATTTATGATTTGCTACAACCCAGCTTTTAAAGAATTATTCAAAACTAAAAAAAAATTCCCTAAAACAATTCTAAATTTATCAACCAAAATCACAGAAACTCCCGGATAATTTTATTTTACTATTTCCTTATTAAACTCGATCACTTTATAATAATGATTACATGAATAATGACTCTTTTTCGAACAAGTATTACATAAATAATGACAGAACTCCAAGAAGCAGTACGTACTCTTACTCAGCTTGCTGTATAGCTTATAAACTCGACTCATGAGATTGGCATGTTTCTTAATGACAATAAATATACAATAGGTGACTGCTCTCATGATTCGGAATCAATACTGACGCAAGTAGGGTTGCAAGGGTAAGCGCAATCGATTTTTTCGAAGGCACTTCGGTCGTAGAACCAATCTCCAACTGCCTTTCCGATTTTCTGCAGTCAAAAAGCCATGCATACACACACTAAGGATCAGTAAAAATGCAGTAGTAATCAATGTAGGGTGGAAAAACAGCGAAGGAAATTGAAGTTATGACAGTCATTACCACATTGCCCACCAAGGGGGATTTATCGGCTAACCACGTAGATACCGACCCAGATTGGCAGTGAGCGTAGCAAGAATTTATCCACAATCCTCTCGATGAAGAGCTGCCGAGTCCAATATTCACTGCTTTTAGGAATTGTGTCCTGTAATCTGAAAATAAAACTTTTTGTTGGCCTCCAAGCTGATAAACTTAACTTCACTTCCCCATCACGAACAAAGAACTTCCCTAAAACCTCCCAAATTTGGTCATTAATAAAGGAGCATAAGTTTTCGAAATTACTCTGCACAGTTTGGAGTTGAGTAGCCGAGCACTTTTTCAAGTCAAGCTTGCAGTTCTTCCATTCTTTTTTGGAATCAACAGCGGTTGGTGCAAGGATGTTCTTTATCTGAATGAATATGAAAAGGATGGAAGATTAGAGAAAATACAACGAAAAATGTAAAAAGTCAAAACAAATCAAGCTGCAATTCTGTCCATTTTCCCTTCCTGTTCTTATGAGAAAGACTTAACAAAAGAAGAGGATAGTTAAACGATAAGAGAGTGTTGTCGATAACATTTCTCAGAAATTTGCTAACCTGCCAGGAATCATAGGCTGAGTTGATTATAAAAAGTGGCGTTCGCATGGTCTGTGCCACATATTGTGGGAAGAAACACTGCAAAAACAAGTATTGGTGAGGCCGAAGAAGACATGGTGAAGAGTAGTGCTAAGTCAATATCAGAATAGTCTTCCTTACCAATTCTGGTCTCGTTTTTGAAGTGCATGATGCAGGCAAATGCTTTGCTGATCCCTGCAGAAAAGATAGAGAAACAGAATCAAAAGATGTTGCAATGACTAAAGTGCAATTCTAGTAAATCAAATTCACAAGTTAACAACAAGAGAAGGAAAAGAAATCGAGTTCTAGTACAATCACATTATAACAAGGTCAGAAACTGGGAATAAGATAAGAACAATTATCAAAAGATAGAGAGTTACGTGGGTTTTAACAACTTGACCGAAGAAGGATTCAATTCGAGACCCTCCAGAGATGTCTGTTCTGTTAAGAAAATAACGATAACAATGATGGTGATGGTGATGATTTAGAAAAGTTATGCAATTAAACAAAGGGAGATAGATTCGATCGGTCCTTAGTATATGAGCTTACCCATGGATAAAATAACCAGCATCAGAAACACATTTTACTCTAGCACTTGCAGGCAGGAGAGATTGGAATTTATCACAATGCAAAATAGCAGCCAATCCACCAGCAGAGCATCCAGAAAGAATAGCCTGTCATTTACAAGTCCCAACAGGTTAAAAGATTAAAATGAAGGTAAATAAGTTGTAGCAGTCATTAAAAGGAGTCATACATTTCGAGCATTTCTCATTCCTTTCGCCAATAGATCATCAATGACAGCCTGCCAAATCCTTTCTCCCCTGAAGTAAAGCTTAGTTTTCTGGTCCAGCAAAACAGATACAGCAACTTCAGAATTCTTAAACTATAAGAAATCTTTCAAGGTCCGAGGAAACTTCAAGTAGCTTACCGGATCAACAGCTTCCACATCACCAGTAAATGATGAACCATCACAGTATCTGATCTTGATTCTATTCCAGTTATAAAAATCTAAGCCATTTAAACAGAGCTCAATTACTCTACCGAACACCTTGAAAAGAATGGCTCCTAAACAAATCGATAACAAAACCTAAAAACCAGTAAATGTTTAATCCTACCAGGATTAGCTGCTTGCTTGCTGCCTAGTATGCCAGAGAACCCCATTGTCTTCTCCATTTTCAATGATGAACCCTTGTAAGTGTCCCTACGAGAAACACAAGACTCAACACTCTCACACCATCCTCCTCCCTGGACCCCCGGATCACCAGAAGAAATGTTATGAGCAGATCAAATCCATCCAACTATCGTTATTGAACATCTGACTACTATATTTAATCAAGTTTATTCAGTTATTACTCCACGGTATAGCTGGCAAGAAAGCAGCTCAAGGACAAGAAGAACTAACCTCCATGTGAACCAACCAATTGTTAATCCCAGAACCAGATCCTTTCTCAAAGTGGTATCCTGGTGGACTCCCATCTAAGCAAACTGCAAGGTATACCACAGTGACAACAGATTAGGAAAGAATTAATAACCTATACTGTATATTTATTAGCACAAATTAAATCAGCTAACAAGCAACAGCTGCTCACCAGCTCCTCTAGCAACAGCAGCCTGGACAATAGTCATGGGAATGCTAGCTCCTTCTGTCCTGAGCAATGTCAGTATGTAAACAATAAGACACAGCCACTTGCCTAAACTTGAACCATCCATACTGCTTGCTGTAAGAAACAATGTGATTTAAAAGAAAGAATCAATATTGAAACAAAAGGGAGGATATTGATACATAAGAGAGAAGGATAGAAACCTGGGACAATATATAAAAGGGAAGAGAAGTTCCCTCACAGTCACAGTACATGTGCAGGAACAGGAGAGCTGGGGTCACAAAAGGAGCGGTGTAGGTTCACAGAACTTTCCCCTCAAGACCATCATTGCCACCTGTAAGAGATAATGTGGGCAGCTGTAAGCAAGGAATTGTGCGTTCGGTAATGCTATGGCACTTGCATGCTTTTTTAAAAAAAAAAAAACACTTGATAGGAAAAACAATAATTCAACATTTGTTATATATATATATATATATATAAAAAAAAACAACTTGGGGGGAGCTTTCCCAAATAACAGAGATTAAATCTAGGGGCTAAAAAGATTGTCTTCCAACAATTCTTAATTCGATTTGCTTCCAAACCATTAATTTGACAGAATTACTGGTATTTTTGTGGTAGATTTCCAAATGGCTGTCAAACAATGGATGGCGATTGTCTCTTTTCATGAACAATTATATGCTATATCATCGAAGTCATTAGTTTTGATTCTTTCTGCTTGTCGTCTGTAGGTGGCTACCCCATCCTTCTTTTTGAATTATTGCTAGCATTTTGTTTTTGCTGTGTTGGTGTGAGTCGACTGTTATTTTTTAAAATATTTTTTATTTTAAAATTATTTTTTTATTTTTAAAAATTATTTTTAATTTTCATACATCAAAATATCAAAAAATATTAACTTAAAACAAAAAAAAAATTAAAAAAAAATATTATTTTTTAAAAAAACTTTCAAAACACAATTGAAGCCAAACAAACTAATGTTCATAATTGCCAGCTGTCGGCGAAGTCTAATAGTTAGATTAGATCCTTTGTCATTATTATAAGCTCCTATGCCTGTCGGTGGTCCTCATAGGAGGCTACCTATTAGCCTCTGCTTTTGCTAATCTGTTCTGTTCTCCCACCTCTTTCCTGGGTTATAATTCCCACCTTATCCCTAGGGTTTATCAGCAAACATGGATGTTTAGACGCCACTACTCGATCTTTTACATTTCGCTGTCAACTTACCATCAAATTTTCTCTATTTGAACATCATTTTCTTGAAGCCTTTGCATCCTTTTAGGTCAAAAGTAAAGAGTGATTCACGAGAAGAAAGATCAGTATAGAAAAGTCATCAACGCTGGTTTAAAAGTTCTCATTAAAATTTCAATTTTTCCTCCGACTTCAAATATACCCATTTGGTCCCTTCATTTATCTGCAGCTTCATTATGATTTTCAATACAAGAGAAAACAAAATTATTGAATTACAGCCATGAGCGAGAGTCATTCTCCATGCCATTTCAGACCACAAAAACAGTTGCAAACAGTTGCTCCTGCTGATAACAGGTTTCATGCAATGAGAGAGGAGTGTGATACTAATTGTTTAGAGCTTTAATGTTCTCTAAAAATACATACTAGATCGAGAGAGACGAATCTAACTCGAATGAATTTTGTGTTTTTTGGATTATTTTTTAGTTAATGAATTGGTTTCTAGATGTTTTAAGAGTATTGATAAGATGTTTTGGGTTAAAATGATTAAAAAATTAATCTTTAAGGGCAAAAAAACCTCATTATCTTAATTTTTCAGCCACTACAATGGTGGTTAAATCTGGGTTAGCAGACAACGCATCGATTGCCTCAGCAATTGACATGTTGTTTATTCTCTTTTTTAAAAATAAAAAACAGACAGCATGTTGTTCACTTCTTTAAAAGAAAAAAAATTGGTAGTTGGGCTCTTTTATGTTTTTTTTTTTAAAAAAAATATTTTATAGTTAATTTAAATATAAATTTAAGAAAAAAAATTTATTGAATCTAGATAAGTTCATAACCAGAAATTGCAAGTTTTATGGGTTAAGCCATAGCATTCAGGCTATTTTTTTCTTTATTGTTATTTAATTCATTTTTGTCCCTTAATTTAAAAAATAAATAAAAGTTCACCATTTATTAATTAATGATTATCTATTTTTTTATTTAAATTAAAACTAAACAATATAATTTCACCATTTAATCTATCTTGCTTGTTCTACTATCCTAATCTCACGGCGTGTATTGGTTTTTCTTTTCTTAAAAACTATTTCATACAAAAAACATGCACATTATTGTCATATAATTTAATGAAAAATGATCTCTAAAAAAAAAAATTATTGAGTCTGATGATGTGCATGACCTTCGTTGTAAGTTTAGTTGGTAGATTCGAGTTCACTTTGGTTTTTTTTTATTAAATACTATTTTTTTTAATTTTATCCTTTAGCATTTAGTTAATTGAGGATTGAGCTTCTCGATTTGTTTTTTATAATTATACCGGTGGATTTCACTGGTTAACCTAGGCCGGTGAATATTATATAAAAAAGTAACATACGGTGCTTATAGATTTTATATTGAGGTACAGAATCTTGTACTTTTTGATGTCTTGCCTATGCAGGCATGTATTATACTTTTAATACACCTTGGAAGCTGTATCTCTCATAAGTTGTAACGGTCAATAATCACGTGCAGTTGGTCTTTTTTAGTTAAACTAGATTGATTGCTGGTGTTACAGCGCGTGCCGAACTGAAATCTCCTTAATGTAAAATAATAATACTTACGCGATGACAGGATTTTTTAAAAATAAAAAAAAAATCTAATATGTAGGTTGACTCAATCTAATAATATATTTTTAGGAAAAAAAACTAAAAATAGTAAATAATCAAACTAAAAAAATTACAATGATTAACAACAAAAATATAAATATTCTTTCAATATCATAAAAAGATATCTTCCTAATATTTTTTAAAGGTTTTCATGATCTTATTTAATAACAAAAAATAAATAAATAAAATAGGATAACTCTAGAAAAAAATAACATTTAATTCCTAACAAATCAATTGTCAAAGAATGAAATAAAAAAAAGCAATTTTTTTTAAAAAAAACTCGACTCGAGTCCACTGGAGTCAACCTTCCATATTCGCTATCTGATTATGAAACCAAGATAACATCGTAGAAAGTAAATTAAATAAAATTAAAATTTTTAATTCTCAAACCAACACAACGTTAAAGAGTAAAATTTTAAAAAATCATTTAAAAAAAATCTAAGTTAACATGAGTCTACTTGCTAATCTTGTAACCTACGACAGGAGATCAGAATAACCTCATAGATATAAAAGTGAACAAAATCAAAATGTTCAATCCTCAACAAACCTAATATTGAAAGGTGAAAACAAAAAATCAATAGAAAGAAAGGACCTAAAAATCAAATTCAACCCGGACTAACCTTTTGAACCTGTGACCTTGATTATAAAGTCGGAATTTTCTTATAGAAGGCAAAAAAAAACTCAAAGTCAAATTTCCAATTAAAAAAATATTGAAGGATGAAATTCAGAAAAAAAAAATCAAATAACAACTAAAAGAATGATAACCAAATTTGATATAAAATAAAATGAAATCAAATGTTAAGAGATGAAATTGAAAATAAAATTCAATTAAGAAAATGATTCAAAACAAAATAAATATCATTAAGAAAATAATGATCAAATTTGATATCAAAATTAAATTAAACAAAATATTGAAGGACAAGATTGAAAACAAAATCAATTAAAAAAGGAATTCAAAACTACAAAAAAAAAAATTGATGATCAAATTTGATATAAAAAAATAATATAATACATTTAGATTTTCATAGACTAGGCTCGAATCTCAAATAGAAAAGAGAGAAAAGAGACATGAGAAGGAAAAAGACTCTTTATAGCCAAACCACCACCACATTATTGCTACCACGCATCGTTCCAGATGGAAGATCTCAATGCACTGCTTCCAATTCCATCGTTAAAGCTTGTTTATGGCCATCGAGAGACGCTGCATGATACATCTAAACATGACAGGCGTCTCTCACCCGCTAACACGTGCATTGCACACGCCAACTTATTTCATTTATCTATTTACTACAGTCTTCATATTTGTCTTAGTTTTAATTTTAATCTCTTAACTCTTAATTGTTTTAAATCAGCTAAGAATTATTTTATTTTGCAAAACCAAATATCAACTCGGACCAAGAAATTTCTCTTGAAATTGTAAGATCCTCATATCAAGGCAACAAAAAAAATATCCAAGCAAAATCTTAAATAAAAACAATTTTAAGGGATCAAATTGAGGGGAAAAAAAGAGAGAGTTGAGGGGCCAAAATTAAAAAGGGATATAAACTCCCCCTGATTGTTCAAATGAGTCCCTGATTTTGACAAAACATGGAACTAAATATTTTTTTAAGCTTCAAATTCAGCCCCTGAACTTCTTCTAATTATATAAAATCAATGAAATTATTTATTAATTTTTCACCAAACCATGCATTAAAAGCGACAAAACATTTCATCGACATCCTTACCAACAAAACTCTTAAATTGGCCCCTTTTTTAAGAATTTATTTATTTTTATATTTCAAAAATATTTTAAAAAATTTTAATTTTGTAATTTTTTTTATTTTAAATTAATATTTTTAAATCATTTTAATATATTGATATTATAAATAATTTTTAAAAATTAAAAACTTATTATTTTAATACATTATCAAATAAAAAATACCTTAAGCCATAACTATATTTTCAATCTATCATCTTACATGCCTTTCTTTTCCCATGTATGAATTCAACCGAAATGACGCCAGCATATTCTCTGATGAGTTCCAAGAATTACTGTGTTGAAGGCACGTGTCGTGTTTCAATCGGTAAAAATCTTAATACCTGAAGAGACCATCATGGCCCACCACCATATTCTTTGTTAGAACGAGGCCACCAATTCAATTAGAAATCTTAATTCTTTTACTTTTTATTTAGAAATTATTTATCTTATATTTTATTACAAAGTTTATCTTTTCACTAATCAGATTGACATTTTCAAGCTATGCCATTTTTTGAGCTACTTTTATGACGATTCTTGCGGGCAAAGAAATTGTGCTAAGTAATTTTTTGCATTATGGCAACTAAGAGTATATTTATTTCTGTATTTTAAAAATATATATTAAAAAATTAACTTTTTTATATTATTTGAATATACTAATATTAAAAATAAATTTGTTTTAAAAAATTATTATTTCAACATGTTTTCAAATAAAAAACACTATAAAAAAATAATAACCCACACACTCTAAATTAGGGCAAATGTTAGATTTTGTTGCTGAGCAAGGGGGTAAGATCTTTAGTTAGAATTTATTGTCAATTGTTGAAATAAAAAAAATATTATATACGTTTGAATTTACACGCATAAAAATCCAAGGAACCAAAAAAAGAGAGGAAAACATTGTTTGAATTGACAATGATTTCCCTCACATGATACAATGAAACACTTATATATGCTACATTCTAGCTATAATTTCAAGTTAATTTTTAAAAAAAAGGATTTGATATTATATATGTGTTTTCTAGCTATAATTGAACATGTAGAATTTTTTTAACATGTTTTTTTACACTAAAAAATTTGTAAATATAAATCGAAAAACTTATGCAAGCATCTAATTAAATAAGATCATGAACTATTGTGTAAATAAATGAAAAAAAAAGTTATTAACAATGAATAAAAATGTAAATGGAAAAATTGAAAGACAAATCAAGATATTTATCATCGCAACAAGAGTTATTTAACTGATTGTGTTTAATAAATTTGTTTATTAAAACCAATTTATAATAGAGATCGATACACATATAAAATTTGTTTAATAAAAATAAAAAACAGTATATACATGGCTGCACATATTCAAACAATGATAAAAACAAATATTTAATCTAAATAAAATACATTAAAAAAAATTATAGATGGCTCATTCTAACTTCTTAACAAATTAAATACACTGAATAAATTAAAAAATATTCACTATTTAAAAAAAAAAGACTAAATAAGAAAACAAATCATAGAGAAAGAGGTATTAATTAAAATATTAATTTAATTTTTTTAAAAAAATCATATAAAACAAGTATTAATTTTAAAAAAATTAAAAATGGAAAACAAATGAGGACAAGCCATGTGCCTAAACCAAATAGAAAGGCCCTGCACATGAGCCTATATTTCTTATAAGTTAAAAAGTTGGATAGCATGTCACCCGTCTCAATAAGTTTTTTTCTCTCCTGAAATTCTAGAATCTAGCCACTAAGGTGGCTGGAAAAACAAGATTTATGGTTTTTTCCGTTCAAAAACCTATTTCCAACTTGTTTTTTATCCAAAATACTTACAAAACACCCCAGGACCTTTATTAAACCAAACCATGACCTCCAAACTGACCTAAAACTCAAAATCAACCAGAAAAAAAACTTCTCGAGATTAGATATGTTTTTTTAGGTGTTTTCAAGATAAAAAAAACCTAATCTTAATTCCCCTCATTATATGGAATATTTTGACACAAAAATTGTATGTTTTAGTGGCCTAAATCTTTCCAAATAACAATTTTTTCTTTTTAAGCTGAAATTTGGCGACCACTCTTTCTTCTCCATCCAAAAAAGATTGAAAAAAAATTTGGTATAAAAAAGACTCAATTGTGTAAAAAAAATAAAATTCAAGAAGTAAATTCAAAATTTTCACCAATCCAATCTATAGTGAAATGTGAGAAAGTAAACAAAAATTTAATTAACAGTTAAAAAACCACAGGTTTTAGCTTTATACTTAATATATCTTTGTTGTCTCTTCATCAATTTAAATATATGAACTTTACTATAAAATCATAATTTATTGAGCAATTGCTTTTTTCCAAACACAAACATGAGCAATTGCTTTTTTTTTTTCCTCTACTTACAAAATTACAATTCTAGTATTGCATTGCTCTTTGTACATGTACCAATGATAGATTTGGTCCACCTAATATTGTATGACGTCGCTTGTATTCCAAAACTGTTTAACCTCCTATGCTACACAACGATTTGTAATTGAAAATTTACATTTTTTTTGGTGATGTGAAGCAAGAACGTTAAAGATATTTTTTTGAATGACATGAAGTATATTTGTAAACTTAAATAGTAAAATTATAAAATTTATGTTTTAACTAATTATATATTAACAATTCTAATCAAATAATAATTAATAATATAACACAATTATAATAAAAATAAAATAAATAATAAAAATATTCAAAAACCTTTGTTTTTTCATATTGATTCTTCTATTTTTTAAACATACTTACTTCGTTATTTATAAGAAATAAATTCTTTTAAATTTTGATAAGTCATTTAACATTAATTACTCCAAGAGTCAAATATACCAACTAAAACAGCAAAAATATGCCAATTGATATATTAATAATTTACATAAAGAACTGTTAAGAGTGAATAAGTATTTTCATTTTATGAAAATAAAATCCACAAATAATAATAATTATAATCAAAATCAAGCTTTGATTATTAGATTGTATAAGTTTTGCAGGATATAAATTTAAAACAATTAAAAAGCTAAAATACAAATTATTAGATTATACAATTTTATACTTCTTTTAAACTTATAAAATCAATCTGAATTTACTGATTTTGTCGAGTTTGATTGAATTTAACCGAGTTTTTTAATTTTTTATATGATTTTACATATGAGATACATATTAACTTGTAAATTTAGATTAGATAATTTTACATAAATGGCAATTTTAACAACATTGATGTGGAGAATCCAGTTGCATCACCTTTAAATTTGACAAGACAAATATCATGGAACTAATTAAGAATACAATTAAAATATAGCAAATCTCTCTCAACCACACAAAATGCCCTTACGAAGCGGGGCACAACAAGTTCTCCGAGATGCGGAAAAAGTTAAAAAAATAATTCAGACATGTAATTGTAAAGTTTCTCACTTCACAACAGAAGGACTAACTTAAGGGCAGATGACATGTTACCCTGAATGCTGAAAGTTCAGATACATTCTAGCATTTGAAAACAGGGTGAGACGCTGCTGGCATTCCAGTATTCACCAATATCAGTCACATAGAGATAAACTTCACAAATTGTAGTCCACCGCCACTCACATTCCTTCCCTACCAGTTGATAGCTAGCAATTATATCCGAATTACACCTTTCACAGAACCATTATCAATGTAACACAACTGAGCCAAAATTATGTTCTAAAAAACTGCACACAAGAAATAGCGAATATAAATAATGAACAGATCCATAATACAAGTGCAATATCATTTCCTTGAGCTTTTCACTACATTGTGTCCTCGAACTAAAATGGTGAACAATTAATTGAATCGATAAAGGAATTTTGATGATTCAAGCAAGGTTTTAAACAAGTGCGAATAAAGGCTTTCTCCAATAGGTGGTGCCTTCAGCATTTATTCCCTGGAAACTTTTGGAGCAAAAGGGACATTTCCAGAAGAGGCGATTGAAGCTTGGTTTCAATATAAAGCTACACTTTTTCCAAATGGGAATTATTGGGAGGTGGGTCCAAAATAAATTCTTAAAGATACTGAAGCAGGCACACACACAGACAAGAACAGCAAAGTGGAGTGACAGTGTGGTGTGACTAAGGTGTTTATTGGCAACCTTTCTCCTCAGCCTCTCTCCCAGACACCTAACCACCACCCTTTTAGCATCTTCCATATACTTGCATATGCCAAATAGTAGTAAGGGTAAAAACTTCACGGTCTAGCTAGAAAGCACAAATTCCTTGCAGGTGTTTAATCTCAAGGACTTGTTCAACATGGGGTTCAGCATTTAGATCATTATTTCAAGAGCGTGATCCTCAGAATAAAACACTGAAATCTATTACATTCTTGTTTAGCCAGAGCAGATTTCCAAGAAAGAAAAATCGGAAACATTGTTTGGCTCATCCTCAGACCTTAGCAACCAAAAGATTAAAGATTAAAAAAGATTGCATCCCTCAAACTCAATATTTCTACGTTGTTTTCAAATTGCCATTAACTCCTCCTTTTTTGTACCCACATCTATTAGATCTAAAAATTACAAACTAACATCCTTTGAAAATATGTATTTACCCACCCATGCTAGGATTTGAATGAGTTGGTATATCAAAGAAAGACTAAGCAGCTCGAATTGAAAGCAACAGGTATGGAAGCGGTTGGTCAGCCCAGTTTTCCATTCGTCCACGAATTTTGAAAATCACACCGCACATAGCAATCGCTAGAATACAATCAAATCCCAGCAGCTCACAGAATAGATGATAATATTAATTTGCTAACCAGATTTCACAGCTTAGTAGCTTTAAGCAAAGCCTTGACTTTTCAAAAATAAAATAAAAAATAGTGAAAAGAGTTTTCTAGCCTAAATTCGTAAATTAAATTGAGAATTAAGATGCTAAAAGAAACACTTATTCAATTTGATTTGATTCAGCCAAAAGAAACGCAAGATCTATAGTTGTTTATTTTCTGTAGGTGTAAGAAATGAATTCAAGATTTATAGAAATAAAAAATAATAAGATAAGACCTGAGATCCGATTGAAATATAAAAACACGCTTTAGAGATCCAGCTTCTTAGGCGGCGGCTTCTGCTTCACCGCGGCCTCCGATTCAGTTGATGCAAGGCGGGATCCAATTCGCTATTCTTTGTTTTTTTTCCTGTTTCCTTCCTTTTCTTTTTCCACAACAACCAGTCATCTCGAGCCATCTGGCAATCAAATCGCCGAATCAGTTCCCGACCTGCACCAAGCGAATCAGAGACCGCCGGTAAGTAAATCGTCTCTCCTTCTCTGATCGGTTTTCACACACGACTAAAAATACACTTAGCTATTTCTGAATTTATTATTATTTCAAAAAACCAACCCTAGTTATAGACTACTCGATTTGAGTGGGATGAGGGTTATTTATGGAGGGTACAGACAAGCGTGATTTCGACACGTGTATCTTGCCGACCCGGTTCAGTGAGCCGGCAACCATCAACGAATAATACGCAAATAGGCTTGGATTGCATGGAAATTGCGTTATGTGCCATTCTTTCAGTCTCCCGCCGAGTGTCGGGGTCCTACATGCACGTGCGCGTGATCATCAGCTACACCGTGGACTCTTGCTAGATGCATGAAAATGCACATAAGAATATTTAACAGCTATTTTCTCTTTTATGTTTTAAGTTAGTTATTTGTGATTTTATATATATATATATATATATATAAAACAGTTTCCTTACGCATGATATATGAACCAAGAATGACAAAATACCAGTTTAAATTTTATAAATTTTAAAATTATTAAAAATTTATATAATTATTAATTTTAAAGCTTATAAAATTAGTTGAATTACGTATAAACATATTCAAATATCTATATTAATAAAAACAAATTAACAAAACGCTAAATAAAATCTAATTTAATAAAGGATAGTGTTGAGCATTTTGCTTTATATATATATATATATATATATATAGAATAATTTGTCTTTTAAAATAAATTTGTTTATAGATTTATATTTTATTTCAAGAGCATCCCCCCTTGATTTTTTTGTTTTTGCTATATTTTTAAACTGCAACTGTAAAATTCTTATTAATCAGAGGAGTAATTTGGGAAAGAAATCATCGCCTGTACGAAAACAGAGTCAGAAATGAATAAAAGAAAAGGTGGTAGTTCCATTTTATAAAGCTGGCATTTAATTCGGGAGGCCTTACGACCACTCAGTTTGCTGCCGGAACCAGTACAAATATCCTTTCCTCTCTGTAAAAATTTATCCGACGATAAATTATAATAACAGAGACGGTTAAAATACTTTGAAGACTCTATCATAGCCCCTTCTCAATTATTATTGATTCACTGATTATTATTTAATTTATTTAAATTGAAAATGGAGAAGATTATTTTCTTTTGTGGATCTGTTCTATTTAAATTAACGCTTTTCAAAGATAAATAAATTCATTTTTTTAAAATACAGGATGGTTAATAATTCAAATCAAATATTAAATCAAACATGAAATTACATGCTATAAAGAATAAAATAGACATATAAGAAAGAATTAAACTCGCATGCTAATAAAAAAGATATTAAAAAAAATATAAACAAATTACATAAGACAAGAGTTTTTTATTGGAAAAATAAACATTTTCAAATCTAGAAGGAGCTCTTTCCGAGCTAATTTTCCACGCCAATGCCATCTGAGAAGGAAAAGGACGCATCTTCCTCTAATAAATACCACAGTTGATAATAAGTTTTACTGGTTGTGGTTGTTTTTTAAAGTGTTTTTTACTTAAAAATATATTAAAATAATTTTTTTTATTTTTTAAAAATTATTTTTAATATCAACACATTAAAATAATATGAAAATACTATAATAATATTAATTTAAAGCAATAAAAAAAATAAAAAAAATTAATTTTTTTTAAAAATATTTTTAAAATATAAAAACAAAATAGAATCCATGCCATGAGTATCGGAGAAAGGCCAAAATCATACTTGTTAAAGTGTAGATTTTAAATGATACAACGGTGATTACACAAGAGTTTTACTAATTATTTTTTTTATATATATAAAAAATGGTCTGCCATTTGGTGCATAAATAGTAAATGCCATCTCACGATTCAATACAATCGTATGTATTATTTATAAATTATTTAGGAGTGTGCATCTAATTATTTTTTAAAGTATTTTTTTATTTAGAAATACATTAAAATAATATTTTTTTTATTTTTGATATCAGCACATCAAAATAATCTGAAAACACAAAAAAAAATTAATTTAAAGTAAAGTAAAAAATTTTAAATTTTAAAGTAATATCTTAAACGCAAAAACAAACAGGTCAGTGTTGATGTACTTATTTAGTAAGCAAACTTTAAAAAATAATTATAAAAAATCCAGCTCTCTTTCTCTCTATATAAAAATTGAAATAATCATAAAAATCAAAAGTTGAGGAAAGTAATTTAAAAATAATATTTTCTTTTTATTTTCAGTAAACCAACAAAAGCTTTTATATATAGGCTTTAAAAGAGAAATAATAATAATTCCACATGAATGAAATTGACCTGCTCACATACAAAATTGTAACGAAAAAAATGAAATGGTAGGTCATTATATCAAGATAGATAGTTTTTTGCTTTAAATCTTTCTTATTGAACTACTATCAGATTTACTTGGAAAGTTAGTAAATATAATGTCTTGAACTATTCAATTTTTGTATAAATGAAAAAATAGTACTCGCATAGTTCTTTTTTTGGATTTTTTTAGTTCTCATAATTATATTTATTTTGGCCCTGAATATCTTCTGGTTTAGTAATTAGAGAATTTAGCATGTAGAAATTATCATAGAGACAATTATATTTTTTTACTCATATGGGTGATCTCTCAACAAGATTATTCTGCAATACTCCATAAGGTAAACCAAGATATATGAATCATTTAGAGCACAACTCATCCTTCTCATACTATAACCAACATCTTTTTTCATAATAAAAAATATAGGAAATTATTATTTTTTAGTGCTATAAGAGTGACACATGAATTAGTTTTCTCTTTAAACCTAGATCTTAAGATCTATAGTCAATTAGATAAATTTACCATCACGATACTCTTTCATCTTTAAATGCTTCAAGCTTATTCTTCATAATGAACTATATTTGAGCTCTCTTGTTAAACATTTGATAAGCGAATTCATAATATTTTTCTTTAACCATTACATGATCAATGAAAATAATTTCATTCAAGATCTATTGTTTATTGGTACTATATCTTTGATGTATGTGTCTAGACTTATAATTATATATGTTATTTTGTGTCCTTCCAATTATTGACTTGATTTTGCAATAGATGCAAATCATTGATATTGGCTTTGGCTAGCATGGGATATCACATGACTTCCTTTCTAGCTTTATCTAGATCAATAAACTTTGATTTCATCATAAGTCTTCTAATACACATTTTCTTGAAGGATATTTAATATAGGACTTTTTAATTGAATTTAAAAATATATCCACTTAGATTTTGAATTCTTAGTATAAGATATCTAATTTTAAGTACCAAGTATAGTGTAACCTATAGTCAAAGTGTATCTCAAGTATTGAGGTATCCTATTTATTGCTTTTCAATTATCCAAAACTCAATTATTGGTAAATCTACTTAGCTTGCTAACTGAGTATATAATAACCAGTCTTATGTAGTTCATAACATACATTAAGCTTCTAGTAATTCAAGAATATTCCAATTGGAGTTTCCCTTCACCTTTATTTTTAGATAGACATACACTATATCTATTGGTATTTTAACAATATTATTTCTATATTTAGATTTTATTTTGAATTCTAAACATAATAAGATTGTGACAATATCAAGCCATTAGATATCCTAGACACTACCAAAAAATCTAAGAATACAAATGAAATCACTGACCGATTTTATTCCATCGCTAAATCCGTAGGTATTTACCGATAGAAACAGTTTGTCGGTAAATACTAAGGGGATTACAGTCGGAATAAAAAGAATTTAAAAAACCAAAAAGTACAATGACATGTATTTTTTGTGGACGCTTTTACCGATGAAATTACAGTTGGATTCAAACTAGAAAAACCGTACAGTGATGTGTTATTTATACTAACATAATTGTCGATAGATTGACAGATGGAAATATTCCGTTGGTAAATTCATCAGAAATAGTTAATATATGAACTGGCCATCGACCCTCCCCTCCCCCATTTCTCCTTCTTCCCCTCTACAACTAAACAAACCCCTTCCAAATCTACAACTAACAGCCCCCCCACCCCCCATCCTTTCTCGACTTTTCTAGTCACAACAACAATTTTATTGTGGATTTTTCATATTAAGTAAGTAAATCTATCATTTTTTTAAATTTGAAAACAATTTTGAAATGTCAATTTTTTTATTGCATATTTTTTTGTACTATATGTATTTTGATTGGGTGTTTACTTGTTTTATTGGTTTTTCTCAAACAAACTTGTTGTTTGGATACATGATTTTGTACATGTTATGATTTGTTTTAGATTTTGTAAAATTATGTTTGCTTGTAAATTGTTGAAACTTATGTCGAATTACCGACTTCGGTATGTTGTGATGATATAAATAATGACTTGTTTAATAGGTCCTTATAATTGATAATGAATTAAGAGAACTATGAAAGTAGGTTGATTATTTACTTAACATAGTTAATTAATACATATTGTTGTCATCATTATATATATATATATATATATATATATATATATATATATATATATATATATATATATATATATATAAGTCATGGATGATCGTTCATGGATGTACAAGGATTCACCCCAAGGATTGCGGAGGATGGATTATTGTAATGAGGTTTAGTATTTTATTAATTATGCAACATCTATTCCGAGAAATATTTGTGGAGGCGGTATTAGGTATCCATGCAGGAGGTGTCAAAATAAAAAGTTTCTCTATCTAGATGTTATAACAATGCACCTTCTATACAAAGGGTTCGTGGAGGAATACTTGTGTTGGTATGCACACAGAGAACCATTTGTTCCTCACGAGACCATGGTAGAAAGGATAGTAGTGCTAGCAATGTGCATGGAGTTGAAACTAACAACAATAATCTTTATAGGACTACGATTATGGATGCGATGAGAATGAATCAGGATCATGCCGATCAATATCTAATCGTAGATGCAGAACCTAATACATACGCAACCAGATTTTTTTATCTTTTGAAAGATTCTAATGAATCATTATGAGATGACTGCATAAATCACAATAAATTATCTGCCGTTGTACAAGTGTTTACCATCAAGTCAGATTATGGGTTAAGTGAGGTCGATTATAACAGAATTGTCGAATGGGCGATAAATATTTTACTTAAAGGGAACAGGCTAAAAGAGAACTTTTATGCTGCTAAATCCATGATAAAATCCCTCGGTCTAGAATACCAGAAAATTGACATGTGTCCAAACTTCTGTATGCTGTACTACCTTGAAAATGCTGAGTTGATCGAGTGCAGAACATGTGGAAATTCCTGTTATAAACCCAGAACTGGCAAGGAAAGACACTTGTAGCACATAAAAAACTTAAATACTTCCCAATCACACCTAGAGTGTAGAGGTTATTCATGTCACCAAAGACTGCTGAGCACATGACATGGCACCAATCACATAATGTGGTTGATGGAGTGATGGTGCACCTTTCCGATGGTGAAGCATGGAAACACTTTAACAATATGCATTTTCACTTTTCAGCTGGATCAAAGAACGTTCATTTTAGGCTATCAATGATTTGTTACTCCTTATTCTTGTTGGTCGGTTATACTAACAGTTTACAACTTGCCACCGAGGATGTGTATAAGGTCGGAGTTCATGTTTTTATCTACGGTTATACCCGGTCCTAATAGTCGAGGCTGAAATATAGATGTTTGTCTTTAACCGTTGATTGATGAGTTGATACAGTTGTGGTCTCCCGGCTTGTTGACTTATGATATATCGACGAAACATAATTTTCTTATGAGGGCAACTTTGATGTGGACTATCAATGATTTTCTAGCTTATGGAATGGTTTTTGGCTGGAGCACATATGAAAAATTAGCATGTCCATACTGTATGGAAAATAACAAGGCATTTACACTAATAAATGATGATAAATTGTCTTTTTTTACTGCCACCAATTGTTCTTACCAATGGATCACAAGTTCAGCAAGAAATTCTTTGTTAGCAGAGTTGAAAGGGATGTTGCACCGTTATTTTTTTTAGGTGAAGAATTGTATAACATAGTGTCGGAATACGATGACATTTTGTTTGGTTTTCAATTTGGTAAGCAAAAGTTTCCTGGTTTTGGTTTGACTCATAATTGGTGCACTTTGTCCGTCTATAAATCCATCAATATATTTATTACTGACAGATTCACCGATAGTCTATAAATTACCGATGAGAGTTTTTCTAACGGACTGTTTCTTTTCGTGAGTTTGTCGGGTAACATACGTACTGACGGATTACTAATGTAAATACCGATAAAAAATTCTGTTGGTAAAACTGTTAAATTTAGTAGTGATCCACCCATACCAAAACAACTAGAACAATGAAATAGATTGTAGAAAACATCTTACCAACCAAATTTAAACTCAATTTAGTAAGTTCTTAACAATTCAAAATCCAAGCTTTCTCTCATTAGAATTTCCAATTCCTTAACTTGTTTTCTCTCACCAATTCTACCTTTGATTAGTTTTTTCAAGAAAAACCACTCATAATCACCTCCAAGCTCACAATTTGGAAGAAACAAACATAAATTTTGGAAGAAATTAAGAGGAATGGTGTTCTTCCTTCCATGGCTAGTCGTTGACCTCAAATAGTAAAATAGAGGAAATGTTTTGATTTATTTACAACAATATCATTACTAATTGCCTTTGTGTTATTTTATGTAAATTACCTGGCTATCGGTACATTTTATGTACTTCTTTATTACTTAATTTATCGAGATTTTCAAGCTAATTTAATGGGGACTTTCACCTCTAATCGTAATAAAATTCTACTCATAATTTTCGTCTTTCATGATTAAATGAGGGGTTTACAATGTTAGTCGATATTATTCACACACAAATTCATACATTAATTTACTTAGAGTTTTATTCTATTTTTCTAAGAATTTTCACCTTAATTCATGAAAGCTTTCTTTTAAATGATATTTATCCGATTGAAATTTAAGCAATTCAAAATTATTTGATTAATAAATAAATAAATAATAGAAATAATAGAAATAAAAATACTCAAATAAAATTTACATGAAGAATATAAGAAACACTGCAAAACAAAACATAAACAATAAATACTCGCTTGCATTTAAATAAAACCTTCACAATTAATTAAACCAATGTTTTCAAAATAATTAAACCTTAAAGATTTTTTTTAAGATTGTTGGATTTAAATTCAAAGAAATAATTTATTTTTCCAAAGATAAATAAAAATAAACTTATTTACATAAAAACTGATTAATAATAAACCTGAATATTATATTAAATGAATTACTGAGAATAAAATAAGCATGCATACAAACCAACATAAAAAAAAAATAAACAAGCTTGGAAATATAAAGATATTAAATAATTAAAAAAACATATAAAAATCAAATCAATCTTACTTGTTGAAGTATTTATTAAATGATAAAATAAAAATATATGATTGTCATAAGAGTTATATCCTTATATCATTGATATAATTTTTTTCCCACCAATCAATACAAGCTATAAATGCAAATTATCTCATAGGATTCAGTAATCGCGCTACTCAATGTTAATAGACTTCAACATTAAACCTAAGAAAACTTTAGAAAACTAACTCATTTTTCTCTCTAAGTAAAAACTAGAATAACCACAAAAAATAAAAGTAGAGAAAAATGATTTAGAAATAACACAATATCTTATCAATATGGAAAAAAGCTTTTGAATTTTTTTTTGCTAACTCTATCAAAAGTTTTTTTAGATCAATTTTTTATTTATTTAATAATTGGTTGTAAATATTTCAATATTTCATGTTATAGTTTTTATGTTAAAGAACATGCTTTTAACAAATTTTTAACCTAAAAAAATGAATGAATACTATTTTTATTTAGGCCTTAAATGCAAACTATATTTATATCTAACAACAAACTTTTTCAGCAATATACACTATATTAACATTAATATTTAATATTGAGCAATTATATAAGAACCCAAATCTTGTTTATCATGTTTTAAACCACATCTTAATTACATGTACCAATCAATTGTAGTATTGTACTAAACGGTAGTTGCATACATATAATAAGAAAAAGTTACTAGTTAATGATGCTAGACAAGACACGTGACAAGAGGTCTAACGTGGCTAATTGTATAATCAAAGACATTAGGACCCATAAAACATCCGAACATCTGTAATTTATAGTTTTAAAACTTCACTCAGGTTTGATCAGGTTGGGAGTGTTATTGTTTAAAATAAAATAAAAATAAAAATAAAATAAAAAATAAAAATCTTTTAATAAAAATAAAATTCACCCACCATCTACATCTCTAAACAATCAAATCTCCACTGTTCATTCTTTCTTTTCCTTAAATACACATATTTGATGTCCACTAATAGCAAATCACTGCAAATCCCTCTTCATCTCTCCTCTATCTTATGTAAGAAAGGAATGAGCTAAGTTAATTCTAAAAGATATAGTTTAACTGGTTAGATTTTAGATTTATTCTCTAAAAGTCATTAGTTTGAGTCCCACAAATCTCAGGGTCATTGAAGGTTTACATAGTCGTTAACTTCACCCGTAAAATTAATTGAGGTGCACGCAAGCTGATACAGACACCTACGCTAATCTTAAAAAAAGAAATAAGCTAAGTCACAAGATTGGTGAAAAGAAACTGGATTGTTAACTTGTTGTCTCCCCTTGAAAACTGACTCACTCCCTGTTTTAGACCCTAGGAGACTAGACTAGAGAGCTCGCTTACCCACCGACTCAACCAATCAGAGGAAACTCTCTATCTCGCAGTCTATCATATGGTTCTTTGTGACCTAATAATCTAACCATATGAATGTTAGTTTTTATTAGAAAAGTCTAAATCTTTATAGTTCTTTTAGTTTCTTAATCTTGATTTTTCTTATGAGTACTTGCTATTTTTCTAAAAGATTCAATCTTTATAGTATTCTTAGAAAAACTTGCTAATTTCCCTTTTTGTTTGAATACCAGCCATGCTGAGACATCCTTGTGAGCCACCAAATAAGACCACACACACCCAAGAAACATCCTCGCCCACCTCGTTAGGCTCCACTAGACTTCACCAGCCTTTGCAAAAAGGAAATAGAAAGTACTACCATTAAATATTTCCTCAATCCTTCTTTGCTAAATGGCTTATGAGATCTGGTACAACCTCAATATGGAGTGACTTAAATTTGTAATTGATTGAATATGAATAGGATCATCGAAGATGGAAAGAACAAAATCGAGGAAAAGAAAGAAGAGGGAGGGAGAGAGAGGTAAAAACCCCTATAAATAACAAAACACAGAGTCTATTATGTTAAAAAGAAAGATCAAAAGTAAATAATTAGGGTAGTATAAGGTCTCCTAATTTAGACGACCATATATTTTAAAGACACCAGATCATTTTTATTCTTAACTCGCCTTCAAATGTTTACCATTCATAAACAATTGGCCACACAAAAATAACACATGTATAAGAGTGAGATAGGCTCATATAATGAGTGTATTTTCTCGTACGATCAACCATAACAAAATAACATGCCATTAAATGTCTTGCCTTCAAGATTGTAACAAATACTCTATTTCAATAAGTAATCTCTCGATTGGTTCTATGGGTGAATCCTTCGAAATTTAGAGAATGTAAAGGTGTCTGTAGTTGTAAAGTGCCTAAAATGAAGTCGTCCTAGTAAGGGGTGGAGCTAGGATTATTTGTTAAAGGGTCAAAATTAATATAACAAGATATAATATTTTTTTAATTTATTGTACATGAGTTGTAAAAAAAACTGCTTTATTTAGTTTTATTCAAAGAACTTACTACAAACTTATAATAACCTTTGTATAAGGTAAAAGGTTTGGAGCAATACCAAATTGAGTTAAAGCGATGAAGTAAATTTCATCTTTATAATGTATCAATCACTTTAATTTTGTTGGTCTTTATACCTATCAAATATAAACATACAAAGTATATAAGAAACATTAGCTAAAACAAAACATTATTTATGTTTGATAAACTTTGAAATAAAGTAAAAAATAATAAAGAATGATTCTTACATATTTATTTTAATTGTACTCGTTGTTCTTTCATAGAATAGAAATCATCGATTATCATATTAATTGTAAATCTTTCAGCAATTTCTTTTTCTATATAGATAGTCAAATAATTTGCAAGAAAATCATCTTCATTTGATTGCAAAGTCTTGTTTTAGCAATCTTCATCGCTGAAAAAGCTCGTTTAGTAGTTGTTGTCTCAACCGGAACAATCAAAATAAGCTGAATCAACATGCCAATGAGTCGATAAATTATTGATTTTTCTGTTTCAACCAATCCTTGACATAAATTAGCAATCAATGACATGTTCTTTAACTTTGGATGATTGGGTACATCAAGCTCATAATGATGCAACTAAAGTTTCATAAATGTTTTCTTAGTCAGAAAAATCTTCAGGATAGAACTTGTCAACAAGTAAGCATATATATTTAACATTGAATAATTTATAGCTATTTCTAGGACCTAAAGTTGTGCTCAACTTAAGAAGCTCGATTGCTTGCTCATTGAATCTATTATTTAGCTATTGCAATTGTTGATCAATGATAGCTGTAAATATATCAACTCGGTAGTGTTATTCAATTGCTACTAATTTTTTTTTTACAGTGAGATCATCCCACACTAGAAAAACAAGCATCTCTATCAGGAATTTCTGAATTAAAGTCTTTGTGGTAATCACTAAATGCATATCATTTAAAATGTCTTGAGATTTTTGTTGCAGGGCTTGGCAAAGCATATTAGTAATTCCCATAACATTCTTCATTATATATAAGATGAATGCAAAATCATATGACATTAGCAACTTAAATGAAAAAACCGCATCACCACGTTGAGAATAAGTAGATCCATCTAAAGCAATGTTTTCAAGAACCAAACAAGTTGCCCTGTACATTTTTATCAAACTGGAAATTGATTTGAAGTGCGAACTCCATCTGTTATTTCCAGGTTTTTGCAAACCATCTACTTGATTAATTCCTTTACCCATTTCAATCTCACCAATATCAACTAAATGTTCAATTGTAGCTGCTTGAAAAGCCTGTAATCATCATTACGCTCACAAGAAGCACTAACAATGTTAATAATAAAAATCAAATTCTAAAAGAAAGTGTGAACATTATATATTTCTCTAGCTACAACAATAAGAACCAATTGTAATTGATGAGCTAAGCAATGTACATAATATGCATAAGGGCAATCATTAATGAATAAAGCTTGCAAACCATTCCACTGTCCACGTATATTACTAGCGCCATTATACCCTTGGCCCCTAATATTTTGAACATCAAGATTGTGATGAGATAAAACAAAGGAAATCTCTTCCTTAAGAGTTGAAGCAGTTGTATCTTTGACATGAACTATATCTAAAAATCATTCTCGTATAAATCCACTTCTATCTACAAACCTAATAACAAAGGCCATTTGCTCTTTTCTGGATTCATCTCGAGCTTCATCAATAATTAAACAAAATCTTGCATCACTAATCTCATGACAAATTAAAGACTTAAAATTTCTAGCAAAGACATGCAAAATTTCTTTTTGAATTTGATGTGAGGTGTATTTAGCATTTTGTGGAGCATTACCATAAACAAGAGCACCTACTTGTTCATTGTATGATGCTAAAAGTTCCATCATTTCAAGAAAATTACCTCGGTTTTTTATTTTAGACGTTCATCATGCCCTCTAAAAGCACATGCTTGAAATGTGAGCCAACAAACAATATCTATTGAAGCTTTAATACGCAATCAATTATTTAAATTTTCTTGAGTAATTTGCCTCTTAACTACCTTCTCAATATGACATGCCTGATTTTTCAAATTTTCCAAGCACTTGGTAGCAAATCTATGAATTGAATTTGAACATTTTCCCATATAAGTAAAAAAAACACACTGTTCCCCATCATTAACTTTCTTCCAACAATTGAATCCTTTAACAGTAAATGTGTTTGATCCTAGCTTTCTAGATGGTTTACCTGGAAATAAATAGCAAGGGAACAAAATACAGTATTTTTCTTTGAATATTCAAGCCACGGATAACTTTTGAACCAATGACACTAAAATCGACGAGGATATTTTTCACCAGTCAGCGGATATTAAGACATCAAAGGTTGATATGACCCCACATTAATGCATGCCCTTCGAATTTCATCTTGTTGATTAACCAGGTGTTTCTAAATTTGAGGATGATTGCTTAGATCTCCAATTAAATAAGTAATGTCGATTCTAGTAAGAGGCTGCTCATTAATCAATGCAGGTTCTTTGTAAACTGAAGCACATTGGGGTGCTCAACCATAACTTCAAAATTACACATTGGATTTGGTTCACTAGGCTGTAAGTTATCAATATTTTTTCTTTTTTCTTTTCAAAAAAAGAATTAATTCTTCTTATTTTGTTCATGGTTCAACCTAAAATCGAAACATATATTGTGAGAAAAAATTGATAATTTTGGCGGCTCTGCTAAAAACAAAACATAAAAAAATCCAAGCATAATCAAAACAAACCAATAAAATATATCTAATTAATTAGAAAAAAAATCACTATAACAAGAATTCAAAAAAAAAAAAAAGAATTGGTAGAACTAGCAAATCTGAGCAAAAAAAAAGAAGAAGCAAAAATGGAAGAATTATGAAAAAACCGCATCAAATTCTTAACAAACATCCCAAAACAAAACAAAAATAGATTTTAAGTTTGGGTTACTGATGCCCAATTACCTTGTTTTGTTTGATGAAAGATGAATTAATTGGTAGCTCTACTTCAGTCTTTTCGCTTGCGATTTGTATTCTTATTTCTGTTTTTTACCTTTTATATTAGGGCTGTAGGGAGAGAAGACAACAAAGTCCATTCAATTGAAAAAATTATTTATGACTTTATATTTTTTCTTTCCATGTAGGTAGAATAAAATAAAAAGTTTTAAAGTCAAAGGATAGCAAATATATTTACTATAAGAAAGGTCAATCTATTTAAAATAAAAAATATTACACCTTTTCACACTTAATCACTAAGTAATAAAAAAAATTGAAATGTCTTGCAGGGGCTCGGGCCCCTGTTTGCCTCCTCTTAATTTTGCCCTTGGTCCTGGTGGTAGAGTTAAAATTGGTATTATACCACCATTTTGCTAGAGATAACTATTTAGCTTGTTGGGTTGATTTCTCACGAGCCATACAGTCTAGATAAGTCTTTAAGAACCGATGTAGAACTTTTGTTTGGGCCATTTGTCTATGAATGGTAGGTAATGGAGCAATACAGGTCTATCCCATGGAGAGAAATTATCTCCTTCTGAAACTATTGAAGAAAATGAGGTCCCGATCACTCACTACTGAATTAGGCATTCCATGTAGCTTAAATATATTATCTAATAACACGTGAGCCATCATAACAGCTTATAAAAGTGTGACATGTTCATAAAATGAGTGCATTTGATAAGAGGATCAATATTAATGATGCAAATCTCGAGGGTAAGAATTCTAAAATTCACAATCTAGATAAAAAAAAAACCTATAAAAACTAAAATTAGATTGAAAATTTGACTCAATAATTATCTGAACCAAAGTTATTGGATGAAAATCTCAACTCTTTAATTATAAAGAATTAAAAAATGTAAGTATAATGATGAAAGCCACAAAGACAAAATATAGTATTTTTGGATGAATACCACAAAAACTAAAATTATCTTTGATAAGTTTTGAGGAGTTTGATGAATAACCAAAAGTATGAGCAACCTCACACACACAATATTATTTTTGAATAAACCAAGTTTGAAAAAAACCCCTTAAATATAAGTTAAATAACTCTATTAATTTACTCTAGGTAAAATGTCCTAAATAAGACTGTAAATTAACAAAAGAGTTCTAAAGAAAATAGAAAAATAATCAAAACAACTAGAAAAATAATACAATTCATGCACAATAGATTCTAGGCTTAATCGCAAAGCCTTCCCAATGTTTAATCGCTTTAAGATTTTGACCATATAGGAAACAAGGCCTTTAAAATTATTTGGCAGAATTCCACCTAATTCAATAGTTGAATAAAAAGTTATAATTGTCAGCGTAAAACTATGTATTAGAAAAAATAAGCTCAAAATCATCTCTCTTTGTCCAATCCGTAAGCTACCAAGATTTCTGCCTAGTTTGCAAGCAACTAGGCTTTATCAAATCTTTCTCTTGTGTGGACTATATTAATTAAAGCACGATCATCTCTTGAACTCATCTTGACACTTGACTTGGCACAAATATTTTAAATTAGCCTATTAAATACCTCTTTAATCTTCTTGGCTCCTAACTTTAAAACAGATCTAATTGGCACCTCTAATGTATTATTTGATAATGCTTGTTGATTCTCATCAATTAATGTAATAGCCTGACCCAACCTGCCATATATTGTCTGCTTTGGGCCTTACCGACCTTACGGTTTTGTTCTTGGTGACGCGAGCCCACTTCTGAGCCTGACGCCCCAAAACATGTATGACAAGTTGCCAACCAACACTCTTAATAAGGCCAGCTATCACTCCCTCACCCGTCGATGTGGGATATTACAATCCACCCCCTTAAGGAGCCCGACAACCCCGTCGGCACAACCAGACAGCTAGTGAGGTCGACTCTGATACCAAATGTAACAGCCCAGCCCAACCTGCCATATATTGTTCGCTTTGGGCCTTACTGCCCCCACAGTTTTGTTTCTGGTGACGCGAGCCCACTTATGAGCCTGACGCCCCAAAAACCATATGACAAGTTGGCAACCAACACTCTTAAAAATGCCAGCTACCACTCCCTCATCCGTCAATGTGGGATATTACAATTAATAACCTACTTTACATGTGTTTTCGGCAAACCCTTAGTGAAGTTCATACTAATTATAAGGAACACACCATTAGGTAGGGGTAAGGGTTATGGAATTATTAATACCCAAAATAAACAAAAAAATATGTTTATATTATCATTATGTTGAAATGTTATAATGAATTTTTTGATAGGAAGATTTATGGCATGATTATAACAGGTCTAAACCCCAATATTTCAAACAAAACAATAGCTAAAAATTATTAGGTAAAGATGACTGAAAATTTAAGAATTACTTGGTAGGCATAAAAGGCTTCATATACTAAATGACTAGTGGATATATGTTGAAAGAGTTTTTGTTTAGGTTTAACAGGTGGTGGAGGTCTTTTTACCATTAGGCTACTAGTTTCCTTGTATAAGATAGACTAAGAGTTAATGTCCTAATAAATGATTTCTTTGTTCAAGTTTAACTCAAGGTTGATTATTTTTCTATTTTGTAGGATAAGAATTAGGGTTAAAGAGTAGTATTTAAGAAAACACATCTCATTGTAATTCTTTGGCTTGCCCTAGCACATAACTTCAATACAAGTTTATTTCAAGCTTTTTAGCAATTTATTTCTTGCAATTTAGCTTGAAATTTACTTTATGAGTTATTTATAGCTTTATATTTTATCTTTTATGCAATTTACTTAAAATTTTTGTTTTCTTTAAAATTAATGTGTTTATTTATTTTTACTATTTTATTTAGATATTCATCTTTACATGTTTTTAATTTATTTATTACGCTTACTTTCAAAGCAATCAAATGTTTTTTCTTAGTTTTAGATATTAGCACGCTAGATGTGTACTTGTGTAGTTTTGCACAATAAATCTCCATGATCGATTACAATATGAACTAATAAATAATTTGTTTTTGCTAATGGGTTACTTTGGTCTATGATTAATGTGAATTCTTCTAGCTTAATGATTGATTTGCATAATACTTAGTAAACCTATTGGTTTCCTTTATGAATCAATATAGCTTAGTACTAACCATTTTTCCTTGCAATTTATGTTGTGTATTAATTATTTTTATTATCCGTAAAATAAACTTGGGATAAATGAATTGTTATTATCCTTGGATGTTGCTAAGTGGATAATAAAATTGATTAATACATGACTTTATTATATTTTTCAAGCTATTGTGTTTTTCCTCACAATCTGGTTGTGTATTAATTGTTTTTATTATCTAAAAATTAACATAAGATAAATGAACCGTTAGTAGATGTTATTCTTTGATCTCGTTGAATGGATAATAGAATATCTTAATATACGACTTTATTTTCACTGTGAAAATATTTCAAGCTATCATATATTTCCTTGCAGTTTATGTTGTGTTTTAACCATTTTTAATATCCATCAAATCAACCCAGGATAAATGAATCGTCACTAGTCATTATCCTATGATGTCACCTAATGGGTGATGGAAGTGATTAACACATGACTCTTTTTTTATAAATAAAAAAATAATAATAACAAAGGGTTTTTGTTATGAATCTAGACTTGTAGTGATATATATCATGATTCTAACATGGAAGAAGCTGATTCTAATATGTATGAGCATTCAGATGGTTCAATGATAAAAGCTCGGACAAAGCAACTACAAAGTGCCTTACCAAGTTAAATTAGCGTGATTGAAGCTTTGATGAGTTTGGAGGCTTGTAAACAAAATGAAAATGGTTTAAATATATATTTTATGTTTTCAAATAAGACTTGATTCATGATTTCAGAGTTTTAGAGAGTTTGGGTTCATTGCTAGCTCATGGACCAATTTGAGCTCAAATTTTTCACCACTTTATTGCATTGAAATATAAGCCTATTCTACATGGTTTTAAAGTTTAGAATGTCATCTTTCCAGTTTGTCCAACCATGCATGCATTGAAGTTTTGTACAAAAAGTTATGGTTATTTTAATTTTTGTGTGTCTGTGTGTGTTCTATAAGTCATATACATGTTCTACTTATTTGTCTAGTTTTCTAAACAAAGTTATTTATTTGAGTCTGATTTATATCATTTTGGTATTTTCTAGACTTGAAGTGTTGTTCGAAGTATATAATGATGTTTTAGACCAAATTTTAGGCATTTTTGAAATAATATAAAACTTTTCAACTTCTCATTTAGAGAATTTTCTTCTTTGTTCATCTATTTCTGGATTGGTTGAAGAACAATTCAGACTTATTACTCTTAATTACAAAGAGTGTGGCGTCTTTATCCTAATAGAAATTTCTTTATGGAATTTCTTACTTATCAAAGAGTTTCATTCAGACTTTATCCCTCATACCCATTATAAATCATGTAATTTTCAGCATAAACACCAAAGAAAAAAAACATATAACCAAACCTACCTTCATTTATCTTCATATCAGATTGCTAGTTTGTAAGAGTCAGGAAGCTAAGGCACATCATCTTGGTATCAGAGCCAAGGCTTCAGAACTGATTTGGGACTTTGTATGTGGCTAACTTGGGATTAGAAATATCAAGGATTGTGGACTAAAACAAATTATTTTCTTTGAATAGATTTCAATTGAAATGACCTTTCTCTTGTTGATTGCGACTATTCTAATTCTTCATTAAATTTGTGATCTGAGTTGAAAGACATTGTTGTTCAAATTTGTATGTGAATTGTAGGAAATTGATATACTATGACTGGAGAAAGAGATGAAGTTCCGAGGGGAATAAGTTTGGAACAAGTGCAACTTATTAGGTTGTAATGATCTCATAACGAGATTTGAGAATAAATGACAGGAATTTATGATAAAATAGATGCCCTCATGCAAATAATACAAAGGAACAATTTGCAACCTCAATAAAGACAAGCTCAGAGGGTACAACAAAATGATGTCATAAAGGCTGAATTGAAGCTGAATAGAGATGACAAGGCCGACGAAAGAGGTAGACCAAGAAGGCAGAATAATCACCCTTTTAGTGGAATTAAATTTAACGTTCCATCATTTAGATGTAGTAGCTCAGTTGAGGAGTACTTGGAGTGAGTTCAAAAGGTTAAGAAGGTGTTTGATTGGTATGAATATATTAACAAAAAGAAGTGTAAGGTGGTTGTATTGGAGTTTACTGATTATGCATTGTTATGGTGGAAGAACTTGAAAATCCAGAGGAGAAGGGATGACGAAAAGGATATCATCAGTTAGATGATTATGAAAAGGGTGATGAAAAAGAGGTTTATACCTGATTACTACAAACAAGAGTTATACATAAGACTTCAGATATTGCAACAAGGTTTTTTAAGTATGGATGAGTGTTTGATGGAGTTTGATCTACTAATGATACGTTGTGAATTGATAAAACCTAAAAAACAGACCTTAGTTAGGAGTATTGGTGGGTTGAGGAAGGATATTGCTAATATTGTTGAGTTGAAGCCATATATCTTTCTTGAGGATGCAATAAAACTTACGATGATGATAGATAGACAACAAAAGAAAGACTAAAAAAAATTAGAATAATTAATAGCAATCAAGAAGATAAATATAGAAGAAAACACATAGTAATGATAATCTTCGTGAAAAATAATATTGTAAAGGTAACATTGTTTTTTTCTTAAATATAACTATTCTTTATATTTTTTTAATTATTAGGTGACGCTTTTAATTTTTCATTGTGTATTTTTTATCTACCATCATAATATCCATTGAAGTGCGATAACGATAGTCAACACAAATCTAGGTCTTGGCATTTTTCTTGTCGACTGCAACCATGTTAGAGACCTAGTGAGACACTGCACAACTTCGAGGAATCCAACATGCTATTGCTTTGTCACTTTCTCTTTAATTTTGAGCAAAACATCCGTCCTCATCCATTTAAGTTTTTTCTTGACCAGTTTGCCCCCTCGATTCAGCGACAGCCTGTAGACTTGAACATTTGAAGAACTTGAACATGTTCAAGGTTATTATTGAGCCATAAAATTTAGCTAACCCGAACACAATTAAACCAAAAACTTTGGTTAACTTGATATATGCCACCCCGATGTACAAGTTAGTAATTAATTTCTTGTAGACAAGATGATCTTAAAGTCGTTACACTTGGGTCACAACTCTTCAAATTGTGAACTACATTTTCTGGCCACATAATTCTCAAGCTCAGCCTGCTAAGCATACTTTACACTTTGCCCATGGAATGTGTGACGTGTATTAAGCCGTAGCCCATAAGTAAGTACCTGGAGGCCCACTATTTCGAGCATTGCCCATCTTGCAGTAGTTAGCCTAATAAACATGGGCAGACATAGAAAGCAAAACTTCAGATTAGAGAAGAGCTAAGGCCACCGTGAAGCAACTAGAAAAGCATACTCCCTGCCTAAAAAGAAATCACCAGAAAATAATCCTGAGAGATAACTTAATTGATTAGGTTTAGGATTTGCTTTTTAATAATTATAAGTTTGAGTTTTTTCAAGATCATTAAAAGCTTATATATTAACTTCATGTCTGTAAAATTAATTAAAATATATACAATCTGGTCGGATACAATGTTAGTAATAATAAAAAAAAAATCACCAGAAAACAATTGAAAAAGGAAGAGGAAATTCTTTTTTCACAAGTTTGCAGATATTTCCAATTGCTTTTTGTGTCTGTATTACTTGTTAGGTTGCTACTGTGAACTTCTTATAAAAAGTTGTGCCTACGACCCCCTTCTCCCTTCAGCTTTACGTATATGTGTGTTGGCAGTGCACGTGTTTGGTTTAGATGTTCACTGTAATATGCACTGAAAATAATATATATATATATATATATATATATATATATATATATATATATATAATATATATATATATATATATAGTGAAATTAATGGAAGGAAAAAAGCTTCCCAGTTATTGCTCTCAAAATCTTGTTTGCCAAGCCTTGGCTTCAGCATGTGGTGGAGTTTTGAGCTGACGCCCATTGTAACCTTAGCCCCATATGAGGCGTAAGAGAGAAATCCCCTTTTCTTCGTTTTCTTCTAATTTTAACTCATCGCTTGCCTAATGTTTTTCTTACATCACTTGCCAAATGTTCGCAAGTGAGTTTTTAAGATGAACATTCGTAACTAGTTTCAAGATCAAGACCAAAAGAGAAAAATAAAAGAAGATACAGGCTTCAATAAACTGATCTGAAAGCAGGTAATTACAATTCATCGAATAAAACACCTTTTCTCTCTGGAAGGGAAATTGTAGAAATAGTTAAGTTATGGGAGGAAGAAAAAATGGAAGTGCGGTTTATGTTTTTTGACCTTATTATTATTGCACTAAACCTGTACTTTTCCTAAAGGAAGGGAATAAGAAAAAGAAGCGAACATATACATGAGAAATCAAGGAGAAAAGAAAACTAAGGACAGACATCCAAATTCAAAAGAGGAAGAAAGAAAGAAATCATTTAGCCTTGGAGGTGCACCGTCTGGATATGTAGCTTCCATTTGATGGATGAAAATGTAGCTGACAATTCAAGTGACTCAAGAAGCTAAATGATCCAAGAACCCCGACTTTCCAGCGAGCTCTTACACCTCCTTTCAAATCGAAGCGTACCTCATCCTCTTTTAGGTATGCATCAACATCATCCATTTGCTTGGGATTCAACGGTATAGGATCCGAGGTGTAGTCATAATTAAAATCAACAGAACTGTTCTTTCTTACTTCATAGGGAGCCGCAGTTGACAGCACTGCTATTCTAATCCCATCAAAGAACAGTTCAAGATTGAAATTTGAGAAGCTAGCATGAGCCTTCATGTTGTCATTCTTGGACCTTACCACGATGTTTATTTGCGTCACAAGTATCCCTGCTCCGTCATAGCTGAAATGAAGGAGATGGGCGTCGACAACGCTGATGAACGGAACTCTTGGGTGGATTACCAAGTAGCCAACGAAGACAATGATGCCGGCTATGATTACTGCAGTTGTAAGGAGGGCGCATAAGATGGCAGCGCACCACCATAGAAAATGGGTTCGGGGAGGGGGATGATATACTAATTTCGGGGGCATAATTGGTGGCAAATAACAATTGGCACTCTAGGAGTGACAACATTCGGTTTTTGGTGTTTTGTGGCAACTTTTATGGTTACGAAGAAAGATGAATTCCTAATGAAGTAGAGAAAAGACTTGGAGATTAGCAGCAAGGTAAAGAATTTTAAGATGGGAGGGTTCTTAGCTCTAATTGGTGGGGGAGGTTAGGTATCTTCTTTTCCTAGTTTTAAAGCATTTGTGTCCAAGATATGTCCTTCTTACTGTTATTATTGCACTAGTATACTGTTGTAGCCTCTCTTCTCTATTAAGGAAACGTAGATTAGGTTGTCCTGTGCCTGCAAGCAATTTATTCCAAACTTGCTTTGCATTTCTTCAATTCAAAATAAATCAATAATCTATTAATGGAAACATAATAAGCTTAGTTGCGCTATGTGAAGTACTTATACAGACCAAAAGCTATCAATTTTGGAGGGGGAGCTTTGATTAGCAATTTATAACATGTTGATCAATATTCAATGAAAACCTATCGTTGATTCTTTATTCACCATGCTACTTATCTTTTATTTTCTCCTATCAATGAAAAAATGAAAGAAAGAAAGAAGAAGATTATATTAAGTTATCCATCTGAAAAATATTATTTATTTTATTTCAAGATAGTTAGAAATCCATGCATTCAAATCTCTACTTGATTTTTCTAGATCTAGATTATAATCCTATATATTAATTACATTCAAGTCCTCGATACTTAATTAGTAATTCTAATTTAATTTCTTATCAATAATTATTAACGTGTGTGACTTATTAGGTTCTTGATATGTTGATCCAAATATAAATTATAATCCTAAATAAAATAAAATTAAATAAATTAAATTGTTTGATTTATATTTACAAATCAAGTGCAACCTCAACAATGTGTTATGATCGTCCAAATATTAGAAAAATCAAATGTTATTTGACGTAATTTTTTAGTGTCCAGTTTCTTAGTGTAACTATTATTCCTTTATCAAGAATATTTTGATCTAAACATTTGAATATAGATATCAAATCATATTTGTTCTCAACAACATAGATGTTGTTTCTTTAAATAAAATTTGAAGTTATTTTCAAATCTCATTCTATAATACAAAAGGATTTCTCAATCAATATTATTCGAGAACATATGGACTATTTTTCTTAATTCACCTAGAGTGGTGAATCCTCTATTGATTATTCTAATACCTTCATATAATTTATGTTATACCCAATATCTATCCAATTATTCCTTTTGATCAAAAACACTTCTGATATAAAATAACTTGATGGTCTCAAGTATAAGTTACACAATTGCCATGTGAGTCATTCCATAAACATGAGTAATCTCTCCATATGGAATCCTCATACGAGTCAATTTAGTGTACTTGACATTTAATAAGCACCTATGTGTTAGTTTTGAGTATCTCTTCGTATCTCAATTGATGAGAACAATTGTTTCCTTTCATTAAGAAAACAAATAATATACCAGCTTCAATAACTCTAATTAATAACTAGTCTTAATAGAGCATTAACTATGAATATTTAGAAATAATACTTTGATGCAATAGAAATCCTTTTAACTATAACCACCTTATAATTTTCTTTGCAAATCTTTTTTTATCCTAAGAATTTTATTTTTACTTTAGACTCATTGATTATGAAAAATTCTATTATAAATAACAATAAATATATATATTTTGCATGAATAAAATCAATGCCACGATAACCACCTAATTGGCTATAAGACATATACATTAACAAAAGATCACCTACCTTTCCTTTTGTATCAAGTGTCATAACCTAATTTTGGACCCCTAAAAGTTTTTAATAATAATATATACGTATTTTTACTTTTTTAAAAAATCCAAAAAATAAAAAATAAAAAATCCAAAAATATTCTTGGGAGACGAGGAGAGACCTTTAAGCTACAATAGAACAAAATGCTAGAAGAATAGCCAGATCGGGATATTTTGACAAGATGGGATGAACAAAGAAAGAAAATTGAGGTTGAAATCCAAACTTGACCAAAATTGAAAGAATTAATTAAGTTTAAGGACTTAATTAAACTTCTAATGGATTTTATGGATTTAATTAAGAACTCAATTGAAAAAAAATAAAGTTTGGAGGCTCAATTCAGGTTAATTCGCAAAGATTAGAGACATAATTAAAACTTTGAAAGATTAAATTGATAAAATCAGGGGTTCAATTACAAGATGTTTGAAGTTTGAAGGCTAAAGAGGAGCCAAATTGGAAAAAAAATTCAAGAATAAGGAGCTTTCTGCAAAAGGCTCGCAATATTGGGGGTTGTACTGAACTTTTCCATGGACTAAATTGAAGATGATCAAAATTTAAGGCTTAACTGGAGACTAAATAGAACAAATTGGAAAACAAGGGATACTCTATAAGAGGAGCTAGACTTAGGGGATCTCAATTAACTTTTAAAAGGGGCTTAATTGCATAAAACTAGTCAGTTTTGTTTTAATTATGAACATTTGAGCTTAAATTGAAACAACAGGGACCAATTTGAAATTTATCAAAATCACAATAATAAAGCCCTAATTTTTAGGGTTTAAGTAGATGACATGTCACTCGCTTTTAATGATGAGATTGAGGGACACATCTTTTATCCTTGTTTTATTGTCTTTCTTAGCCGAGAAGGTTGATCGAGTTGCCATGTTCAGGTAAATAAAAATGACATCTTCGAATACCTCAGGGACTCTAACCACTACCATTCAACAAAGAAGTTTCCCCTATATAAGGTTGTGCTACCCTTGTTAGGTGTTTATATCCCACTTACCACGTGGAAGCCCTCAACTTCTTGCCCCAAAGCAGCCTTGTCTGATTCAATCAATTTTGGAAGTGTTACACTCAACATTAGATCGATGGGGCACCAAATCAATCATGTTTTGATCTTAGTTAAAGAATAACACCCCCTCTACATGATCCATGGCTTGGTTGGCCTCAATAACCTCTTATTTGCCAAGATTAATTCATGGAAAGTGCAACCCTAGTCAATCATTTTCGGTCAATCTTCAGTTATGAAGTTCCCAACTTTTTCTAGAAGCTCTAAGAGTTTGTTAGATATCTAGAGAGAAGGAAAACAAAAGAATAAGAGATAAGAATCGACTCCTAACAAAAAAAAAAGCAAAAAATAGGAAATAATCCTCTATAATCTAGTTTTTAAAAACCACTTTTAAACTCACAAATGGTTTTACAACTACCTATCTTTTAAGGCTATAAAAGAAAAATAAATCATAGAGAGGAAGAGGGAATCACATAAAAAAGAAAGAGAAAAACTTAGAAGATTAGATCACCAAAAGTCTCTTGAAAAAAGGTTATTAATGATTGATAAGAAATGGAAAGAAATAGGTAGAAGGCAAAGCTCTTGAGTCCAACAATGAAAGCAGAAGTGCCAAAGGACCAGAAGCTTAAGGAAAGAGAAAGAAATTCCAATCAAAGGCGGCAACATTGTTAAGGTATTCCTCAAACTTTTATGAGGGGGTGGAGCTCAATGAGCACACCCAAGGTTGTTAAAATCGTGATTTGACTCGTAAAATCGTATGATTTTAAGAGTTAATATATGTTTAACGTGTAGAATCGCCTTAAAAACTCAAAAATTGATAAAATCGGGTTAAAATTGAGTGAAATCAGTAAAATCGGATGAAATCGCAAAAAATCGTGATTTGGTACCGATTTTAACAAAAACATATATTGCACTGTAATAGTGCAATATATGTTTCCTCCAGACCAATAGCGGCATGCCATTTTTCCACACTCCACAGTCCACATCACTCATCTATGTTTTACCCTAAATTCCTAATCTCTGAAGAGAAAACTCTGAGATTGACGGCTCCTTCCTCTTCATCAATAGCAGCAGCGATCTTATTTTTTCCCCAACATCAACAATTTTCTCTTTAGATTTCAGAGTTCATTCTTCTGTCTTCGACACTTCATCATTTCTTAGCGTTGGCTATTAGTTGTGCATCTGTTATATGCTGTCGTGTCTCTCTCAAACAGAAGGCACTGGTATGAAACTTTTTCCCCTTAGTTAGTGGACTTTCTTCTAGAATGTATTTTCTTGTCTTGAATCATCAAATTGATAGTGCCTTTATAAAGAGATATGCATTCTTTTGTTGGGTTTTAATTTGTTCAATTTGTTGATTCAGGTAACAAGATTAGTTAATGAAGGAACTAAAAAAACCACATTAGCTATAGGTGATGGTGCAAATGATGTTGGGATGATTCAAGAAGCTGACATTGGAGTTGGCATTAGTGGGGTGGAAGGTATGCAGGTTGGTAACATGTCTAACTAATTCTTTTGGCATACAACCTCTTAAAAATGATATTGCCTTTTTCTCCGAGGAGAAATTTTTGTACTAGTGTTTTGCCTATGTTTTATATATAAAATGCCTTGATATTCTGTGTTTTATGTTTTGAAGACACTTTTGGTTGAAAGATGCAAAAAGGAGTTAATTGGAGGTAATTGGCAGATTTGACCTTCAGTCGATGTTTTGTGCAGAGCGTGAGCTCTAGAGGTCGAAATAAAGTGATTCCAGTGGCATTAAAAAGCTAACATCCATACCTTTCTAGAAATCTGAGGCAAGAAAATAAAATAAGGAAGAGCATGGAAATCGTAGCTTTCAAAGTCAAATCTCATAATTTGCTAGTGTTGGCCTTCGGTCATTCCGACTTGAATATCTGGAGCTATAGAGTCCAATTGATGCAAACTTAATTTTTTTTGGATTCCTGACTCAAAGGCCTATAAATGCTACAAATTTCAGCAACAAACGATGTCATATAAGGAAGATATGAGTTTTCAAAATTGACAACTGAATTCTGCCAGCAAACATTTCGAAGCATCTAAACCTATATCCAAGTTTTTATTTCAGCAATTTAGCTCCTCTAAGTCAAAGCTTGAAGATTTCATGCAAGACTATTTCTTTTTTTTTTTAGAAAAATAGTTATTGAAGTACTTAAATGTAAACAGTCCACTTAAGGGAGGACTATTTTGTAAAATAGAGACTAGGGTTTCATAGGATATAAAAAGAATGAGAGAAGAGAAGGGGGGCAGCCAGCCAAGAGGAGAAAAACGCCCCCCTCCTCTAAGAAACTATGAGTCTCCATGACTGAATGATTACAAGAAAAGAGTTTAATGTTGGAGACAAAGTCCTTCTTTATCATTCGTGTTTGAAACTTTTTCCTGGAAAGTTGCGCTCTCGTTGGATTGGACCCTTTATTGTTTCTAATGTTTTTCCTTATGGTGCAATTGAAATTACAAGTTTAGAAACCAACAAAGTACTCAAGGTCAATGGGCATCGCTTGTAACCTTTTTATGAAGGTTGGACGATAGAACTCACCACTTCTGCGGAGTTAGCTGAACCAATCTATGAAGAATGAGCATGCAACATGTTGAGCCAATGACATAAAACAAAAGCGCTTACTGGGAGGCAACCCAGTACAAAAAAAAACAGATTTGCTTTCTTTTTCCCTTATCTTTTATTTTTCGCATTTTACTTTATTTTTGTCATTCTCCTATATTCCTTTTCTTTTATTTCAACATTGAGGACAATGTCGTGTTTTAAGTGTGGGGGATATTGGGAGAATGTTGGTTTTCTTATTTTGATTTTCTTTGTTGTTCTAAAAAAAAACAAATTTCTATGTTTGATCTTTTGAACTCCTATTGGTTTATAAGAATGTGAATATTATATATGAGAATTAATTAAGATAGATGAAGATATAAATCGAATAAAGGAGTGTGCATGCAAGTTTTAAGGTTTAATTTTTTTAGGGATTGACTTTGAGAATATGCCATGTTGACTTTATAGTGTTATACCAATGCAAGCTTTTGAGCCTACTACATTATATTCTTTGATTGTGCCTTCTTTCAATGATATGTATCTCTAGAACTTGCTTCATATCTTGTTAAGATTACATTCACATTACATATATACATGAAGATGATAAAGGCATTAGGAATTTTAACCACTTGAGCCAAAAAGCCAACCTAAAGCATATTATCCTTAGTGAGCCCCTTTTGAGCTTATTTATCTTTTCTTTGCTTTATCCATGTATAAGCCTTAACTTTTTATATGTTTTCCTTTTCCCCTGGCCAAGGATTAGTAGAGCATATACTTATGATATCTCATGGAATTATGGTTGGAAATTATATGAAAAGAAAGAAGAAGTGATGCTTGATGAAAAGATGGGCAAAGTTGCCAAAGGTAAAAAAAAAAAAGAAAAAAAAGTGTCCCTTTATGTTCTTAAGATTTTATGTTGAAAAAGCTTGAAATCAATAGAAGTTAAGCATTGGTGATTAAAGATGGAAAATTTATGTGCTTTGATGGAATATCTTGTTTGAAATATCATTTTTCAGAATGCTCTACTTTCTTTGGTTTGAACCTTTTCTTTTACTCTCTTTTACCTCACCTTAACCTTAGCCCTATTACAACCAGAAAATAAGACCTTTCGATTCATGCATTGTTTGTAATATGTTAGTAATGGAGATGAGATTGAAGAGCAAGCTTATGGTAGAACATCTTTATTGATTGAATTTGAGAGATTTAAACACATAAGCCTTAAACATGTGAGTGTTGGAGTGTATTCAATGAGAGGACCTATCACTTTGGCATGTCATAGATTTCATTTAAATCCCGACGATTAATTGAGTTTTGAAGTTTGTATGTAAATAAATTCATGAAAATTTATACTCTTTATCCTTCTTAATTGTGTTCTTGTTTATAATGCATATATTCTTGGATATTGATGGGAGATTAGAAGATTAGTCATGGTGATTTCATTTAATTTAACTTCAATTTGATTTTACCTATCCTTTCTCGAGGACGAGCAAGAGCTAAGTGTGGGGGTATTTGATGCAACCATATTATTCAATAGTTTCACCACATTTAACTAGTGTTTTCCTTATGTTGTATATATAAAATGCCTTGATATTCTTTATTTTATGTTTTGAAGGCACTTTTGGATGAAAGATGCAAAAAGGAGTAAATTGGAAGTAATTGGCAGATTTTACCTTCAGTCGATATTTTGTGCAGAGCGTGAGCTCTAGAGATTAAAATTAAGTGATTCAAGTGGTATTAAAAAGCTAACATCCATACCTTTCTGGACATCTGAAGCAAGAAAATAAAATAAGAAAGAGCATGGAAATCACAGCTTTCAAAGTCAAATCTCGCAATCTGCCAGTGTTGACCTTTGGTCATTTCGAATTGAATATCTGGAGCTACATAAGTCCAATTGATACAAACTTAATTTTTTTGGATTTCTGACTAAAAGACCTATAAACGCTCCAAATTTCAGCAAAAAAAGATGTCATATGAGGGAGATATGATTTTTCAAAGATGACAACTAAATTCTGCCAGCAAACAGGTTTCGTGAAGAAACGAGTCCAAATTACATTCCGAAGCATCTAAACCGATATCCAAGTTTTTATTTCAGCAATTTAGCTTCTCTAAGTCAAAGCTTGAAGATTTCATGCAAAACTATTTCTTCTTTTTTAGGAAAATAGTTATTGAAGTATTTAAATGTAAACAGTCCACTTAAGGGAGGATTATTTTGTAAAATAGAGACTAGGGTTTCATAGGATATAAAAGGAATGAGAGAAGAGAAGGGGGCAGCCAGCCAAGAGGAGAAAAACGCCCCCCTCCTCTAAGAAACTTGAAATTATGCATTCTTCCTTCTTTTTGATTAGTTGTTCAACAAACATGCAAGGCTAAACACTTTTTCTTGGTTGCAAGGACGCGAAAACCTTTGGATTTCAAGAACTGTGAGATTTATTTTATCTTTTCTTTTCAGTTTATATGATGAATATGTTTGTTCTCCTATGCTTATTTTTCCTATGATTGTTTATTTTAATTGCTAGAGCGGACTCTAAGTTATTATTGTAGACAATCTATTGCTAAGTTTGATATCAAAACTGGAGTTATGGTATATGAACTTGTGAAGCAACTGAGTTTAATAATTATGGCGGATCTACGTTATTAATCTTAGGGAGAACATTCAATCAAATCAAACATAGACTGTGAACATTTATGTTTTCTTGATTAATCAACTTATTTAGTTCTTAAGGCTGCCACTGAATTAAATTACTAGTGCAGACACTGTGGTTGTTTGATGGTTAGGGTTAGTTATACGGCGGATCCGTTAACTAACCAATGTTAAAAAGAGATAAATATTCAGAATATAAATTGATGTTTCGTTTCCATGATCAGTTTTGATTTCTGTAGGTGGATGTGTGCTTGCGACCAAGGTTTGTTCTCTTGATAATTTTCTGATTTTATTAAATTTCGTTTGATAGTTTTCTGTTTTCTTTTGCTTTAGCCTAACGTCCAAACCCCCCCCCCCCCAAAAAAAAAAAATGCATATCATCTAGCATAAAAATCTGACTTGAACCTTCCTCGTGGGATCGACCCCTTGCTTGCTCTATACTATCTTGTGTATTATGTTTAAAGCTAGGATACTTAATTTGTGCGACCGCGACATCGCAACAATTAGAGACACAATTGAAACTTATAAAGACTAAATTGGTAAAATCAAGGGTTCAATTACAAGATGTTTGAAGTTTGAAGGCTAAGGAGGAGCCAAATTGAAAAAAAAAAAATTCAAGAATAAGGATCTTTCTGCAAAAGGCACACAATATCGGGGGTTGTACTAAACTTTTCCAAGGACTAAATTGAAGATAATCAAATTTTAAGGCTTAATTAGGGATTAAATATAAAAAATTAGAAAACAAGGGATATTCTGTAAGAGGAGGTAGACTTACGGGATCTCAATTAAATTTTAGAAGGGGCTTAAATGCATAAAATTAGTCAGTTTCGTCTTAATGATGAATATTTGAGCTTAAATTGAAACAAGTACCAATTTGAAATTTATCAAAATCCCAATAATAAACCCTAATTTTTAGGGTTTAGGTAGATGACATGTCACTCGCTCTTAATAATGAGATTGAGTGACACATCCTCTATCCCTGTTTTATTATCTTTCTTAGCCGAGAAGGTTGATCGAGTTGCCACGTTTAGGCAAATAAAAATGACATCTTCGACCAACTTAAGGACTCTAACCACTACCATTCAACAGAGAAGTTTCCCATCTATACGGTTGTGCCACCCTTGTTTGGTGTTTATACCCTACCTACCATGTGGAAGCCCTAAACTTTTTGTCCCAAGACAGCCTTGTCTGATTCAATCAATTTTGGCAGTGTTACACTCAACATTAGATTGATGGTGGGAAAAAATATAGGCTACCAAATCAATCATGTTTTGATCCCAGTTAAGGAATAACACCCCCTCTACATGATCCATGGCTTGGTTGGCCTCAATAACCTCTTATTTGCCAAGATTAATTCATGGAAAGTGCACCCAGTCAACTTTTTCCAGAAGCTCCAAGAGTTTGTTAGACATCTAGAGAGAAGGAAAACAAAAGAATAAGAGATAAGAATCGACTCCTAACAAACAAAAAAGCAAAAAATAGGAAATAATTCTTAATAATCTAGTTTTTAAAAACCACTTTTAAACTCACAAATGGTTTTACAACTACCTGCCTTTTAAGGCTATAAAAGAAAAATAAATCACAAAAAAAAAAGAGAAAAACTTAAAAGATTAGATCACCAAAAGTCTCTTAATAGAAAGGTTATGAATGATTGATAAGAAATGGAAACAAATAGGTAGAAGGCAAAGCTCTTGAGTCCAACAATGAAAGCAGAAGTGCCAAAGGACCAGAAGCTTAAGGAAAGAGAAAGAAATTCCAATCAAAGAGGGCAACATTATTAAGGTATTCCTCAAACTTTGATGAGGCGGTGGAGCTTAATGAGCACACCCCTCCCTTTTTATTCTGCATACTAGATGTTTGTATTAGATGTTCATTATGTTTTTCCATTTCAGCTATTTGTTAGTTTCAATGCATTTGGTGACTTATTTAGTCCTTTTCAAATGATTAGTTGTGACATCATTTAGTGTCTGTATGTTTTATTTGAAAACTTGTTCGAATGATTAGATATGTTCATTGAATTGTTAAATGTTAGTATAAAATAATGTTTTGCAGGCTATGATTTTAGGTTAATTTTTTTTTTGAAGTTATGGTATTAGGTTTTAGGTATTGAAGTTGTTATGGTTAATGTTGTTTTAAGTTAACCTGTTAGATTTGCTGAAGTTGTAGGCATATTGTTTAAGTTTCAAGATAATGATTTTATTCAATAGAATAGTGTTTTTGCCTAAGAAAATGCTGTTTTTGCTTGTTGTCTTTAGCTGATTTTGCTTATTGTTTTGCTTTTAATTCTTTATTTCTTGTTGTTTTGATGATATAAGCAAGTTTTTTTGAGCATGCTTAATCTTTGGTTGCTAAGTTTAGATTGTTTTTGGGCTTCTTATGCCTCTTTTCTGGGTTTTGCCCCTTCTAGGCATTTCTAGGTTTGACAATCTTTATAGGTTCATGTTCTTGCCATGAACTTTATTTTAGGTTGTTGATTTCAGTATCATTTTGATCGATTGATGGTTCTTACATATGCATGCATGTTTGTTAATCTTTAATCTAAGGTTTTTATGGCTTAAAAACATCGATTTAATGGCTTTTGATTTTCATTTCCTTCGTTTTTGTTTTTAATAAAATCAAATAATTATGGCTTTTGTTTGATTATCATGATAACCTAGCCCCAAAATCTTGTTTGAATGTTGATTTCATATATGTATATACCTTCAATTGGATGTAATCTATTTTGTTTTTCAAATCACATTTTTGGGTTCTATCTTCATATTCTTTGATAGATTCAAACCAAAAATCATGTTTGATCTTTTAATTTTTGTTTCTGTTGTTGGACTTTATTTGTGGGTTTGAGCTTTTGGACAAAAAAGCCCATCCCATGCGAATGGGCTGAATCCATTCTCCGTAAGGCCGTGTTTGGTATGTTCATTTTTATCAAAGGAAAAATTTTTTGTTCTTAAGACGTGTTTGCCAAATACCAAATAATTTTCAAAGATTTGGACAAAAATTTAGGGAGCATTTTAAATTTGTTTGTGGGTCCCTCACATGTTTTCCAACCGTTTTATTTAATATTTGGGTTATATACTTATATTGTAAGATATTAATCCAATATTAAATATGCTTGTTTTTTCTTCAAAATTTCAGAAAAAAATACAAAAAATCCTTTATGAAAAAATACATTTTTATTTGTGTATATACGGCAAAATTCTAAAATTTTCATGCATATTTCATAAAAAATAAAAAAAAATGTATTTTTTTATCATACTTGAAAAATACAAAAAAAATATATATTAATGGGTATCACAACAAGTTTGTGATTATGCATTAGGATTTGATCAAAATTTCAACACACCATAAAAACCAAGTTGTTTAATTACTATTTGGGGGGTATGAATTTTACAAAGTAATGCATATTCCTGGTATTAAATTAAATGAATTGAAAAAAATAAATCTTTAATTGTTTGGGCATTAGAATTGTAAGGTTTTAGCTTGATACGATAAAGACCTCCTTATTAAGAAAGACTTTTCTTAAATTTTAGATAGACCAACAAATAGAAACATAACATAGAAAAATAAATAATGCAGCTTATCTTAGATAAGATATACTGGGGGTGATACATCCTCCTTATACACAATCAATCTCCTTATTCAGACTCTAAGACTAGTTAGGGTTCCTAGTGATCAAAATACTAGGTTGTAACTCTATTTTATTTTTTTTTACTAATAAAAGACAAGAATTTCTTATTCTTTCCACCCAAACCATGAAAATCCTAATCTAAGAAGATGATCGTCATGATGCAACATACGTGCGACATTGGGTGTGTAGATAACTTATCCATTTTAGGTCTAAGAAAGCAACCAATACATATTAAAGATAGTAATGGCCTTGGCTAAAGGGTAGAAATATAGCCTTAAGACATTTTGTATTGAGTCAAATATACTAGGCCTTAAAGGAATGCTAGCCTAGGAATAAACAACACCCATTCATGATAAAAGATAATCTTTATAGTGATTTGTGGTGGGTTTAGGTATGGGTTGTTGTCTATTTCTATGAATTTAACATTATTCAATCGATTATGGACCCTCAAATGATTTGTATAGAAGAGGGCTTGATGAGGATGTCATTCTATAACTTCCTTTTTATGAGATATGTCACTTTAATCATGGCAAGGACGAGTGATCAATCCATCACAACCTTAATGTCAATAAAGATAGTTCCAAGATGGTTATTGATTCCTCAACATCACAGGATAAATGTTGAAAAGGAGGAGAATACTATAGTTTGGAGAAGCATTCTAACCTATAGGGATATACACTTTAGGCTGTTGATATTTCTTTTGTAAAAGAATAACTACTTCTCATTTAAGCCATATAACTCACATTTTATAGCTACGCAATTAAGGTTTATACAAAGTATCCTTTTCCCTATATTTTATATCACCAACCATGATGTTTTAAATAAAATAGTTTTGAGGGTCTGAAAGAAGCAGAACATGTAACACTAGCAGCAAAACACCATTTTAGAAGCTATAGAGTAAGGGATTTCACCCTGGTAATGGGGCATTAATATGGGTTATTAATGCCTCATTATAAGAAGGCTATTGACATCATCTTTAACACATCATTAAAGAATATGGAAGAGAAGTTCTTATTTGATGAAGAACCTACTATATAAGGCATTAAGAGAAAGCCAATAAAATGTATAACCAAAAGACCAATTAAGAATAAAATGTATAACCAAAAGACCAATTAAGAAAACAAGTTAAAGACCTTATGGTAAATATACTTAAATCTTAGTTATTTATTGTATCCTTTTAGATAACTTATGTTCAAACATGTTTTTTTTTTAAACAACCCACAAGACCTCCTTTGATGTGGATTAGCCCATGAACACCAATGACGTATTACACATTCCAAATAGGCCATCACAAGGTCCAAAACGAAGGCATTGAAAGAAGCATTAAATGGACTAGTTGTGCAAGTTTCGGCCAAGGCTGAACATGGGGATCCTTTGGAGTATCAAGAGGAGGCCTTGGTACATTTGATCCATATGCAAGAGGGACCCAATCCAACCTTATTTGGGCCATGAAGTTTCAATAACAAGGTTACCAATTTTGTATCAGTTTTGGCCAGCCTTATTTTGTGATGTTTCCATGTGTTTTGTGGATTCCTAACTAGTTTTGGATTTTCTATTATGTGTGGGAACATTAATTATTTCCTTTAAATATTAAGATTTATTATTTTTATTTTATTTTCTTGTCAAGTGAGGAGAAAACACAACAAAAAAAAAAAACAAAGGAATCTAAACTTACTAAGGAAACACATATGGCGACTAAAGTTTCCTTGTTATGTAAGAAGAATAATTCAACAACTTATTTATGTTTCCTAGTATTGGAAGGATACCAATAGACGACAAAGAGAAGCATTCAAGGACAACATCATTTTTAGAAGTTCAGAAGGAGAACATATTTCAATTGAGATACCATGTTCATAAAAAGGTATGTAACTTAATTATAAATTGTGGTAGTTGCACTAATATAACTAGTACTGAATTGATGAGAAAGTTGAATTAGCACACTACCAAACATCCCATACCTTATAAATTATAATGGTTGAATGATGGTGGTGAAGTGAAAGTGAATAAGCAGGTTTTTGTTGCCTTTTCTATTGGTAAATATTATGATAAGATGTTATGTGATGTTGTGTCAATGCAAGCTAGTCACTTGTTGCATGGTAGACTATGACAGTATGATAGAAGAATTATGCATGATGAAGTGACAAATAGGTGTTCCTTTTAGATGAATGAAAGACCTATAAATCTTGTATTTTTGACACCTAAGCAAATATATGAAGAGCAACTGAAATTAAAGAAGGAGAAGATGGTTGAAAGGGTAACTTGTATATCAATGAGACCTTCTTTGCTAACAAGATTCTTCTTGGTTTTAATAATGATGCTATTCTTTGACATAGTACTATTTGTTGACCTTAGAAGATGTTTTCCATGACACAAATTTGAGGTTGAATCTTTTTAAAGAAGCGGTGGAACATACAAACCAAGTCTGGTCTAAATTTGGCTTTAAAATGTATGCTGATTATTTTTGCAAGATTAGACATATATCTCAAGTCATACTTCAGAATGAGTTGCAATTTTACAGGGAGATACTAGACATGAAAATATAATTTGGTAAATTATCAAATGGAGTTTGGGAACATATTATTTCATAGAGTCGAAGTTACTAGACAAATCTTGTCAAACCTTGATGTACTGTTTGAGACATATCTGGAGCTATAAGTGGAATTTCTTCAATTCAAGTTGGGCTGGAAACTACACATCTCAAGCTTTCCAACCATACATGATAGGCTCAGTAATTCATCCCGATGAGAGAGAACGATGTGTTTGAAGTCAGGACTGAAAATCTATAAAAAAATATACGAAAATTAGAGATTTAGGCTATATGAAGAATTTTGGCAAGAAGACTTTGTTTTTATTATCATATTTTATTTATTTATTTAATGTTGAATAATTATTTTTTAATTTGGGTTTGTTTTAACCCATTAGACAATTTTTAGGGGTTTATTTCATTATTGGAATTATGTTAGTTGATTACTAGTTTAAGCCCATTATCTTGCAACCCAAAAAGGATCCATTAGGGTTAGTTAGAGGAGACTATATCGTATTTTTTTAGTTGTAAACTTCAGCAGCAAGTTAGAGAATAAATGTGAGTTTTTCTTTTGTTTGTTTGTAGCAAAACAACATTTCTTTGCACGGACAAAGATCGTACAATGACTTATCGAAGATTAATTAGCTTCATGGCGTCATTCATATACTTAGGGTTCTTAGATACAAGGTTATTTTTTGGTCCAAGTCTTTTTTCAATACCTTTGGTTCTTAGGTACAGGGTTACCTTTGGGTCAAGGTTCTATTAAACCTGATTTATAGTTTTCCAAGTTGTTATCTGCTTCGTTGGGGGTTGGTTGACCACATGATTAAAAGGTTCACATCATCTTACATTTGATTGACATAAATTTTGATTTGAAGTCGAATCCTTCTGAGGAGAGAAGGGATGATGTGGATTAGCCCACAAACACCAAGGACCTATTATACGTTCCAAATGGGCTCGTCACAAGTTCCAAAGCGAAGGCATTGAAAGAAGCATTGAATGGACTGATTGTGTAAGTTTCGGCCAAGGCTGAGCTTATGGATCCTTTGGAGCATCAAGAGGAGGTTTTAGTACATTTAATCCATGTGCAAGAGGGATCCTATCCACCCTTATTTGGGCCATGAAGACAACAAGGTTGCTAATTTTATATCAATTTCAGTCAACCTTGTTTTGTGTTGTTTTCATGTGTTTTATGGATTCCTAATTTGTTTGGATTTCCTATTATACATAGGAACATTAATTATTTCTTTTAAATATTAGGAATTATTATTTTTATTTTATTTCTTTGTCAGGAGAGGAGAAAACACAGCAAATGAAACAAAGGAATCCAAGCTGATTTAGGAAACACATATGGCGACAAAGTTTCCTTGTTGTGCAATGAGAATAATTCAGCAACTTAATTGTGTTTCTTAGTATTGGAAGGATACTAAGAGGTGGTAAAGAGGAGCATTAAAGGCAACATCCTTTTCCTTCCCAAAAAAGGATAAATACAAGGCTGAGATCAGAATATTATTCTAGCTTGGAAACCAAAGGGGCAATAACTTCTTTTTTAGTTCCTAGGATTATTGGGTAGCTATAAATAAGTCTTGTATTAGACCTACAATGTTTTCTTTTCTTCTTATCTTTTCATGGCAAAACAACACTTAGACTTATAGGTTTTATTTTTATTTTGTTAGATACAACCCAAGGCTTGTTTGGGCTTAATTGATATTTTATTTTTAGCTAGGATTCAAGATTTATTTGGATTAGAATTTGGGCTTACTAGTAAAGGTTTTGAGTTAGTTTTTGTAAGTGAATCAATTTAACCCACAAGGGTAGATCCATTAGGGTTAATTTTTTAGAACTATTTAAACATATGTAAAGCCTATATTTTGGCAACTTTTATGAATAATAGTTTTGAACTTTTTAGTTTAACATGTGAGAGAGATTCTTACATTATTTGGTTCTTGAACAAAATGAATTTGACTTATCAAAGATTAATTGGCTTCATGGTGTCATTCGACTTCATTCCAATAGTGTTGGTGCCTTAGGACATGTTTATATTGTGTCACATTCCTATCAGACCTGTTTTGGCTTTCTAGGATCAGATCTTAATCTTGATTGTAATCATGTGATCACAAGGTTTGCATCATCCTTTAAGGGTCATTTATGTTTTTGAGCCTCAACAACCTACTAAGGCTCAAATAGGCTCCTATTTGAGCCTCAACATCCTTCAAGTATTCTTGATCATTCAAACTTTTATTTTTCTCCTTATTTTTTCAAAATATACTTAACCTTATTCTTATTTGTTTTTTAGGTACTAGTCCCCAATATTATAGCTATTATTACTCCAGCTATTCCAATAAGTGGCCAAATTAAACCCTCATTGTTATCCCTAAATGACTCCTCAAAACTAGTAGTTTCCCATCCATTTATTAACAAAAGCTTATTGAGGTATATCTATTAGCCATGGAATATACTCATGATAATCTTCAAGTTATCCTTAAAAGATAGTATTTCTCAATAAATGATAACAAGGAAAAGGTTGTCGAGGAAGAGGTTCAAAGATTTGTAAAAGTGTTGCCACTAAAAAAATGGAAAATATAGTGTAGTATTGTTATAGTTCCCATGATGAATGAAGTTAAGGGTGGACCTATTCTTCTACTATCCTAAAATAAGGTAGATATGGAAGGCTATTGAGAATGCCTTTTTGGTAGAGGAAGGATTAATACTAGTTGTTACTTTACCTTCTGCTAAACAAAAAATGACTCTTGAAATTACTATTATCTTTGAAAAGTTCCCTTTTTATGTTGGTGTTCAAGAAAGATTTAGTTATGAGTGATGACTATACCATCATGACCGCCCCTCCCATTCAAAAGGTAAACTACTTTTTTTCAATTTAGATCCCTTCTCTTTTATTTAGTTTTCAGAAACTCTAACCAAAATGTCTTTTTTTAAGGCTCTTTGGATGATTTGTTGTGTTTTATGTCTCATGTAATTGCATGGGAGATATTTAATCTAGAAGTAGACTCTAACAAAGATAATTAGAAGAAAAAAAAAAACAATATAAACTACCAAGGAGATCTTAAAGATGTTGGTGCGAGTAATGGACATCCTTAATAATTAGACAAAAATAAAGTGTCTCCAACAATTATTGAACAATATCTTCTCTAAGGGATACCAAGAATATTGGTTAATATATGTGGAAAACCCTGCAATAGTTTTAAGAAGGCCTTACCTTAAAGAAAAAAATATGAAGCAACCTAAAAGTTAATGTTACACTAAAAAAAGTTGTTCGAGAATGAATATACTACTCATTTTGCTAACTTTACTATCAAAAACCTTTTAACATGCCTATCATAAAAACTAAAAAGATCTTGTTTATAAGATAAATTGACGAAGATTGAATCATTGATTGCAAAGGCCAGAGCTTTCACAATTTAAATAGAGATTTAAGCTAGGAGTCATAAAAAGAGGGCCATTGCACTTTAAGCTTAAAAAAAAATACTTCATAATCTGATCGCAAGTGGAAGAAAGCAATAAGGAAGAAGGTTATGAAAGACCTCCCATCAATTACCAAGGATTGGAAAATTTTAAAACCATATTAGAAGGAAACTTTTCTTTGCCCTTTAGTTGTACTGAACAATTTTGTTCTCTCTCTTCTTTTTTTTGTAATCCTAACAATCTTATATGCTTATCTAAATTTCTATTTTGTGCAATATTACTAAATAGAACTATTATCATCCCTCACTAACCATTTAATTATTTATACTTTATAGCATAAATAATTCAAATTCTTGTTGACAATAAGAATTAAGTCATAAAGCAGGAATAACCTAACTATTAGGTTTGAAATATAAATAATATAAATCTAAAGTAGTCTCAAACTTGTTTTTTTTTTCTTTTAGTAGGATTCTCATTCATTCTTATATCATATATATGTGGATAATATTTCTTCAAGTATCGACCATTGATCAATAAAAAAAAAATTCTATCTTAATTTGCTAGATGATATCACCTCCTCTAAGGACTTCTACAATTACATATTCACTTTCTCAATTAGGTGATACTTGACTAATTGGTAATACAGTAATTGGTAAAGAATATCATTGATTAAACATGTTTATTGTGTACTCTATCAACCTTGTTTCTTGTGAGTTAGCAAGAGATTCAATGGATCAACCTTACTCCATCTAAATTCTCTAACTCAATTAGTATAACAAATTGATAATATATATTGCACCTGATATCATGGAGAACCTATAAAGGGTATGATTATAGATTAAAAAAAAAAAGGAAAAGAGAGAGTCATCACCTAGTATTATAGTCACTAGAAAACCCTAACTGGTCTATAGAGTTCTAAGGTAAGGAATTGATTATACTAAATGAAAGATATCATCACCCTAAAACATCTTACCTAAGATAAGCTACATTGTAAAATTTGTTATATATTCCAATTAGTTTATTATGCTTAATCTACTGGTGGTGTATCTATAGGGTGATTATGAGTTTACTGTTGTGAGTTAAACTCTTGTTTGAAGGTTTAAGCCTAGCCATTATATGTTCTGGTTCATTTTTACCACTCCCAATTATTATCTTTTGATAATACTTGGTGAATTAACAAGTGTAAAGTTTTTTTACTTCAGATCCTAACCTATGACTAATTGTTTATCAAGTCATGTCATTGAATGACCAAAGAGCTTATGTTGGGCTCATTGAACCCAACCCAAATCCTAGAAAGGGTTTATGGATAATATCTTCATAAGGTTCATCTATCATATAACACCAAAGTTTCACTCACATTGTTTGCTGAATGAAGGCTATATGTCTGTGTCTTATCCAAGTAGTGGCCATTAGAGGTTTGTCTACTCGAAGTATGATCTAATGACATGATATACCTTTTGGACTTTGGTTTTGATAATGACCTCTTTTGAAAGTTCATTTGCCATTTAGGTGTGCTACTTTAACATTCACATTTTAATTTAACATTTATTTTTGTGGCCCCTCGTTCACATGAGTAGACCTTTTTATTCTATTGATTGAATCTTGTTTTTAAAAGATCATACTCTTATTTTGGTGAATATTGAATTTAGATGTTCTTTTCTTTAAAAATGAAAGGAAGGGTGTAACCTCTTTTTTTTAGGTTTAAGGACATGGCCTATAAAGAGTTTATGCCTTAAACTCTAAAACTGAATAACAAGATCTTTTTTTCTTTTTTTTTGGCTTTGACCCCTCTTTTTAAAACTAAAAAATGTTACTCTTTTATGATGTTTAAGGCAATGACTTATAGAGAGTCCATTTTCTTTATACACTTGTAGCGAATTACCAAATCATTTTGTGTATAAAACTTTTGAAAAAAAAAATAGACTTGTTATTTTTTGAAATATATGATGTTGGCCTAATAGGCCTTTTAATATGTGATTAGTACTTAAAAGTGCATTCTCATTAAGGTTTTATATCATCATATTGCACCAAAGTATCATTAAATTCCCTAACTAAAGCATGTTTTATAATAACAAGTCTGATAATATAAGATATCTTTAATTTATGGTAAATGTTTATTTTTAATGCAGGTATATCTCACAATTCAAAGGATTGATTGATGTGATTAACTATTGAAAGTGAAGAGACAAAAAGAGGACTAAGCTTAGAGAAGAGATACTGGTTCAATTCAAACTAGAACACCATTCGGTTATTGGATCATAACTGGAGCTGTAGACCTTGGATTTAGGTTTGCTTTATATATATGGAAAGCTAAGACTTAGACCTAAAACTTTCATGGGAGTCTAAGGCTCAATTCTGCCATTTTCAAGTTCAAATCTTAGCAACAACGGAGAAGTCAGAATCTATCCTGCACCTCAGGCACTGTTCGGTTTTCAACTCATATCTCGAGTTCTAAAAGTCCAAATGAGCTCTGGTTTTTTTTGTTGGAAAGCTGAGACAATTGCCCACAACTTTCATTAGTATAATGGGCTCTAATTCTAATGTTAGCAATGACATTTTAGCCAGCCAACAATATCAATAACCAGCCAACGATATCAATAACCAGCAGCCAACATAGTCTTCGGCCGACATCGTTATTATGATAGGAACTTGATTTGTTGTTAACATAAGCTAGCAACATGAATGTCTGATGATATTTATAAGTATGGTGTTACTTAGATAAGATGATTAATATGATCATGTTAATAATTTATAATGAGCTAATAATGATAAATCATCCGATTGGAACCTCCTTTGTGTGTGGTTTCCAGTTAAGTAATAAAAAGAATTTATATAATATTTATTTGAAATACCATTAGTGAATCCTCTAACCTTGACATCTGTTTTATCATTGTTTAATCCTGACACCAATATCACATCCTAAAACTCTCTTTAACTCCTTTTCTATTATTATTCTCTTCAAATCTTTTTCTTTATTTGTAATTTATATAGTTGACCTCCCTGTGGTTCGACCCCGGTCTTGCCGAGTTATTTATTACATTGACACTCCTACACTTGGGATAAGACATCAACTCTTTGATCGTGTCAATATGAGCTGGACCAAAACCCAATTTGATATAGGAGTGTACTATAATGGTTCTTTTGATGTTGGGCTACTTAAGTTTGGGTTGGTAATGCAAATGAGTGAGGTTCTTGTTGTTTTTATGGTCAAACTTTGAGCTTGAATTTTTATCTTCTTATTGCATGGAAAAATAATCTTATCCTACGTGGCTTTCAAGTTCAGATTATGATTTTTTTCTGATTGTCCAATCATGCATGCTTTGGAGTTTTCTATAGAATGTTATTTTTTTTAATTTTTAAGCTTTTTAAGTGTCTATTTATATTTCTAATGAGTAAAAAACATATAATAATAATAATTTGTCTAGTTTTCTATCAAAGTGATTTATTTGGGTTTTAATTATGCCATCTTTGGTGTTTCCCTAGACTTTGAGGGTTGTTCCAAGTATATAAAGTAAAATCAGATCATGTATTGAAATCTTTTAGCAAAATCTAAATTGAGAGTCTTTTGACATGGCCTTTCGGCATAATATCAAGTTTTGTATCTTTTTTATGAGTGGTGGACTTATTCCTTAATTATGTATCTCTAAAGTGGTTATTTTATTTGTATATTGAAGGTGATAAGTTTATTATCCATTTTTGTATCTTTTTGGTTTTATACCTTAGAGTGGCGAGCGAGAATTATTATTTGTGTAAGTGAACTATAACTTTGTAATTTCCATACCTTCACGATATCAAGTTGGTATTAAAGTTTTAGATTTATGACCATGTCTGTTTGTGGGTGTCGTGTGCAAGAACTCGAGAGGGATGAAATGAGAAGGCAAATGCAATAACTCTATGAGTGTATTGAACAATATGTGAATCGAGATGATGATGATAAGAATAACATTGAAATTGGCTCCACTAGCAATAATAAAGAGGATGTTAATCCTTTCCATCGTAGACCACACCATGATGCTAGTGACAGTTCTTCTTCTCAACATCAAAGGAAAAGGAACATATGACCTTATCAAGATTTTAACATGAGAGTTGATATTCTTGAATTCGAGGGGAAAATACAACTTTATGATTTCATTGATTGGCTTTAAACTGTTAAGAAGATTTTTTTTTTTCAAAGAGTATCCTAATGATAGAAAAGTGAAGTTATCAAGGATACTCTTTGAAAATATGCTTTCTTATGGTGTGAGAATCTTAAAAAGCAAAGGGCTCATGAGAGCATAAACAAGATCAAGTCTTGTGATAAGATTAAAAAGGAGCTTGAGAGGAGATTCTTGTTTGAACACTATAAGTAAGAGACTTTTTTCAAGTTTCATAATTTGAGGCAATTTAGAATGACTGTAGAAGAGCATATGATGGAATTTGAATTGCTCATGCTTAAATGTGATATTGTTAAGCCTGTAGAGTAAACAATAGCTTGATATTTGGGTGGGTTAAGAGAGGAAATTCCTAATGTGGTTCGGTTGCAACTGTAAAACCCGATAAAAAAATTAGGTAAAAAGTCGACCTATGCAATACAAGAATTAAGGAGAACAAATCGGCCTACTCTATGACGGATTTGAGAAAGGGGAAACTGGTTCTAGATTAACCAAAAGAGGAATAAGAACAAGGTAAACCACCCCCCCAAACACCCCATTATATTTATAAGTGATATAAATGTAAGGGAGAGAAAATGAGATGACTATTCCTCTCCTCTAGAAATGGCAGTAGTTATTACTACAACACACTCCTTCCTAAGAAGAAAAATGAACCTAACCAACTTGCATGTCAACTTCCTTGAGTGTTGAGTGAGAGGTGAATTAGCAAAAGGAGAGAAAACTAAAAACATTGAAGAATAAGGAGCCTAAAGGGCTGGCTGGAACAAACAGAAAGTAAAGAGGAAGAAGAAACTACTAAAACCTTTCCTAAAACTACTTAAAATCATAAGGTAAGAAAAACATTACCTTCTTCTTTGTTTCCTTGAGTCTTTAGGACAAAAGAGAGAAGGAAACCTCAAGGGAATGGCTTAGGGTTCATACACCAATTACTAAAGAGGACTAGATAGAAGAAAGATTAATGAGTATGGGGTTGAATGGGGAACATAACTCCAAAACCTTTAACAAAAGAAATGAATGATTTTGAATAAACAAACCTAGAGGGAGGGTCGGCTAGATTGGGAGGGGGTTGGACAAATTGCAAATTGATGTGATGAATGCTTGAATTGTGATCTTGTTAGAGTCTTAGCACATGTTTGAGCCAAAACAGAATTCATGTGTATGTTAATGTCTTGATTTTTACATATATGATTGAAAAAACTATGTGAAAATGAGATGAAATGATTGTATATGCAGAATTGTTATGTTGTTAGGCCCTTAGAGGCATGCTAGAGCTGAAATGGAAATCACACCATGTTAATGCCCTAATTTTTGTTCAAGTGATGGATGAACTTGTATAATTATGAATCAAGTGATTGAATGTATGAGTATGACTTCTTGTTGGGAACATAATTGTGTGATAAATGATAAAATACATGTGAAAACTTGAAAGGAATGGGCTCCCATGTTCGGCTAAAAAGGTGAAACATGGAGGGAGCCTTGTATGATAAGCACCATTAGAGAAACAAGACATAGGTTTGAAATGGAACTCTTGTATGATGTGAATTGAATATTAAATTGTGTTGATGATTTGGCATGACGAAATTGAAAACATAGAATGCAAGATCATGGCAACATTAGGTTTCGACCTTGAAATGATGGTATTGTTTTATAGCCTTGTGATACATTTGAATGTGGTTGGTTTCGGTTTGTGTTCAAATTTGTTTGGGGTGTGTTATAAAGGGGGAAAGCCTAGTGTAAACCTTACGCTTAGCCGAGGAAAAGAGTAAAACTAGAAATGACTCAATTGTCGCTATCCATTTTTGAATCGACAGCAACAAAGATTCGTTGATGAATTCTGGGTCAACAGCGACTCAATTCTTGTTGATAATTTCTGAGTCAACAGTAAATTGTTTTCGATGATGATTTCATGCGTCAACTGTGGAATTTGGTTGCGTTGACAAATTCTAGGTCGACAGCGACTCAGTTCTCGTTAATGATTTCTGAATCAACAGTAGATTGTATTCGTTGACAATTACATGCGTCAATTGTGGAATTTGGTTGCGTTGATGAATTCTGGATCGACAGCGACTCAATTTTTGTTGGCGATTTCTGAGTCAACAGTAGATTGTATTCGCTGATGATTCTATGTGTCATCTGTGGAATTTGGTTACGTTGATGAATTTTGGATCGGCACCGACTCAGTTTTCATTGACAATTTCTAAGTCAACAGTAGATTACAGCTTCGCTAATGATTCTGTGTTACCAGTGACCCAGTTATCGCTGATGAATTCTAAGTTCCATGTGTCAGTCGTGAACCAATTTCACTGATGATTCTGTGTTACTAGTGACCCAATTGTCGCTGATGAATTCTGAGTTCTATGCGACAGCCATAAACTAGTTTCACTAATGAGTCTGTGCTACCAGTGACTCAATTGTCACTGATGAATTTTGAGTTCCTTGTGTCAACCATAAACCAGTTTCGTTGATTCTATGTCACTAGCGACCCAATTATCGCTGACGAATTCTGAGTTCCATGCGTCAACCGTAAACCAGTTGTCACTGATGATTCTGTGTTACCAACGACCAAGCTTTCGCTGATGATTTTTATGTCACCAGTGACCCAGTTTTCACAGATGATTTATGTGTCACCAACGACCCAGTTTTTGCTGATGACTTTCTATGATAACAGCGACCTAGTTTTGTTGACAAACTCCATCTCAGAAATGTTTTAATTATTGTGACGATTTCATCATCAATCTAATCTAATTCACTACAAAACTTAGGAATTAAACATTAGGACATCCGTGGGTGACCCACGTTTAAAATAAAGAGAAATGTCTTCATATAATGATTTTTATTGTACGATTGTATGATATGTAGAACACTTGAATGTGAACATGTGTATTCTTGGGATATGTATGGTAATGGTTTATGTGATTGCTAGATGCGAATATGCTAATTATGATCATTTGATATGTCAAATGGTACAATCAGGATTCGACCTTTGATTGGACGAGGACATCCTACGAGAAGAACAGGTTGGTGATTTCCACCCTTTTCTAGCATAATGTTAATTCTTTGAAGTGAATTCATTACGAAAGATCTATTATTGTGTTGTAATGAATACTAAACTATTCATTGAATATTTAAATGAGTATTATGATTAGCTTCGGCTAATGGCATCTTAGAAGGATGGCCAGACTGTGTTTGATTATTAGCTTTGACTAATGACGTCCTAGAATGATGGTCGGGATGAGCATTATGATTAGATTCGGCTAATGGCATCCTAGAAGGATGGCCGGGTTGTTTTTGATGATTAACTTCGGCTAATGGCGTCCTAGAAGAATTGTCAGGATAAGCATTATGATTAGCTTTGGCTAATGGCATCCTAGAATGATGACTGGGATGAGCATTATAATTAGCTTCGGCTAATGACGTCCTAGAAGGATGGTCGGGCTGTGTTTGATGATTAGTTTCGACTAATGGTGTCTTAGAAGGATGACCAAGATGAGCATTATGATTAGCTTCGGTTAACGACATCCTAAAGTGATGGAATCCGAGATGGATGACCAGGTTCAAATATTATAATTAGTTTTGGTAATTGATGAAATAATAAGGGATATATTATATATGGAAGAAGTAATGGAAGGATCATATACATTTAGGTTATAAACGGAAAGTAATGACAATGTTATTTTAATTATCTTTTGTCATGTTTCTAATTGGTTATAATTCTTGTATTTATTTTGTATTGTTGCAGGGACGTCACACAACAAGGTGTATAGGAAATTCTGCTCCTTGAGTCCATATATTTTGAAAAGAACTATGTATTTTCATGTTTAAGTTATTATGTATTTTGTATGAACGAATGTATTAAATGTGTAATTACCGTCGACACTTTTGTATTAACTCGTAATGGTAGCAATATGTAACTATGATATAATGCAAACTTATGAGATATAATGCAAACTTATGAATATGTAAATACGATATAATGTAAACTTATGGATATGTAAATATGATGTTGTGGGTATGTGGATTGAGCACTTTCAATGAGATGTTGATTTACACAATCATATGGGTATTGTACAATACTAATGAATGGAGCCTGTCTACTAATTTTCGGAATACTATTGTGAGAAGCATTGAGAACGTAATGGCTTATAAAAAAAAAATTATCATCAATTTTGGCTTTGAAAAAACAGGATATTACAGCAACCTTATTGGACATTCAATAATGTTAGTTTGAATATGGAGAAGCAGTAGAAAAAGATTAAAAAGACTAGTTGGAAATCAACATTTAAGGAGAGCTCTTTCAATTAGGGGAGTAATTCATTCTCAAAGAGTACTACAACAGCAAAGTTTTCTATTTTTAAGGCTCTAGAGAAGAAAAGAGTTAGGGTTAGTTCTAAAGCATATGGTTCCTCAAGTCTAATTCAAAGAAGTGTTTTAAGTGTCAAAGTTATGGACATATTGCTTTTGATTGTCTAAATCACAAAATTGTTGTTATTATAGACAAAGAGATAGCCAACGAAGATGACTTGTTGAATGAATCAGATCAAGAAGATGAATTACTTATGTTGATTAAGGTGGGTTTCTTATAATTCAAAGAAACTTGGATGTTGTTCATGACAAGAGTAAAGGTTAGGTTCTTTGCAGTATTTTTTACACCCGTTACAATGTAAATAGAAAAGTTTATGATGTGATCATTGATAGTGGTGCTTGCACTAATATTGTATCTACTGATATGGTGAACAAGTTGCAACTCAAAATGGAATCACACCCTCAACCTTATAAAATGAGATAGATGGAAAATAAGCATGAATGAAAGGTAACAAATATATGTCTTTTATCATTTTCCATTGAAAAAAAGTTTTATTAAGTTTGGTGTGATATAGTATCTATGAATGCATGTCATTTGTCATTTGGTCATCCATAGAAATATGCTAGGAAAGTTCAACATGATAGCTTTAAAAATACTTATTCTTTTGTAAACAAAATGGTTTGAAGATTATATTAGGTCCTTCTAAACCAGGTCCAAACCTTTTAAAGGGGCGGAAACACTTCTAGTTACTTGTTTTGAAATGGAAAAACTTGTTGATGATGTTGATTTGGCTTTTTCTCCTATTGTTTTTTAGGGGAATATTGAAATAAATTATTTTCCCCTTGAATTATAACCTTTGCTTGATAAGTTCTTTGATGTGATTAATAAAGATATACCATATGGACTTCCTCTAATGAGAGATATTTAGTATTGTATTAATTTCATTCTGAGTGTTATACTTCTTATCAAGGCATTCTATCGAATGAGTTCTTCCGAACATGTAGAGTTACAAATGCTAGTTGATGAGTTGATTTCAAAAGGATTGGTAAGGGAAAGTAAGAGTCTATGTGTTGTGCTCGCTCTTCTTGTTCCAAAGAATGATGATTTGTGGAAAATGCGTATTGATAGCCCTTAATTGAATTAATTATACTTGTTAAAATTATGCCTAGTTGATAATTTTGGTCCTAGAATTTTTAATTTCTTCAATTACAATTAATTTCAATGCAATTACACCTTCATAAAGTTCATTTTATCTAATTAACACTTAAAAAGTCTTTGTCTAGTTAACCTTAAAAAATACTTTTAGATTTTTCTCATTTCTAATTTTTTTAAAGGTTTTCTTTTTGAAATTTTGAAACATAAATGGGTTGAAAATAGGGTATGACAATCTATGTTGTCTATGTTACATTATGGAGCCCTTCAAAGTAATTTACTATATTATCCTTGTGCAATATAACACTATGGTCATAAATTAGAGTAAATGGTGAAGTTTTTAAAGCTTTTTTAATATATATAGTTTGGAATGCCCTTAGTACTTCTGACAATGAATCTTGTCAAGTTTTAAAATTGTTTCGTACTAATTTTTTTAATGTAAGGATCAATGTTTTATTTGTTATTTCCATTTGTTCATTGATCTAGGCATATTGAGTATAATGAGTTATTTTAAATTCTTTCTCATGTGCAAATTCTTTCACATCCTCTCTAGTGTATATTATCCCTTGGTTAGTCATGAATGTTTATGAGAATCTAAACCTTTACATGATCTATTTTTTAATGAATTTGATCATAGTTTCATAATTAATTGATTGATAAGAAATAGTTTCAACCCATTTTACGAAGTAATAAATAACAACCAAAATGAAGTTATGTTTTCTTATACATGGCAGATGTATTTTGCCAATGATGCTCATTACCTAGCCTTTGAAGGGTCGTGGTTTGACTAGTGCATTAAATTTAAAATGACACCTTTTTAATTAAGAGAAACTATTTGCATGTTTAACGTCCTTTTGCATAAATAATATATACTTGGCCAATAAAATTCATGGTTCGTGATCAACCATCTTATCTTAATTCTAAATTAATAAGATCTGTAAAGTCCTTCAAAAACCTCAGTCGTGACCAATAATGCTTGCTTTGGTCCTACATATATTAGCAAAACTCTAGTTTTATCTCTCCTATTTAATACATCTTTTAGGAGAATATAATTGGTTGTTTTCATTATAAAATATCTTAAAACTTTCTATGAAGGGTATTGGAAATAGACTTTGATTTCTTGTCTCCAATCATTTTATAGTTCTAGAATAGTTGATTTATTAAGACCCTCTACATGTACTTGATAGAAATTTCCAGCAACAATTTTATCTTTATTGTTTTATGTTTTTTTTATTATAAAGTCTATTTCTTTGCTCATCATTGCATCCCTAGTGTATACCATATATGGTTGACAATAACCTATATAAGGATAATGTCACAATGATAAATAACCATTTTATATCTTGATCCATGTCCAGCCAAGTTATTAGCTTTTGTATATTTTTTCCATTAAAAAAATAGAAAATCTATCGGTAAGGTTTTTTACCATCCCATGGTATGGAGTTAGAGTATGATATTCACACTTATATTCATTAGTAATCAGGTTTATAACAGGTAATTAATCTCCTATAAATTTAGTTAACTACGATCCTAACTCTAGAAGTATTTCTAGACTTATTGTTAAGGCCTTATATTCAGCTTAATTATTTGTACAAAGAAAATCAAGCCAAAATTATAAGCTCAATCTATGACGTACTGGATAATTTATTATCACCTTTGTACCAACTTTATTCATGGTTTTAGATTCACTAAACCATAATTATTATAAAAACAAGTTTTGTTATAACAATGTTCATATCTTATTCGAGCTCATGGTTATATCAAAGCAAATGTGGTCAGCTAAGAAATCAACCAAAACTTATCATTTAACTGCTCTTTATAACATATAATGTAAATCAATTTAGATAAAGATAATATTTATTTGTCAATTTGACCTCTTAAAAAAGATTTGGACAACATATATTTTATGAAATATATGTTATAGATTACATATACATTAACCGATAGTATGTACCAGCATAACTTTATACAAGAAAAATATAAAGATATATGGACCTTTTTATTGAAGTATATTGTTCTTCTACCTTTGTAAGGACCAACTAAAATAATACGTCACTTGTTCATGTTCAACTTTATTCTTATATTTTTTTAAAAAAAAAGCAACTAGCCAACCCTTATATAATCGAAATATATAACCTTAAAGTCTTTCAAGGTCTTGATAGGTATAATGCAAGAGGTTTAGCTAGATAAGTTTTTATTTCTTAAAAGGTAGTTTGATGCATTTAAGGCTGTTAAAACTTATTTATGCTTTAATGAATTTCCTTTCAAGAGTTCAGTAAATGGCTTGATCTTTCATGTAGTGTTTAAGAGTTCATTAAATGTCTTAGTCTTTCTTGCAGTGTTTGATATGAACCTCCTTAAAAATTAATGTTACCAATAAGGCTTTATAATTACATTTTTTTTTATGGAGGATGTAATTTCATGATGGCCTTTGCTTTGTTTTTATTTACAGATGCACTATAAATCCAAAAAAATTCCCTTATTGGATAATGAAAGCATAATTCAATGGATTCATTTTGAGATTATGCATTCTTATTCATTCAAAGGAAAAATATAGATTGTTTATGTAGGTATATTTAGGTTTTAACTTCACCATAACATGATGATAACAAACCTTCATATTATGGTTAGTCATGTTATAAAAGATCAAATTCATTACTCTATAATATGCATTACAAACATTTTTAGGTCAAATAGCATCACTACCAACTTATGCATCTTTAATGTGCGAGGATATCTAAAAGTAGTTTTTAAGACAACATCTTCTATAATGGAGATCTTATTATAGTATAAATGGCTATTTATAAAATTAAGGAGCTTATTGCTAGTTGATTAATCAATTAACACATCAACCATTGATATTGGATATTTATCCTTTGAAGTTTCAAGATTAAGGTTTTTGAAATCTATATAAACTTTTAATATGTCATTCTTTGATGATAATAATATAATATAATGTTAAAAATCCACTCAACATACCTGCTTAGCTTAATGGATGAAGCCTCTAACAGCTGTTATGTTTTCTCTTTTACATGATCGATCACATATGTAGCCATTATTTTTACAGGTTTTCAGATAGACAGAAACAACATGAGAAAGACAACGAGCATAAGAACAAAAAAATCTATCAAAAAATATGTCAACACAAAACCTTTATTCCAAAATTTTATCACTAAATTCTCTTCTTTGTAATAGTCTGTCTCTTTAAAAGGTTTACAACTTCTTAAATAAATTTAAAAACAATCTAAATAAACTAGGAAATCCTAAAATAAAAGGAAAAGCAATAAGAAATCTAAAGAGAAAGAGGGAAAATAACAAAACTAGAAAGAACATCACCTTTTAGGTCTAATTTAGAGGTTTTTCGGAGCTTAGCTAGTTATAACTAGTTTATCCTCTACAAAACTAGGCCCTTAGAATCTATTGAATAAATTTAAGCGATCTAAATGTTGGATAAAAAGTTATGGGCTTTTTTATTAGGTATATCACTCTACGCAATCCAAACCTCTTTTCAGGCTTAGCCCTATTCTATCTATCGTTCCATTTCTTTTTTGGCTTGGATTGATACCATCTATTTTTCAGTAATTATCCCTGTAAGGCTACCCATATAGCCTAGTTATGGAATATTCACAATTGACTAATCAGAACCAATTATATCCCTAAGTTGAAAATAACTTTTTCTTAAGATCTAGCCATCTATCTACCTATATTGTTGTTGTTGACCACTAAAAGTGATGTAAGTTCCCCTGCACTCCATTAACCTCAAATGTGCTAGCACTTTATAGTGTTTTAACTCGTATAAAGTATACCAAGAATCAATTTCCAAAACACTAACAATCTTTATAGAACCAATACTAGCCTTTAATGGCATTTTTCATATCGTATCCTTTTTTATATCATTTTGATTTTCCATACTCTCATTATTCTTTTCTTTCTTTTTCTTCTTTATAAATTAGGATAAAAATAATATATTTTTTCTCTTGTTTGTTTTATCATCAATAATTGTTGTTTTTTCAGGGTGTCAACACTATACACTTCTTTTTTATATTGAGAATGTGTGTTACACCATCCATCATGTATGGCATTTATGTCATATTTCCATGGTTTATGTAAAAATAAATGACATGCATCCATAGACATCACATCATACCAAATACAGATATCTCTTATCTATAGAAATCAAAACAAAACAGCATTTTTCTATGATCATCTTATTATCTCAATTTGGTCAATTCAATTTGTAGGGCTTGAGGTGTTTTCTAGCTTGAGTTACAAATTTATTACCTCAACCAACACCAATTTCTCACAACTATCATTGATGATTAGATTATATACATTTTCTCTGATGGTGCAAGTTTAATAAAAAGACTAATGTATAGTCAATCCTCACCTGAATCACCCTTATATGCAAGAAAGCTTTTTTAAATGAAAAAGATATCATCATCACATTGCAAAACCTCATCTCTACCATCTGAATCATTATCACTAGTCTTCTCATCAGGTTCTTCTACCAACATATTTTTACTCAAATGACTATTTATCTCATAAGACCTAGAAATATGATGTCTCATCTCACCATATCTGAAACACCAAACTTAAAAACCAGATCCAAAACCCTAACTTGTGATTTATTTAGTTGTTGATTTAGGTTGAGTGAATGATTTCTATCCCCCCCCCCCCCCCCCAAGTGTTCCCCTTGTAGGGAGAATTGTATGATAAGTGGGGGACCTTTATACCTCAAAAGAGAGTTATAATTTTTTTAGTGTCAATTATTTGGCCTTACCATGATATATATATATATATATATATATATATATATATATATATATATATATATATATATAACTCTTTCGTGATTAGTCAAACCTAGTTTACTACATTTCCCTAATGCCAAGAAGTCTTTGTGGTTTAGAAGTAGTCATTGTTGTTTTCACCTTAAGGAATTAGTTGTTATTTATCTTCATTTTCTTTTCCAAAAATAAAATTCAACCATATTCTAATAAATTCTCAATCTCAATCTTGAAAACAACATAACTACTATATCATATCTCTATGAGTCATGCTAGTTGCAGTATATCTTCCTCTTTATTTATTCAATAGTAAAGATTGTGTGATTCTCCAATAGTTTGATTTATCCTCCTTACATCAATTTATAGAATATTTTTTATGTTCTCTTGATGTTGATGAGTTTTTTTTTGTAATTTCAATGGTTGTTTTGGTCATTTTTACTTCTTCACCAATAGGCTTGTTAGTCTCTTCTAGTTTTTGTAATGCAACAATCTTAAATGACTTTTCTTTTAGCCCTAAAATAGATATTAGTAAATGAACTTCTTTAATCTCCTTATTACAATCTACATTCACTATTGAATGTACCATTATTACTTCGTTTAAGTAGCCAATTAGGTATATTTCCCTAAATGATTTTTTTTTTGTTTATTTTGCCATCATCTATTTATATCGAGCATCATCATCTATAAAGGTATAAAATTTAAATATTTGGTTCCTATAAACTATTTTATGGCATTTCATAACTTCCCTTCTAAAATTAACTTAATGCACTTTTACTATGTAATGGCTAGTGCACTTGGTTTTCAGAGTCCTAAAATCAAAGGTATAACTTTTTTTATAAACTCTCTATGATCTTGTACTTTTATGATCAAGTCAATCAATGTTACATTTGGTTCAATTATATTGAAATGTTCATGAAAAAATGTCTCCATCTCTTATTAGCTACTAATAGAGTTAGGTGGTAGTATAAAGAACCAATAAAATGCATTTATGAACAATGATTAACCAAATAACCTAAATTTCATAAAGGGATTAGCATAACCATCACCACACTAATTAATAAACTTGTTGATATGTTCCCATGTTGACTAGTTGTCCTCTTCTGAAAATTATTTAGAGTCATAAACTATCTTGATCCCTGTGGGAATTAGATGCAACCTTTTAATACACTCAAATATGGATGACTATATAAAATCCTAGTTATACACCTAACTTCTAAAACCAATCTCCTTTTAATGTTGGGCTAACTTAACCCTATCAATTGTTTTCCTTAGTTTTTATCCTCAATATAAGCTTATGAGGCGCTCAACTACCTAGCTATAGGTTATTGTGGTTGTAGATAAGTTTGTTGTGTCATGTAATTGATTTAAGGCTACTTGTATACTTGTGGGATAAATGGTATCTTAGGAACAATCATACCCAAATTTGGTTGAGCTTGTTAAGGTACTTGAAATGTAGGCATGTGATATCTAAAATGAGGTTTATAATTTCTAAACACTCCTAATAGCGTGCTCATTATTGTGGTATATCCTAGAACTTGTCCTTGAGTGTCTAAATAAACAAAGTACAACTCTACTTCAGTTCATTTTGGATTTGAATAAGTTGTTCTAACATAGCCTATATAGTCTTATTAACTATCATAACATTATTATGATAAATCATGTTAGGTATATTTTTTATCTCGAGTTAGGTAGCCCTTAAATTTGTATTAAATAAATTCAGATTTTAAAATAATGTTCCTTCAAGAAAAATCACTACTTACTTATTACAATTTAGCCAAACTAGTTTGGCAAGATAATTGTGTCGTTAGTTCCCTAAAAAGGAAAAGTGTAAGGCTATATTGAAGGCATATAAGCACCAACATATCCATCAAAAGTTAGTTGAGGTAGCGTTCTTAACAAAGGTTAAAGCATTTTAAACTACATAGGAACATTGTGATTCTATCTAGGTATAGTTCTTTATTGATGTGGAGAATTAGATGATGAAGAGTCATCCAATGTCATGTCTAATAGAGGCTACTCCATTGACCAACATATCCATCAAAAGCATTTTATAGGTTGTTTTCTAACTTCTCGTTGCTAAAAGGATGACATTTATCAATTGTATGAACCAACTAATCAACAGTTATTATAACCATGTTTTTTTCTATGTGAGTTTTAGGATCATAACTAATTTGTTTTGTGACAACAAAATACCCATTGACATATCAATTTATTGATTTCTCAAATAATCAATTTATTGATTGATTGTTGATTATTTGATTAATATGTTACATGTTCTTCATCTCTTCGTTTCAATGAAGAGAAACTATACTTAGAAACTTAATACCTAGCAAAGGCATATAATAGTCTTGCAAGTTAAAAGAAGAGAAGGTTTACTCCAAAAACTATAAACTATGAAAAACAATAAAGAAAAAGCAAGAAAGGTAAAGAAATCTACAAAGAAAAACAATAAATAAAAGTTGCAAATTGCAATAAAAGAAAGAAAGTAATAAATTGCAAAAAGATTTTATATAAATAACTTTTATTATTAATCAATCAACATGTATTAATTTGTATGTAAGCATATATATAATCTAATTCTTTTTAAAAGAAAACTTGTATCATAATGCATAACTAGATGATTGATAAACCATACTTTATTAATATGGGCTTTGTGGTTAGAAACAAAAGATTTTGACAAGTGACAATAATTTTTATTCTTATTCGTAGAAAGACATGGTCAGAACTTTTCATAAATAGTTCTTGTGACAAAAATCCCATTTGAAATTGAAATTGTTTTTCATCAAAATTTAAAATTTATTTTTTAAAATTAATATTGTTTGTGTTTTTGAATTATTTTAATATATTGATATTAAAAATAAATTTTAAAAAAATATATATTTTTTAATACATTTCCAAAAAGATAAAAAAAAATTTAAAAAAACAACTTTTACGACTCCAAACAACCTCATAAACTTTTCAAATAAAACTATTCAAAGTTTTGATTCCAGGAGCGATTCAGATGCTAAATGAATCCAGTACAACATGCTCTCTAAATTATCAAATTGATAAACCATCCCTGAATGTTACATCAGCCCATGTGGCCCATGTGTTAGCTAATTGAATTTCAATTCACACACACCCCTCGCCTCACCTCACCTCACCTCATTTCTAATCTTCTAGAAAAGATAAATTCCTCCAACATTTCACCAATTTATTGCATTTACATGATATCTATTCACAAAAGGAGAATATAATCTATTGTTGCAACCACTGCACAGATCCTTGCATAAACAAACCCCATTTAAAAACTGTGGAAATGACCAAAAGTTGCCTGGTTTTCATTGCAGCTAGCACGCAAAGTTTAGTTTTGAAACACATGAATGCTGCAACATTAAATTTTTCATGTATTTTGATGTAATGCACATGAGCACAAAAGACAGTAACACCGAAATTGGAATGCAGAAGCACAACCCCCACAGCATGCACACAATGCTCATGCAGGCACACCCAAATATCAGATGACAGGAAAAAAAAAACGCATTTTCAAAAACAAACCAAGCAGAGAGACCATCCCTGCTACAAGCTTTAAGCAATCAAGGACAGTTCTAAAGCCAAAACCAATTCCTGGTTGTCCATCAATAATTGCACCTTAACAATACAAGGCTTGAATTAACGAGGAATAAACAAACAAAAGCTTTACAAAAAAAGTGAAGCAAACTGTCTCTTTGACGTATTGAGAAGGAAAGAAAATCATATTGATTCAGAGAAAACAGTTTCAGACAAATTGCAAAGTTTTCCATCGTCTTCTCTGTTTTCTCCTTGACTCAACTTTTAATCAGCTACAACAATCAAACCAAGTAAGAAATCTCCCTCATCTTAGCCATTCCCTGCCAGCATCTGTCTTGTAAAATATTTATGAGCAATTTTATAGAAATGCAAAATTTGTGACAGATATTAAAATCTCCCTCGTCGTAGCCACATTTTGCAGTTGAAAATTCATAAAAAGAAAGCTTAATTTCAGTTGATAATAGTTTCTTTTTCACAAAAACAAGTAATCATATTCATAATATTCAAAGGCTTTTTACAAGAAAAAATCCAACTTTTGAAAAGAAGACGTGCATAAAAGGCCTAGGATGTTTTGTGGCCAAATCCCACTAATAAAAAAGAAACTATGTAAAAACAACTTCAACGAGTACCCACCAAAAGCAAGGAAAGGTTCAACATGGCTTCAATAAATTTCCACAAAAAAGAACCAAGATATTAAAACGGATATGATCTACTGGACACTCACCAAACTAATCCCAGTTAACGTTAGTATGACCTAGTAAATACCAAATTATACAACTGTGTGGGGCTTCTCTTTTATCTTTTAAATCTCTATAGAATCGGAAACAGATTCCAGGCTTGGCTAGGGTCAGTAATGTCAAACCCTTTGCTGCTTTGGTGAAGGCAGCATTCACAACAGGAGGTAACAGTGGGAAAATTTCCACGAAGGCAAGAGCTTGACAAAACAATGACGCGTGAAGGTACAAGGCCTACAGGTCATGAACTTCTTTTCCCAAAGAAGAAGCAATGATGGTCGAGAGTCACCCCCTCCCTATCCTTGCTCATCTTTTGAAAGCCATCATCACAAAAAATTTTGGATGCCAGGTAAAGCGCCTCACCTTTCTACAAAAATTTCTTAGTTAATTTCCTTTAGATGCCTAAAGAGTGGCATGCAGAAACAGGAAAGAGAGCTGCAAAGGGTGTTCTAGATTAAGCTGAACCTAATAGACCAAATATTGCCCATTAGTGGGAAAGGTGATCTACCATTTCTCTACAAATTTGTGTATTAGGCTATGGCAACTCGAAAGAAAACAGTCAGAAAAGCCCTTGAAAGGTTGGAAAGGGAAAGGTGTCAAGGCAAACTAGGCAATGCTAGGAAGATCAAAATTGTCTATTTCTAGAACATTATCTGAGTTGTCTGAGGCCTACAGCTTTCAGACTCGAACCAGAAGGGCTTGAGAAGGCTTGGGCATGAAAACCATAGTTAGCAGAAATTTTCGCTAAATTCAATTTCCAGGAGGAGGTTTTAGGAATCATCCAATAAGATAGCAAAGCTAAGCAAGCTAGGAAGATTGAAATTGAAAAAAAAATCAATCATTAAATCACAAGAATTTGTCATTTTGATAAAATGACCACCACATCTTTAGTTCCCTCACCCAATAAAACAAAAACAGAAGAGAAAAGGTAGTAATTTGGAAAAGATAATCTTATAGCATAATAAAAATTCTAGTTAGCTATGCTATATGCATACATTAAACTAATAGAGAGTAGGATTAAAGTATACTTAGTCAACTATTCACCTATGAAGCACCTAACATTCTAAATTAATGAATTGTTTTTCAAATTTATCATGAAATACATTTAAAAGACAAAAATGAAAAGAAAGGGAAGCATTCAAAATCAAATCAAACTAAGAACAAGTTATAAGAACATTTGGGATACAAAATACTCTATAAATTAAAAATATAACAAGAAAATAAAATACCTCAATATATATTACAAATTTGCAAATGGATGATGAATCACACAGGATCAACATCCAAAAAACAGAAAAGAGGGGAATAGAAAATGACAGCATTACATACTTTGCCACTTATGCAACCAATAAATATTCCTGGCACCATAAGCTGAACCACAAAATAATTTGGTATAAAAAATCAGGACGTGCAATGCATTGGTTACAAGGATGAGAATGAACAGCAAAGAGAGCTACTTGAGGTGAATCCCCTCTGGCATAGGTGTTGAAGTGTAGATGCTTGGCATTATTCCAAGCAATGGCCCCTTAAAAATTTAATCTAACTAGTACATCAAATTTAGAATATGTTTATTTTTTCTAAAATAAGCTAAAGGTAACTAATGATTCATTCAATCTGTCCAGTTAGAGATTTTGAATGAACAAGATCGATTTGAAGTAAATAAAAAAACACTTTACCATTCATGTAAAATAGATTGACATGATTAGACAAGACCTAACTTGGCCATCATGCAATTCAAATCACATCCATGGTCATGCTATGCATTGCAGCTTATGTTACAAGACTTGGAGATCAGTGTTCAATAGGGGTGAGTGTCCCAACACTGTTCCCATGTTGAATCGGCTATTTTCAAAAATCACAATTGATTTTTCAGTAATATTCACTGTTCAATTGGAGAACCCATTATTGTGGTACCTGATATCTGAAACAGATGCTCTAGGACCAAGTGAAGAAAAACAAAGGTAATGACACAAGAAATGAATATTAGCATAGGAGAAGGAAACCAAAGGCAATCAGTCCAAACTTGATATAGATGAAACATATTGAGTGTTAAGAAACCCAGCTGATTTTCCCTTCAACTTCCAAAAGAAACCCAATGGTCTTACCTTAAAATATGAGAAATGTAGTGAATAAACAACGGGGATCGCAGGAAGGAAAGGTATGTAAAAATAACATACCAAGAAAGAAGCTCAGACACTGCATACCACACTCATCAAGCCAAATTAACTGGTATGACTCGAAAACTCCAAAAATTCATTAAACAAACATGCATTTTATATAACTTTGGATCAGAAATCCTAGCTTAGGCAGAAATCATAAACAATTGCTAACTAAAAACACTGGAATCAAACATGAGAAGTGATTGAGGAATTTACAGTCAAAAACAAACTTGAAAGGCAAGTGCAGATGATATAAAAGAGCGAAAGACAATAGACGAACCTTATATACCAGAACAAAAGGATGTCGCAATGGAAGGATCTTATATTACTAGCAGATGCAAAAGCAAAGGCAAGAAGAAACAGAAGAATCAGCTTGCGTCAAAGTCTTTCTGGGAAGGACTGCCACATGTTCAAAATTACCAGAAAGGATAAATAAAAAAAGGAAACATACAGCATGACATCTAGGGAGCTTTCCATCTTCTAATGAGACAATCATACTTGTCTCTTCCGTGTCTACCTGTTTTATCAAAAGAGTCCTTCAACTTCTTCATAGTTGATTCATATATATTTATTCTTCTATCAAGCATATCTTCTGCAAACCGCCTCACCTGTGACATCCTTCCTAAATTACAAAACCCAATGAGAAGTGCATTTGCACTTCCATCAAGAGGCCAGACATGGTTCTCAACTATGTAGTTCCAAATCTCAATTGCCATTTCAGGGTCACCACCATCAATCAATGTCATAATGGCTGCAGAGCAATCAAAATGTGTTGGAGGGCTTTCGTTTTTTATCATCTCGTAGAAGAATTTGCCTACTCGGTGAACTTTCTTGTTCTTGATCAAACATCGGAAAATTAGGTTGAAGGTCAAAAAATCTGGGAAAGCTCCATTGAAAACCATCTCATCAAGCAACCGAAATGCATTGTCAACATCATTGTTGTTGCAATGCAAGCCAATCATTGCATTATACATGATCAAATTAGGCAACAAACCACTACCCACCATTATATCCCACAGAGGGATGGCATGGGTAGAATCATTCTGCTTAACAAGCATATCAAGAGCATTTGAGAAAAATTTCAAACCTGGCAAGCAATTCTTCCCCTTCATCACCCGAAGGAACTTGACAGCTTCATCTGCTTGCGACCCACGAACAAGTGTTGTCAAAAAAGAATCATATGCTGACATATTCTCTGGACTCCATCCAACTTTAATCACCATCTCACCAAATGTAGTCTTGGCTTTGGCCACGTCGCCTTCTTTCTCCCATCCTTCCAACAAAATAGCAAAAGTATCCGCATTGGGGGGGATTTTCAGCTTAATTTTGTCGAAAAATTCCAACGCCTTTGCTGTCTGATTTTCCTCGTGGCAAATGGCGGTCAAAAGCGAATTCACCACGACAACATCTTGCTGAACACCATATTTATCCATAACATAAAAACTCATTATAGCCTCATTAAACTTACCAGCCATACAGTAGCTTCCAAAAACAGAAACAAAAGTTGCCATTGACAACATATCTTCTTGCTTCATCGTACGAACTGCATCCCACATGGGCTCATACATCCAGTTCTTGCCTAGTAAGTCCACCATCAAATTCCAGGCGTATGAGGTCAGCTTGTGGGTCCGGCCAGCCCAGCGAAAGAATGCGATTGCAGAAGTGGCATTTTCGTGGCAAAGTTTGAGGACTTCATGCACAATATCATGAGTGGGTGGGATTCCAGTGGAAGAGAGTGCAGATTCAATATCATGAGATGAGGGTCTTGTTATGATTTCAAAGAGAAGTCTAGCTGATGGGGAAATATCCTGAGAGTCGAAGCTTGATTCAAACTGAGGTTTTGAGGTTTTGCGGTTAGTGTTTACAGCCGCAGCCTCCATAGTTATTGGGGTTTGGTTTTTTTTTTTACAGAGAGGAGAGGCTGTTTCAGTCTAGAAATAAATAATGGCAAAAATAAACGAAATTTCCAATTCTTGATTGTTGTTTTCTGTGTTGAAAGAATCAAACAATATACAAAAATCAATGCTTCAAACAGTTCATTACTACTATTTCTAATCTTAAAACTCTGCTTCTTCATAATAATAAACATACATGGATAGAGAGAAAACCTGAAGGGTTGACGACTGCTGAAGAGAGAGAGGTCAGTAAGGGAGGCCTCACGCCCGGCCAAACTCAGGCCCCCATTGGAGTTTATTTATAGAGTGAATTATGCTTTAGTACCTAAACTCATGGATCAATTCATTTTTCTCGCCCTCCTTTGTTGGCTGGCATATTATCCTCGCAAATTAGCATCCGTCTCTCTTCCTTTTTCACATTAACCATCAACCATAGCCATATATAAAACTCATAACCATTATTCATGAACTTGTTAATTGATTATTCATGTGTGATAAAAAATTTCAAAAGAACAAAGAATCCAAATTTGTGAATCTCTCACAAAGATTTGTCAAGTTCTTAAGTTGCTTTCTCATCTTTTATCCAAATCAAGCAATCTATGTATAGGTTTAGTTGAAGCTGACTAGATTTGATTTTTTATAGGTAGATGTTTTCATTGGAAAGAAACATATTATATATACAAATTAAAAATTAAGAGTTCAATTAAAAAAAACACCTTAACAAAAAAAATGATAAAAATAATAAAATCAAAATTAAAAGGACTGAATTTGAAATACCAATAAAAATAAGGATCATGGTGTTTTTTTACGGTGGAAGAAATAAACATAAGGAAGAAAAGAAACAATCAACGGCGATAAACCGATCATTTTTAACTTGCACTCGCCACTTATCATGAAAGAGAAAATGATGAGGCATCAAATGAGATGGCAGAAGGACATTTTTCACCACAGGTAGTTGTCGCATGCATCGCCTAAAATGTGCGATGGCTCTCACACATCAGCAATTTTTTCAAAATAAAAAAAAACTATTTAAATGTTAAATTACACTACTACCCTCAATCAAACAAAAAATTAACAAAAAAAAAAGTAAAAGATCGTAATACCCCTAATCTCAATAAAGTAAATTTTCTAGATCCAAGAGTATATATGTAATTCTACTATGCACTTAAAATTAAAAAAAAATACCTATATACTCCCACGCAAAACTTTTGGTTTTTTTTTACTCCCAAGGGTGCTTTTGTTATATTACAATTAATTTAAAAATTAAAAATATTAAAATGCCCTTAAACAAATAATTTAGGACTATCATACCATTTGAAAATACCAAAATACTCATAAATCAAAAGCAAACTATTTTTTTCCAAGGCCATAGACGTTAGTCCAATAGTGAACTGAGTTTATGGCCACAAAAAATGAATTACTCATCAATTTTGATATATTTGTATTAATAAAGCTTTTTTTACTTATCTCTATGTATTTGATGAATGTGACATTATTTAAGGGGTACACCAAAAAAATGTACGTTGTATCGATGTACGCGCATCCTATCAATGTTTATTTTTTAAAACGTCAAACATGAGTTGATAAGGGAATATAGGAAAAACTAAAACGAAAGAACATAAATGAGACATGAATAATTAATATACAAGGTTGCGTAAAACATTAACAAAAAAAGAAACCCCTCAAAGATATGGTAAAAGTGTTGTAATTAAAGGTGTGAGTTACTTTTGATTGGAATAGTAAAATTATATCTTTGTCCTTCAAAAAAAAAAAAGGTATAATGTTTCAATTCTTTTCTCCCTCTTCATCATGCACATTAGCCAACACCACTAACAATAGCATAGCAACCACAGCCACCATGAACCTAGCCTTTACTTCTTTCTCCTCCAGACTCATGCCATTATTTATCTCTCTATGCTTGTAGCCTCTTTTTCTCCATTTTTCAACCTATCAAACACCTTACATCTTTTTTTATACCAAAATTAGCCCTTTCACTAACAACCCAGCCATACCACAACCACTATCAACATCGTTAACCCTTTCTAGCACTGATGAATAGCCAAAACTGTGAGATAGAAAGAGAGAAAAAGAGAGAAGAAATAAGCTGAAACTTCAAGTGATTTAATCTTCTTCTTCAAATGGTTGTAAGACTCACCACTAGTATAGAAATGAAGATAAAAAGGATGTGTGCCCAATCAAGTGGATCACATACAACAACCCTCACCAAAGCTTGGATCCATGCACCGATAGCTTCCTCGACATGCCATCGCATGCTAGTCTCACACCAACATTGTCCACCTATTACTCTAGTAACTTTTAGGCTATCACAACGACTCCAAAAGGTTAATTTCAAACCCTAAATGTATTTTTGAACAATTTAAACATGTTATTGAATATTGCATTTGTTATTTTTGATATTTTTTTATTGATTGTTAATTTATTGTGGATGATTATTGTGAAATAAAAGTTGGGGTTCATACTGCTATGAAGCAACTCGAAGGTATGATGTCGCCAGTAATTTATTTTTCAAGGTGGAATAGGGTTGGAATCAATACCATGCAATAAGGTTAGGAGGATTAGGTTGCAATAGATTTATCTGAAGTGTAATAGTTATGTCTCAATATGAAATTTGACGTGTTGATGTTGTTTTTGAATTATTAAGTTACGTGTGAATGTTGTTTTTGAATTGTCACGATGGTTATGGATGTTGTTTTTGAATTGTTATGTTAGGAGTTGATGTCATTTTTAATTTGTTATATTATGTGTTGATGGCTTTACAACACCATTTCATTGTGAATATTTATTTTTAAAAAAACAAAGAGTAAAAATTACGTCTACGAGTTTTCATAAAGTCTTTTTTTATAATTAGTGATGTTTTGATTAAACTTGATTTAAAAATTTAGGTTGATAAGCCCTCTTTTTAGAGACTGATGTACACCTAGGATGATGCTTTTAACCCTAAAATATGTTTGATAATAAATCAATGAGTTTTCATCAAAATCTTACCAAGTTGACAACATTTTACTTGGTTTCTTTTCTCCTTTTTTACCATCCACACCAGCCAACATCATCGACGGCAGCATACCCACCACAACCACCACAAACCTGGCCTTTACTTCTCTCTCCTCTAGACCTAAGTCGTTGGTTCTGTCTCTATGCTTTTAGCCTTTTTGTCTTCATTTTATAGCCAATCGAACTTTTTTATCTCCTTTCTTTTTTATACCAAAATCAGCCCTTTTATTGATAAACCAGCCATACCATAGCCGCCACCAATTTCGTCAACCCTTTTTAGCACCGACAAACATCCAAACCCGAAAGGAAGAGAGAGAAACCAAGAGAAAGAAAAAGAAAGAGGAAAGAAACTGAAACTTTAAGTGATTTAATCTTTTTCTACAAGTGGTTATGAGGCTCACCACTTGTGTAGATAGGAAGACAAAGAGAAGGCGCACTAAATCAAGTCGATCATATACGACAACCCTCATCAAAGCTTGGATCCATGCATCGATAGCTTCCTCAACATCCCAATTGCATGTTGGTCACACACTAACACTATCCGCTCATTGTTCTAGTAGCTTATAGGCTATCACAACAACTACAAAAAGTTTATTTTGAACCCTAGTTAAATCTTTGAGCAATTTTAACATGTTATTGAATATTAGATTTGATTTTTATTTTATTTTTTTATTGATTGCTAATTTATTGTGGATGATTGTTGTGAAATAAAGGTTGGTGTTCACACTTTTATATGGCAACTGGCAACTCAAGGGTATGATGTCGCGATAATTTATTTTTCAAGGTGCAATAAGGTTGGAATCAATACCTTGCGCTAGGGTTGGGAGGATTAGGTTGCAATAGTTTTATCTAAGGTGTAATAGTCTGGTCTTTATGTGAAATTTAATGTGTGTTGATGTTGTTTTTGAATTGTTAAGTGGTGTATGGATGTTGTTTTTGAATTGTCAAATGGGTTGTGGATGTTATTTTATATTTGTTATATAAGGAGTTGATGTCATTTTTAATTTGTTATATTACGTGTCGATGGCTTTAATACACAATTTCATTATGAATATTTATTTTTTAAGAATAAAGAAAAAAATACATCTATGAGTTTTCATCAAATTTTTTATATAAAAAAAATGGCGATGTTTTTATTAAACTTGGTTTTAATGGTTAGGTCGATGTGCCTCTTTTAGGGATCGACATACAACTAGGACGATGATTTTAACCCTAAAATATGTTTGATAATAAATCAATGAGTTTTCATCAAAATTTCACCAAATTGACAACATTTTGACTAAACTTGGTTTTAATAGTTACGTCAACAACTCTTCTAGTTCTAGGGATCAACATAGATCTAACACATAATTTATAAACTTAAAATGAGTCAAAAAATACATCAATGATTTTTTCTTAGGTTTTCATCAAGTCGGCGATGTTTTGATTGAATTTGGATTTACTAGTTAGGTCAATGAGTCTCTTAGTTTTAAGGACCAACATGGATCTAGTATGGCTTTTTGTTTACTAAAAACAAAAAATTAAGAAACAAAAAAAAATTCATCGAGTTACGAGACTCCTAATTCAAAGCCCGATGCTAACTCGACAAACATCCATTGACAATAAACTACTCTTAAATAAGCTAAATAGTGTGTGCAAAAAAATTTAAAGAAAACACATAGTTAAGGTAACATTTGTTTGAATTGATATGGTAAGAGTGATTTTTATCTTTCTTTAGGCTTAACTAGCCTCTTACTTGAATCTCTAGTACCAATGAATACTTTAGGGTTTTTAGTCTTTTTAAAGAGTTGGGTAATGACTTCATTTTCCATAATTCTCTTTTAATTTGAGAGGTCTTATTAATGTCAAGCATTGACATGCTAGATCATTTATTAGCATATAAAAGAAAGGTTGAGTGAGCATACAACAAACATATTCAATTAAAGAATTTCTTAGTTGGTGATTTGGTATGAAAAGCCAATCTAATAATTGGCTATAAAGATTTAAGATTTGGCAAATGGCCCCTCAACTAGGAAGGATCATACATTATTTACAAAGTTCTTAAATGTGGTGTCAATCATCTAATGAATTAGGATAAGGAGATGTGTTATTGATTGATCAACAGGAAAAAAATAAAAGTATTACCCTTTCATAAAGACAATACTAAAAGATGGTGCTTCTAAAGAGATGACATGGTCAATATGAAGATCATAAAGATGACATAACTCCAGATTTATACTAACTTTAGGATTGGTAGTTAGTTTTAGTTCTATAAACAAGCTTGAATTTATGTTTCTCCACTTATAACCAGAATTTAAGTTATTATTTAAATACAATTAGTCAATAGGAATGAACATTATTATTTAAAAAACTAAAAGAATAACTTAATATGAATTAATCAAAAGGAAATTTCATTAAATAAAACATTTATTACAATAAGAATTGTTCAATATGGAAAACTATTGTTTATTCTATCTTTTATCGTTTCCTAAGTTAATCTAACATTATAAAAATCACTTTAGTCTTTTTTCCTCATTGCCCTTTATTACCTAAGAAGTGATAACATAAATCTTATTGAATCTTGTAGAGAGATGGGTTTTTTAGGGTGACTTCTAACCCTAGTCTCTTCAAGATTCATATTAGTTTTAGCCTTAGAAAGATCTTTCTTAGTCTTAAGCCAATTCTTCCTTCAAACAAGCTATCTTAACCTTTTAGGATTGGAGTTGTGCTAAGGCATCATTGAGAAACTAGCAAGCTTATTAGACTATCAAATACTAAATATCTTGAGGCAACCTTCAGATGAAAAAAAAAATTCATGAACAACTTTATAACTATAAACTTTATTGTAGATTCTTTAGTGCTAGAAAGGGGATTGATACTTATATATAGCTACACTAAAGCTTTGCGTATATTATGATCTAATATACAAAGATTATTAAGAAATGATTCCTTTTAAATGCTACACTAAGAGATTAATGGTGGCTCAATCTCCTAAAACACTATATCCTAGGGCAAGTAGGCTAGGACCTCTATGACATTGGTAAGCGAACTTTTCTTTAATTTGGTGTCTTTATTAGGCTCTAATTTAATAGAAGAAATTTTCATTGGTAAAGGGGACAAAACTTGAGAAAATAGATTATCTAAAGCTCTCTGATCACACAATATGTGAAAGTATCTATTAACATTAAAATTATAAAAGATTATGACTTAAGTTAATAATACAAACTTACACTTTATCTTAAAGAAAGAGCTATTGTGGCTAGTTAGCCTGATATAGCAACTTCTTCTTAAATAGGAGTATAATGTCATTAATCTATTACTCATGGGAAGAGGGGAGATTTCACCTTTTATAGACTCTTTAAGAATGTTAGTTATTTGATTATTTAAAATTGGACCAACTATTGGTATGAGCTCCTTTTCTTCTAGGTTACATTCCACTCGTCCGTATGTATTTTATACCATAAAAGCAAGAAGAGAAGACCACTTATTAAATCATTAAATTGTGAGACTTCTAAGATATTGGGAGCAATTGTGTTAGGATTCTAATTCCTTTCACTTTCTTATTCACTACTATTCTCTTTTAAATTGAAAACGTATTTTCTCAACATAGCATCAACCCTGTAAAAAAAAAGCTTATATTAAGATGCATTCCCTTTAACAAAAAAAAAGGTATGTACCCTAAGAGATTTTATTATCGAGGGCTTGAACGATTTAGCTTTAGTAACAAGTGGGTTTTTTTACTCTAGTATCACCATGGAAAAATCATCTTGTTTAGGAATGGAAAGTTATAGGTGATGAAGTATACTTAGGTTTAGTAAAAGCATGTAGTCAAAGGGTTTCTTTCCATATCAATAAGGGATGGTTGAGATTCTTTAGGAATCATTACAGTAGAAGGTGACACATTTTTTAATGAAAAAGTAACACTCAATTAAAGATGTTTAGCATAACAAACTTTTATTATTATCATCTATGTAATAGGAATAAGAGGAGAATATGCAACAAGAAAAACTAATTGTTATAACAAATAAAGAAATATAGTAAGACAAAGTTTAAATAGTATATCAGTGCTGAGATAATTTGATTAAAGAACTTTATCCTAGGTCTAATCCTAAAACTAATAATATGAACTTCATCCCTTTTTTTCTTTATCAAATGATGGAAGATTTTAAGGCATAATAGGATTAATTGTCTGTTAAGGTTGGGGATGAATAACAAGGTGAGGAACTGCACCAAAAAGATATAATAAAACCATAAAATAAATAAAAAATTAAAATTAAAGCAATTAAAGACAAATGCTCTTACCTAAAGCTTCATGTGTATGCCTTTTACTTGATCTTGTAATTGGGCTTTCAAAGATCTTCCCTTACCTTACAGCTTTTTTTTTCCAAAAAAAAACCTTATTGCCACATCCTCTAATGAAGTATTATACATGAGGTCTAAGGTCTTCTTGTATATATAAAAAAAAGAACCTTAATTGAAAACTCATAGTTAATGAGAAGTTCTTTACTTAAAAGTACGTGAAATAAAACTTTATTGCTAAGTCACTTCATTAACTTGATCTAGACTATTGAAAGTACGTGAAATAAAACTTTTCTTATTGAATTTATTATAAAAAGGTTGTTTTTTATGTGAATGTATGTAAATTAAATGAAATTAACATGAAATGAATGAGGGAACTCTTGGTTCCTTAAGGTCATGCTTCCGGCCAATTATGTATCAAAGGGGGGATGTTTAATTTGACATATCTAGCTTGATGACGTGTGTTTAATTGTGTCAAAATGAGAAAAAAAAAATACATGTTGAAATAGCAAGGATTCTGTTTAGAAGCATATTGTTCGAAAAGTTAGTAAAATCGGTAAAAACTATTTTGATGTCTAGAGGGAAGATTGAAATAAATAGAGTAAATTGACTCTTAAAATATATTTTTGACAATCTTATATGGTATGTGATATGGATAGGGATTGAGATAAAAGAGGGAAAGTTGAATTATGGATGTTGTGTGTAAATGGAAAGGTTGACAAATCTGGACAGATTCATCTCCTACCTTTCAGAGAGAATTCGAGTAGGAGGATGAGGGAATTAAGATCGGGTTCCCTCATAGGAATTGTATTTTTGGATGTTGACTAACTAAGAAAATTGATCTTACTCAATTTGGAGCTATATAACTCCAGTTATGAATCACCAACCGAGACTGGGTCATGACAGACCCTATAGGGCAGTAGGTCTAATTCGTTGATGAGTAATTTCGAGTGTCTTGGGGGAAAAATTGGGTTCTCCTTCCTTTAGGGCACTTGTAGCCTCATGTCTTAGCTTTTCAACGAGACCAATCTTGCTTGAAACGAAGTCCTAGAGCTTCGGATATAGTCAGAAATTTAAGGAGAGGTCGATATGCGACCTCTGCTGGAAAATTCAGAAAGTCGCTAAAACGACTATCTAGACGCGCTAAGGGTGAAAATTGGATCATTTCCCTCAAGAAACATGTGATATTACATCTTAGCTTCCAAAAGAAATGAGTCATACTAAAAATGGAAACATGTAATGATAACTATGGTTAGACAAAGAATGACAATATTAATGAGTGAAATGAGAAAAAAAAAAAAAAAGAAGTAAAATATAAAGAAAGGAATAATTGAAAGAAAAATCTATATTGGCTATTAATATGGTTATTATGGAATGTATCCTTAAATGAGGATAATTTATGAGATATACATGTGATTACAGGAGGAACCATAGGCATGGTGCAGCAGCAGCAGCAGCAGCAACAGGGGAGCACGAAAAGGGTTTCTACTGTAGGTAGGTGATCCACACTTATGCTTTCTAATTAAATTTCATGATTTAATATGTTATTGATGTGAAATGTGAATTAGCAAATGTTGGATATCATATGAAAGAATGAAAGTTTGCATCATTATGTTGTTACTTCGGATAGTATCCCAAATGTATATGTGTTCAAGGTGAATGATCTTTTGTGTGAATTACCAAGAAATGGAAGTATCGCTGGCATAGAAAATATGAGAAGTGTGATATGTGGCATGAACTAGCATTCATTTAATGTATGTTAGGATCTCAAGTAAAGGGATTACCATATAACGATGTTTATGACGCATGGACTAGCATACATTTAGTGTATGTTAGGATCCCGAGTAAGGGGATCACCATGTATCAATGCCTATATGGCATCGACTAGCATACATTTAGTGTGTTAGGATCCTAGGTAAGGGGATCATCATGATCGACCAACATACATTTAGTGTATGTTAAGGTCCCAGGTAAGGGATCGTCATGCATCGATGCCTACAGGGTGATGATGATACCGATGTAATTGGTATCGGTAATGTGTTAGGCAGAAATAGTTGTGGTTGATTTTATGGAATCTTGAATAGAAGTTGAAAATGAAAGGTGAAACAATTTTAGTAGTTGAATGAGAAAGTCTCAATGAAAAACAAAAATGAAAAAGTGAATAGAATATGAATACATGTTTTTTTAAAATTGTTGGATATTTATGTTACTATACTTATTGTGATATTCATGTTTTAAATAATATGTATTTTGTTTTAGGACCATCGCATGCACGACAAGAGTATATCCTAGCTTTTGCTCACTTTTTGTTATCTAGTTATAGGGAGTATATCCTTGTATTTTGTAATATTAAAACATTTATATAACTTAATTTGTATAATTACTGTTTAAACTTGAATAGATGAACTTAACTATGTAATTCATACAATCATGTTCCATGTATGCATGTATATCTCATTTATTCTTCTATAATGATAATTGTTGTTCAATATATGTTATAAATATTGTAGTTGTGATGATGATGATAATGATGATGTTTGTGGGATTGAGACCCATGATAATTGGGTCATGATTGAGTTATGAGATGTGGGATATTAGAAGTGTAAACATATTATATGTCGATAACAAGTTATATTTCGGTAGATTTTTATATGAAAACTATATAAAAAAATACTCTGTTTTCCATTTGATATATGATTGGTGTTTTATTCCGTATAAGGGGATGTTGCATATACCCTCATGTATACAAAATAAAAAATAAATATGATGCTAAAAATTAGGTTTTAGAACGGTTAGGATTTAATCCGATAAGTTAGAATCTTCCTCACGAAAAGAGATCTGCCTTGAACCTTAAATGAGACCAACGAATAGAAATGCGGTTAAAAAGAAACGCGGTTAAGAATAACAATCAATCAACAATGTAGTTTACCTTAGATAGGGTGCACTGGGCGTGATACATCTTCCCCCTGCACAACTAGTTCTCTTACCTAGACTCTCGCAGATCATAGATTCTCTAGTGACCATAATACTAAATGGTGACTCCCTCAAATCATAACTATATGATTAAACCCAAAACACACTTCAATCTAGGAGGCGGGAGGCGGCTCCACCATTCGATGTCGTGCACGCCACGACAAGACAATGACTCCACTAAGGACTTGTCTTGTTGGACTAAACTTTATATATTTGATTGTTTGCTTGTTTATTTTTATTGGTCTATATCATTTAATTTTAGCATGCATTTGTTTTACATACTACTCATGCATAAACACATCGGGTATGAATTAATATCTTCATGCATTTTAATTTTGAGAATAACCAATTCTAGGTTATGTGAGGAGTAACGATCTACCTCATGACTTTTAGTCAGAGTTCAGATTTGTAAAATATCCAACTATAAACTAAGCATTTACTTGGTAATGACGGTCATATGATGCTCCAATCATTCCTTGTAACTCTTATATTGCATTCACGAAAGGCAATCACTAAGTAAATCATAAATCTTTTTTAGACTATGTCTAAGATAATACAAGTAATTAGAGGGAATCACCTAGGACCAAGATTAAGAAATTACCACACATAAAAACTACTACTTTTTTTTAAATAAAAATAGCTCAAACCTTTTTTTTGTTTGTACTCAATATGTATGAGATTTAATCAAAATGAAGACCACGGATTTTTACCTATATACAATGAAGAAGTCATGAATTAGCTAACAAGTTAACCCAGATTATTTACAAAATAGATTTTTTAAAATAAGTTTTTATTAATAAAAATATATATATATTATTTTAACTTCTATAAAATCAAGACTTAAAAATACAATTATATATAAAATTCTGTGAAAAAGGGCTAAAAAATCTAGGAGGATTAATTATCCTGCTAGAATACCAAAGCCAAGATACAAAACACAGGCAAGGACCTCTATTAGCTCAGTGTTTGCCCCTTTTTTTTTTGTTATTTCTTCTGATTAATAGTAGTTCTATTCAAAATACAACTTGAAGCAGCAAATGCCCAAAAAGGATTCGGTTATCATTATGATTCACTCACCTAATGTCATGAAAACAAAAACTGGCGAACAAAAAACTCGACACAGGAGAAAATATCATAAAGCATCATCATGTGCAGCCACCAGACTCATTTAGGCGAAAAGAGAAACCATGGCCTCTTAGCAGGCAGAGGAAATCCAGTCATTTGTCAGCATAGCACATTGACTTGACTGGGATAGAAAATTTAATCAAATCGGTGCCACCTTGACCAGGATTATAAATTAATCCGTGCGATGCCTACAGCAAATAAAATTAAAAAACCAGTCAATACCAGGCAGGCCGAAAAAGAGTCGAGTATCTACACTTGCTGCAACATAGAATACAAGAAATTTGACCTGTGTCAATTGTTACATCAATCATCCAGGTAATAATATGACCCGGCAGTTTTCTGCTCCCTGTCCTTGGTCGAGTCCAATTTGTTGATTCTTGGCCGGAAATTAGTGGGGTCTCGTCTAAATGTGATATCCAGATGCTGCATCAGAGTAAGAGAAGAGTGAATGGGAGAGAGATGAAAGCATGCCTAAAAGAATATACATGTGTCAAATATAGGACAATACAGATTACTCAAGCAACTGTGAACTGTTCAGGTAAGCTTGGTTTGATTTCATCTCAATCATAACTAGTAAGAATAGAAACAGGCACCACACTAGGGGACATCATAAATGGATCATTATGGATTTATAACTGAATCTACAATGACTTGGTCTCTTCACTAATGTTTTCATCTTTCTTTACCTTTTGTCTCCTTAATGCATGAAGAATAGGGATGAGAATACTGGACTTACAGACAAGAAGAGATTCATCCCAGTCAACAATGACTGAGGAGAATTTGCTGTACAATCCACAGAAGGCTGTCCCTCGTACACAATAACTCTATCAGCCAGGTATGTTGCCATTATAAAATCATGCTCCACCACAAATGCAGTCTTCTTTGCATGTAGGATAAACCTCTTGATGACTTTTGAAGCAACAATACGCTGCTCAGAATCAAGATACGCACTTGGTTCATCTATCAAATAAATGTCTGCTGGCTACATCAAGAAAACCACACACCAGACCATATTTAGCAACCTTGACTATATTAAAATGCAATCTTGAAGAATGCTGAATAGCAAGCCATTCAATCCAAGATGTCCAACTGAAGGGACTAAATTGCCTGATATAGTAAGGTAAAACAGAGGAAGAAAGCAATCAACACATCATTAATCATCAACGAATTGTCAAGGCATTTTGACTGACATGAATTTTGAACACATTAACCTCTCAAAAATCAGAATCTATAAAACCACTATTTAACAAACTTGTGCACTACATGTAAAAACTCAATCATGTCACAGGACTGCTCAACACATGAAACGGAGGGGCTAAAAAACAAAAGGATACTTTAAGAGAACAGCATCATGAATTAAAGCATAAACAAAACAAATCCAAGAGTCTTATCTTCATTCACGGATATAAATGATTAGTAGACCTGATAAAATTTCTTTACCTTTCCAAGGCATAGACATAATGCAACTCTTTGCAACTCTCCACCAGATAGATTTACAACTTCTTGATCCATCAGTTGCTCAATAAGAAGTGGTTTCATGACATCTGAAACAAACTGAGGATGCATATACGAATCACGTATCTTTGAATGCAGTAACTGTCTGACACTGTGTTGAAACTTGGGGCTTATCTTCTGGGGTTTGTAAGAAACATTGAACTCAGGTATCTCAGTTTCAGAATCTTCTATAGTATCAGGTTTCAGCAAACCAGCCTGCACGTTTTGCCAACAAAATAATTTATTAAACACACAGAAGATCATGTTGTAGATAGAGAAAGGGAGATTGATGAGTGGAGAGAATACCAGCATGCGGATAAATGTTGTCTTCCCTGTCCCATTCTCACCAAGCATTACTACAATCTGAGAGTCAGTAAATTCACCCTCAACAACACTAAGCTTGAAATTGCCCTGAGTTTTACTCATGGTTGGGTATTTGTATCGTGCATATGTTTGAATCTCCTCAGCATTATCCTGTGGAGTCTCAGCAACCTGGGAAAAGCAACAAAAAAAAATTAATGACAGAAAAATAATACAATGAAGGAAAGTAAATGTGTAGAGGATTTAAAATACCTTGAAGGTTAAAGATTCATCCCGGAATCGTAGGTTTTCTGTAGGAACAAACCCAGACAAAAATATATTGATACCTTCTCTCACAGAAAAGGGAAGGGTTACTACTCCATACGCACCCGGTTTCCCGTACAAGCAGCAAATGAAGTCAGATAAATAATCCAGGACACTAAGATCATGCTCCACCACAATAACATAGCTGAAGTGAAAGCACAGTCTTAGTAACCTAAATCCTCAGTACAAAGTGCAAAGCAAAGCTAACAACAAGAAAAGAATGGAGTCAAACCTGTTGGCCCTGAGCAAAGATCGGATAACTTGGGCAGCTTTAAGCCTCTGCTTGACATCAAGATAACTTGAAGGTTCATCAAACATATATATCTCTGCATTCTGTATTGCAACAACAGCAATAGCAAATCTTTGGAGCTCTCCACCTGATAAATCCCCCACATTACGATCTATAACCTGGTTCAGATCAAGATCACGACAAAGTTCTGCCTTCCTGTGGCTCTCATCTTTTTGGTCAAGCACTTGCCCAACATTGCCTTGAACTGCTCTTGGAATGTGGTCAACGTATTGAGGCTTTATGATGGCCTAGGTATGAAACAAGAATGATTTTAGTAGGAAGACACAAAAAGTAAACTAAAGGCAAGTATATCAAAGAAGAGGCATGACAAAAACAATCAGGATGTGAAAACACAAGTATAAACCTGAACATGATTTTTCATGTTGATTTTACATCATAACCTGTCAAATACATTCTTTAAGAAAACATCATTTCATGATTGTTTCCATAAAGCATTTTTTCAAATATGAGGGTTGGTTATTCCCAAAGGGAAGTGATTGCATGGTAAAGAATAAATTATGGCATGTGCAAGCTTACATGACATATTGCATACAAATCAAATGGTGATTCAAGCTATCACATTAAAAGCCTGATTGTTTTTGCGTTTCAAAAGCAATTTTGAAAAAAATTAAAATTTTTTTTTCTTTGCTTCAATTTTTTTTTTTTTTTGTATTTTCCAATTGTTTTGATGTGCTGATATCAAAAATAATTTTTAAAAAATAAAAAAAAAATATTATTTTAATACATTTCCAAGTAAAAAGCAACCGCCACCACATGAATCTATGACAATCCCATCTTACAGGTCTATACAGCACCTTAGCGAATGAATCCTCACAGCACAGTTATCTGAATGATATCATCAGACTTAATTACAAGCATTCAGGAAAAAGTGGTCCACAGACAAGATAGGTCAAAGGAAACAGTACCATGGCTCCTACTTTAGTGTGGGACACAGACATTATTCTTTCACAACAGGGAGTAATATATCTAGCAGTAATACAGAGTTTTAAGTGCAGTTAGTGCCCAAACAGAAAGGTTACCTTCAAATTATCCTCTAGGATACGGGTAAAGTAATTCTGAAGCTCAGATCCTCGAAAGTAAGTCAGAATTTCCTGCCAATCAGGAGGGTTCTGCAAAGAAAAATAAAAAAAAGTAACTAACACAAATGCATCGTCATAGGGTAGAAATAAGAACAAGGATACAAAATGGGCAGCTTATTACATTGAAACGACCCAAATTAGGTTTCAGTTTTCCAGCTAGAACTTTGAGAGCAGTGGACTTGCCAATGCCGTTTGTTCCAACCAAGCCAAGCACTTGCCCAGGCCTCGGAACTGGTAGCCTGCAAATGCATCATTTTTTTATTTTTTTTTCTCACTAGAAAAGCATTTTATTAAGCAGGTAAAAAAGGCAGCCAGCCAACCTGTGCAACTTAAAGGTATTGGGGCCATAACGATGGGTAGTGTCTTTATCCAAATCCTTAGGCAAGTTAATGATCTGAATTGCTTCAAATGGGCATTTCTGCATCAGAAGATAAATAATCCCCTAATAAGCAAGCTAAGCATAGATACCACATCCGATAAAATATCAAAAACAACAACAGTAATTATTGAATTCCAAAAGAGAACAGTATAGGCTTGCCTTGACACAGATACCACATCCAATGCACAACTCCTCCGAAATAAAAGCTATCTTCGAAATAGGAGTCACCTCTATACACAGTTTCCCTACGATTTGTAATATGTAATTAGAGCATTACTTATTTATACTTAATCATAATTCCACAGCAACAGCAACAGTAGTAGTAGTAGTAGTAGTAGTAATTATGATTATTATTTGCTCTCAAACAAAACCTAACGCTCCAAATTGAAAATAAGAAAGCTTTCTAAGCTGCAATCACGGGCTAAATAAAACAGATTCGCCAAATCGAGGTGAATAATGAGGAGAATGAGAATTAAAATAAGAACAAATTGTGAATCAATTAATTAAAGAAGACAACAAGAAGAATTAAACAAAGAAAAAAAGGGAAAATACCAGTTTTAACAACGGGGCAGCTCTTCTTGCACTCTTGACGGCACTTCTTAGGCTTGCATCTATCAGAGGTTACTATGGCTATACGCGTCAATCGATCTGCCATCTCTCCCTCTTCTCTTTTTTTATTTAAGTTGATACTACACGCAAACTAGGAAGAAGAAGGAGATGATAAGCGATCTAATGACTATTTACGAAGGAGAAGAAAACAGAAATAGATTAAAATTATTACCAGTTGAAGAGAGGGTGGATCCGAAGAAGACAAGGAGAGGCTACGCTACGCGTGGTGGGAACGCCCTTTCGACTTAAGCCCTTCCCCCTCTATTGTATCCCAGCGAAAACTCCCACCGAAAACCTAAAACAATAAAAATTAATAATAAAAAGGTACCACGCTCTACTAGCTTGTTTTCGGTTGTTTATATACCTTCGAAGTTTTGAACCACCGTCTTCTTTCACTTTTTGCTGATTATCTCATGGTTATCAAACCCTACTTGGGTTGACCCGGCCACGAGACGGGTTCTGAATTATACAATTTAACTTGAATTGATTCGAATCAATTTAAAAAAATTAAAAAATATATTTAAAATTTTAATATTTTATATGAAAAAATTAAAAAGTAATATATGTGAATATATGTTATACAAGTTGTAATGAAGTTTAAAATATTATTTCAAAAGATTTTTTTATCTCACATTAAAAAGATACTATTTTAAAATATTGGGCTATACATGTTATAAATAATAAAATTTAAAATATTATTTTAAAAGGTTTTTTTATCCCATATTAGATGGATATTATCTTATTCTTTTAAGTTGAAGTATTTAAACCAAAAATATTTTTTCTTCCACATTAAAAAAACATAATTTTTTCTTGTAAACATAAAGTATATATGCTAAAAGGTTTCAAATTCCACATTGAAAAAATAAAACATTTTTCTAGTATTTAGATAGCGAACTTTGAAATGAGTTAGTAACCAACTGAAAAATATGAAAAAAAAGGTCTCTGGCTAGGAGAAAAAACACATTTGATTAAAAAAACGGGTCTCTACCAGGTTTTGCTGGATCACCTGGGTTCCAAGTTGAACCGGCAAGTCGATCAGTTTTTTTAAGGTAATTGCATGCCCTAATTTTCAATAAAACAAACCCGACCAAGACCCTGGATCACCCGGATTCCGAGTTGACCCGTCAGACGGTACAGGGTCTGATAACTATGAATTATCTACTGTACAAAAAAACTATCAAAGTTAAAGTTAGATAATATTATATTAGTGGTTGTTTTTGTGATCAAGCTATATTTAAAAAAAAAACATTATTTTTTAAATCAATTTGTTTATGTTTTAGATCGTTTTGATATGTTAGTATCGTAAATAAATTTTAAAAAATTAAAAAAAAATATTATTTTAATATATTTTTAAATAAAAAAATATTTTAAAAAGCAACCGTTACTACAATATTAAACACTACCATATAATAGTTAGTAAAAAAGTCTAGAAAACTAATATTATAAGTTGGAAGGTGAGTCAGCATTTTTAAAACCTGGTTAATTTGACTCTACTGGTATATATTTGTTGTTATATATTTTGTCTCTGTTGCAATAATTTTTTTTTTTTTTTGATCTATTGATTCAATTAACATATTAAACCTAAATTATTTATTATAACTTATAACAAGTTTTGAGATAATATATTAAACTCAAATTTTAGTTTTAATTAAAAATTAGTAATATAAACACAATTCATGAATATCTATAATATTCACAAAAATCTCAGCTCAATATGATATATCCAACTTATTCAAATAAAATAAAATAAAATAAAAACTGAATGATTCATATTTATAATTTATAAAATATTAAAAATTAAATTAAATATAATTATAGGTTTAAATCTATACCAACTATATTCATAAATACCCTTACTTCTTTTTTAATCACTAACTAGTCACTTTCTACTATTTTATTACTTTTTTTACCATATTCTTCTCCTTGCCAATTAACAAATAAACTAAAAGAGAATGGATTTCCATTTTCCAGTGTATACTGCACTGTTCATTTATTGTAGAAATGGCATTTGTTTTATCCCATATTCTCTATTCACGAGTCGAGCTTCTTTTTTTTTTAATCTTTAGTGACATTAGAAATCACTAATTAATTAACAAAATACTAAAAGAGATTACATACAGTGCGGTTTTTTATTATTTGTCATCTCATAAAACAATATTATTATTTATTTTAATAATTTTTTTCTTTTTCAATATAATGTTTTAATATTTAATTTGTGAGGGATGATTTGTTTTGATTTATTTTTTATAGAGTTATTCTAACTTTATGACTTGAGTAACAAGTTTAACTTGATTAACTCTTTTTTTGTATATAATTTTATCATTCTATATTTTATTGATTGAGAATTATATTTTATTATTTTTTTATAAGGTTATCATGGTTTCATGACCCGAGTCAGAAGTTTGACGGGTTAATCTAAATTAACTCAAGTTATGTTTTTTAGTCATTTTTTTAAAAAAATTAACCTTAGGTCGATTAAGAATTACGCTTATTAATTTATTTTAATTTATTGTATATTGGGCTATCTCATAACCCAAACCGCAAGTTTGGTAGGTTAACTAGGGTTATTTTTTTTAGTTTGTTTTTTATGAGGTTATTCCGGTCTCATGACCTAATTTGCATGTTAACACGCATCGACTCAAGTAATTTTTTGTGTCTTTTTTTTTATTGAACGTTTTTATTTCAATTTCTTGCTTAAACATTGAGTTTATTGGGAATTAAGTTTTATAATTTGTTTCAATTTACTTTCTATAGGGTTATCTCATTCTCATGACCCGAGTAACGAGTTTGAGTGGTTAGTCCTGGTTGACCCGGGTTGTTTTTTTAATTTTTCCAATATTATCCTTCAATAACATTAGGTTGATTAGAAATCAGACTTTATAATTTGTTTGAATTGTTTTTTGTGAGTTTATCATGGTCTTAGAAATAAGATTGTAAATTTATCAGATTAACTTGGGTTGACCCGAATCAGTTTAAAATATTGTCGTTTCATTATTTTTTAAGAAAAAAATATCATCTGAAATATTTTAGTCAAACTATATTTTTAACAATTATCTAGATTTTTTTTTAATAGACGAATTATATCAAATCAATTTTTATATGTTAATTTTTTTTAACTTAGAAAAAAACATTAACAGTGCTTTGATATTTTTTAAAACATTCAATTTAAATTGTTTTTAATTTTATTTGTTCGAAGCTCGAACTAATAATATAGTATTATCTGCTATAAATATCGGAGAATTCAGTCACTTCTGGTATTTCCATCTTGACCTAGTCTTTTCTATTTTGAGAGACATGGCTAATTTGATGCCCACATGTCTCTCTCTCTCTCTCTCTCACCTTTCACCTTTCACCTTTCACGTGCATCTTTCAAATCACCTTTTGTTTTTTCTATAGAAAACAAACGGAAGCTTGGGCCAGATTTTTTTGTTGATAGTTTCCAAATCTCTCTTCCTTTTTTCTCTTACAAGTACAGTGACTGGGGGAACTTGATACCAATCATCTCTTCATGAACGGTTAAGTTTCTCCTTGGAGTTATTGATTTAGGGTTTTTTTTTTGTTTTTTTACTTGATGTCATTCACTCTCGCTTTTTTCACCTCTAAATATCTTTTCTTTTGACTGGATATTTGGTATGTTTTTCTTAACTGATATTTTTTTTTGTTTTTCTTTCAATATTATTTTATTTTTATTTCTTCTATTCTTCTTTGAGCTTGGTGTTCAACAATACTAGGTTTGATGCCTTTATATATACAGCAATTGGAGAATTTTGCGTGCTTCTAATTAAGCTTTGGCAATTTACTCTCACTTTTTTCATCTCTGCATATCTTCTCTTTTGCCCTCCTTCATCCTTTTTCTTTGGTACCATCCTTCATTCCCATGTCATGTAAGAACAGTACTCCAATCCACCATTAATGTCGCAGAGCCTAGATCTCATTCTTGTACCTTGAACCCACTCCTCTACAAGAAAACCTTGAATTCCCATTTCAGAAAAAGGCTAAACTCTAATTTACCTTAAGTGGTAAAGAATCGAAAGTGGTCACATGGGAGACGAAAAGGATGCAAGGAGAGTGCATGCCTTGCTCTCGCTTCAGTGATGATGAAGATTGTGATGCTGGCGGAGATGCTTCTAAGATGGATTGAAGAATATGAGAAAACCTAAAAATGTATATTCTTTTATGGTTTTTATTTTGTTTATTGGGTTTGATTGCGAGCATTTATGTGTAGTTTTAGTTCTTGATGGGTTGTAGATTATTTTTCCAGATTTTCCTCTGTTTCTTCTTTTGTGGGATTTGATTCCTTTTGTTTAGTTGTTGTTTATATGTAATTGTCTGGAATAAATGCAGAGAAGAGAGGATCTGTTGAAGATTACAGGCCAATTTGTTGAGAATAATTAATTGTTAATATGTTTGAGCTTTTTTTTTCCTTGCTGTTTCAAGTTCTTAGGGACAGATTTTGTGCTTCTCTTTAATTGTTGTTGTCCATGGTATATTTCGTTATTTTCTATTTTTAATTATGTTTTTTATAGATTAGAATTCTCAATTTTTTCCTTTTTAAAGCAATCAATTTATACCTCTTGAATTTGTAAAATTTGTTGAAACAAGTGTCATAAATCAATTTTAGATGTATCTCCAAAATTGTTTTATAAAAAATATATTTTATTCAAGAATTCAAATCAATTTTAGTTGTATCTCCAACGTTGTTTTATGAAAAATACATTTTATTCAAGAATTAAAAAAAATAAAAATTTTAAAATATTTTCAAGACATGAGAAGATAAGTTTTTAAGTGCAATAAATTAAGCTATTAGCTAGATTGAGGTATTTTTTTTAAAAGAAAAGAAAAATATAATTAAAATAAAGTTTAAGGTTAAAATTTGATTTATCTAAAATTAGAATAAATAATTAAGTTTAAGGATTTAATTAAACTTCTAATAGGCTTAATTGACTTAATTAAGGATTTAATTGAAGCAAAATTAAGTCTAAAAATTAATTTGAGCTCAAAATTGAAAGAATTAATTAAGTGCAAAGATTTCATTAAATTTTCAATGATTTTTAAGGATTCAATCAATGACTTAATTAAAAGGAAAAAAATTGAAGGTCTAATTCAGATCAATTTGCAAAGATTGAAAGATTAGGGATACAATTAAAACTGTAACAATTTCAAATTGTAAACTCAAAATATATGATATATATTCGTAGTTACCAAATACATATATTCCCAAAATCTCGATAGAGTTTTCTTTGTATTCTTTAGATACCAAGTTATCGACTCAATCATTTCTCAACTTGTAACATCAATCACAATATTCGTCCCATCATTTGAACTTCAAAAACTCAAGCATATTTCAATATCTCAATTCTATTTTCTATAGAACACTATATTAAAACTAATAAATTCTTAACATGCATCGTCTCTTTTTTTTTAAGTATTTGTGCTCAAATATATATATATACAACCAATCATAATTCAACTTAATAATAATAATAATAACATTATAAATTACATCATACACAAGATAATAAGTTAAACATTATATTTTTAGATATGGAAGTATATTATAACAAAATATTAGTTCTTCCAATTACATTAATAACATAATAAAATTATTTATCCAAGCATCTATTTTCCAGATCGAGGGTGCGATGAACCTAAAAACATTATTACATGAAACATGATTAAAACAATTGCACATTTCAATAAGTAATTGATTATTCATATACATTAAAGTGACTTTCATATCATAGAATAAATTGTCTTATTTTCTTTTTTAAGTTTCTAATTTCATAAATTCTCTTCTAGACATAGGGATAAATCTGCTAAAATAAAAATATCAAGAGTGTCTCCCACAAACCAGCATATTTAACTTCAAAATTTTACAATTAATTTAGTTTACATCGAGTGATTATCCCATTAATTTGTAAATTATTTTTCTTAACATGGTCATTCAACCAGGCATAAATTCCAGTAATCAGGAAATGATCTTCAAGGCTTGCCCATTCACCAGGGCATTATTTCCAGTAACCAGGAAATAATTTTCAAGGCTTGTCCATTCGCCAAGGTATTATTTCCAGGGACCAGCACTAGAATTTACAATCTATAAAAATTCCTTCTACAATAATAAAAAAATATAAACTAATTAATTACTATAAGGTGTCGAACACATACCTAGTGTCTGTGTGCGTGAAGAGGTCTTTTGTTGCTGATTAGGTCTTGCGGCCTCCTCTGTACTAACAAAAATTACTTTGTCATTGTTCATTCATTCGAACCGGTAAAATTCTAATACCCATTACATATTCTTTGATTAAATCCAACACCCTTAATTAAGTTTAATTGACTTTTAATTCAAGGAGGACAAAACCCTCCTTTTTGAAACATTTACTTATTTTTTTCACAAAAGTCCCTATACAATTTAACCTAGTATCATTAATTGTCTTCAATTTGGTAAGATTCCTCAATTATATTATTTAAACTCCATTCTCTAATTTTTCTTCTCCATTTAGCCAAAAACTCCTTAATAATATCATTTAAACTCCATTCTCTAATTTTTCTTCTCTATTTAGCCAAAAACAACCTAGGGAAGGAAGTGAAGATTTTTCTTTTCTCTTTGAAAAATTCTTACTCCATTCATATAATAACACTTATAAACCTCCATGTTCCTATATTTTCCAAACAATTGTATCAAACCTCAAATCCCCTAAATTATTCCTTTTTTGGCCAAATATTCAATTAAAATGAGGAAAAATAATTTTTGTTTCTTTTACTTAAAATTAAACACTTACCCAATCATAATTCATGCTTTCTAACATGGTTTAAACATAATTTGCATCACTCCTATAAATTATAACATAAATCTACAATTTCACATAATCATAATTTTGCATAATCCTTCATCAAACATAAAATTAAAGGAATTAATCATTTGGAGCATGTTATTTACCTCATTTTGATAAGGATTTAAGGAAAGAATGCAAGAAAAATCAAGTTTTCTTTTTCTCCCTCTTCAAAACCTTGCTTGAAATCCTTCCTCCAATGCACTCACCACCTTAAAATCAACCCCCTCTTAATGTTTAATTAAGTTAATCACTCTAATTACTCACTTTAATTAGTGAAATCAATGAGAATTTAAGTAGAAAAATCACACAATTCTTCCCCCTCTCTTTGTTTAAAACTCACGGCTAAAAGAGAAAAAATGGAGCATTTATAGTCTAACTTTTACTTATTTACACATTGGCCCTCATTTCTTCTCATTCTATTTTTGTCACTCAACTCTTCTTTTTACTTAATTCTCACCTTAACATCTTATATTTTATTCTATTGTATCCAATTACAATACTTGAAATCCTTTTATTTAATCTATTCGGTACTTTATTTATTTTACTCAGATTATAATTTAGCAGGTTTTCATAAAAATTTTGGAATGCTAAATTGGTGTAATCAGGGGTTCAATTGTAAGAAATTTCAATTTTAAAGGTTAATTAAGGGCCAAATTAGAAAAATTCAAGACCAAGGACCTTTCTGGAAAAAGCAAGCAATATTAGGAGCTATACCGAACTTTTTCAAGGACTAGATTAAAAAAAATCAAAGTTTAAGGCTTAATTGAGAATTAAATTGAACAAACTGGAAACCAAGGGCTACTTTGTTAAAGACGCTAGACTTGAAGGATCCCAATTGCATAAAATTAGCCAGTCTTGTCTCAATTAAGGTTGTCTGAGCTTGAATTGGAAGTACAATGACCAAATCAAAATTACTTAAATTCCTATTTAAAATTCCTAATTTTTAGGGTTTTATTGGATGATGTGTTACTCAAAATTAAATGAAGAAAATGAATGACACGTCATTTAGTCACTGTGTTTCACCTCTTTCCGCCGAGAAGACTAATCAAGATACAACCTTTATGTGAATGAATATGACATCTTTGACCACCCTAGGGGTTCTAACATCCACCAATAAACTGAGAAACATATCATCTATAAGGATGAGTCACTCCCATCAAACATTTACATCTTGTTTTTTTCAACGAATCAAACAACATATTGTCCCTTATCAGCCACTTTGCATTAACAGATTGAAATTGATCAAGGGTCAATCTTCCAAGTAATGATTATGGAGTTCTGGACCTCCAAATCGAGTGTGGTTTGTTTTTAAGCGTACATATGCGTCCCCATTACATGGTTTAGGTAGACCAAGGGCATGATTATCTCTTAATTTTCAAGATGACCTCATCAAAGTAGCACACTCATTCAACTATGACTGAAGAAGAAAAACTCTCTTGATTGACTAACTCCATGGTTGCCTTCTCTTGATTGAATTGAACCCACAAGACGACAAAATGAACCAAAACCCATTTTTCTAGGAAGGTTAGGAAAGAATGGGCATGAATCTTCCCTAAGTCACCTATTTTTGTGCAAAACCATCTTGGTTTTGCAATGACTGGTTTTGGATTTGGATATAAAAGAGTAGTTGCTCTTTAAGAAAAAGGGGTATTGGAAAAGAAAAGGCAGAAAAAAAAGGAAATGCCTAAAGACTTGAAAAAGGAATCCTATAATTGATTTAAGATAGAAACTAGAGGATTAATGTACCAAATCGAGAGAGATGTAGAATCCAGACTAGTTAGGGGTGGTTAGTTATGTCATGATTTAGTGTGTGTGTGTGTGTGTGTGTGTTTTGTTTGAAGTTTGGTTGAATGATTAAGTTTATTCATTGAAGTGTTAAATGTTAGTATATAGTAATGCTTACATGCTTTGATGTTAAGGTGATTATTTTTGAAGTTATGGAAAATGTGTTTAAGTTTTGAAGTTGTTATGGTTTAAGTTGTTTTAAGATAGTCTGATGCGTTTGTTAAAGTTGTGTGTATGTTGCTTAAGCATCAATATATTGAATTTATCCAATAGAACAATGTTTTTTATCTAAGAAATGTTATTTTTGCTCACTGTTTTACTTGACCTTACTTATTGTTATTCCTATTGATTTTGTTTCTTGTTTGTTTTGATGATTCAAGCAGGGTTGTATTAAAAATGCTTAAGCTTTGTTTGCAAGGTTTAGTTGTTATTCTGGGTTATATTGTATTTTTTCGAGGTTTAAGTTTTGTTGCTGGATTTCTAGGTTTACAAACTTTCCTTGTATGATGTTCTTGCCATGAATTTTGCCTTAGGTCTTTGATATGGGTATCATTTTAGTCGATTGTTGGTTCTTACATGTGTGTGCATACTTATTGATTTTTAATCTGAGGTTTTTATTGCTTAAAAAATTGGCTTTTGATATTCATTTTTGTCTTTTCATATGTTGGATAAAATCAAATAATTGTGGCTTTTGTTGGATTATTTTGATGATCTAGGCCCAAAATCTTGTTTGAATGATGTTTATGTGTAATTTTATGCCTTTAATTTTGTGCAATCTGGTCTGAAATTGAATTTATAGGTTTTTGGGTTTATTTCTTGTCCTTCTTCGTGTTCTTCATCAAATTCAAGAAAAAAAAACTTGTTTTATCTTTAGTGTTTCTGGACCTTGTTCATAGGCTGGGTCTTTAAGCTAGGAGACCCTAACCCATCTTTTTAATAAGGCAGTGTTTGGCTAATTTGGTTTTTACCAAAGGAAAAATGCATTTCTTTTTGTTCTTAAGGCGTGTTTGCCAAACATGACATTAAGATATTTTTTTAGCCTCTAATTTTTAGTTAATGGCGTGTTTGGCAAATATACCCTATTGTTTCCCCGCAATGTTTATTTTCTTAATTTTTTGCTTTTGCCAAATAGACCCAAATAATTTTCAAAAGATCCTGGAAAAAATTCAATGACCATTTTAAAATTATTTTTGGATGTCTTGCGTATTTTCCAACCATTTTATTTAATATTTGAACGATAGACTTATATTGTAAAATACTGACCCGATATTAAATATACTTGCTTTTCTTTAAAAATTTCACAAAATTACAATCAAAATTTGATTATTCAAAGAAAAATACTAAAAACAAATATGTTTTTATCTATATGCATATGGCCAAGCTTCTCACAAATAAAAATAAAATCATATTCGTATAAATAATAATAAAAAAACACAATGTTTGATTTAGCATGTTTAAATTCAAAAATTCAAGAAAAATAATTTTGTTGATATATTTGATATATTTGCATGAATTTTTTTATTTAATAATCAATTTATGAAATCCTTGAGAACTTGGCCTATTTTTAAAATTACCAAAAAAATTATTTTGTTTGTTCGAATATCAAGGATTATAGACTTATATGTAAGATCTATTTTTGATATTAAAAGAAAAATACAAAAAATATGTTTTAACATTATAATGGTTAGGTTCTAACCTGATAAGAAAATTCAAGAAAAATAATTTTGTTGATATATTTGCATGAATTTTTTAATTTAATAATCAATTTATGAAATCCTTAAAAACTTGGCCTATATTTTAAAATTACCAAAAAAATTATTTTGTTTGTTCGAATATCAAGTATCATGGACTTATATGTAAGATGTATTCCCGATATTAAAAGAAAAATGCAAAATATATGTTTTAACATTATAATGATTAGGTTCTAACCTGATAAGATAAAGACCTCCGTACCAATGAGAACATGTCTTAAACATTAGACATGCCAATCATTATAAAACATAATAATACCTTATATCAGACAAACAAACAATGTAACTTACCTTAGGTAAAGTGTACTAGGGGTGACACGTCCTCCCTATACGCAACCAGTTCCCTTGTCTAGACTCTAAAACTAGTTAGGATTCCTAGTGATCAAAATATTAGGTGGCGACTTCAATCCTTTTTTTTTATATAAGAAACAAAATTTTTTTGTTCTTTTTACCCATCACCATGAAAATCCTGACCTGGAAAGACAATCGCAACGACGCCGCACACATGTGACAACAAGAGCTTTGAAAAGTAAATGAATACTATAAGTAATGGAATGCTAGGAGTTCATTATGGAAAGCAATGAAACAATAGGTTACTTTTTATTCAATTTCTATTATCGCTTTCCTTTCCTTTTTTATAGAACAATTTTGATTCGATTTTAGGTTTGCTTATATGGAAAGACAATTGAAGAAGAAAAAGCATATTATATGGTTACTCGCCATAATCAAGTTCATTAATCACTTATTTGATTGAATTAAAAAGTTTGTATTACTTTATATGAATTTTTTTAAAAATATAAACTTGAAAAGTGTTGATGTTTCCTAACTTTGCCATTGTTTTACTTTTCTTAACATTTAAGAAGTATGTCTATAATGTTGTAAGGTTATGTGTAAAAGATATCATTTATTTTTACATCTTTATTATTGTATTATATCCCAAACACCGATATGATTTAAAGGATTTACATTGATTGTATGCATAAATCTAATATAGATAATGCGTGCATATACAAAATACTCACATTTGTGCATTTTTGTTGTTCACATGAAGTTTGTAAGTTTTGTGTTATTTGTGCATTTAAATTTTGGTTTCTCAATTAAAAAGAACCATTTTTAACTACAAACAGAGTAGTTCTAATATTCTCAGAGATATCATCCTTTTATTTATAATGGACCTAAAAACTATGGGATTTGCGTATGATTACCAGTAAGTGTAAAATAAAATAAAAAAAAAGATAGTATAATCATTTATTTTAATATAACAAGTCTACTGTTTATATGTCTGAAACCTGGTGAAGTGCTCCTTGGTTTTACCCTAGTAGCTTCACAAGGTCTATAATGTTTTTGGCTAATGCAAGATGAGGTGGGATTTTTATCTTTGCCAATGATTTAATGGAAATAGTTTTGAACTTTGGCTTGATAAATAAGTACTTATAAAGGTAAATATGTTGTGGTTGGATAATTCTAATGGGAGGAAAGTCCATCACTTAGCACTTAATTAGTTTATCGGGCAATTTCAGACACTTTTTATGGCCTTTATTGTAGGTTTTGGTATACTGATATAAAACCATATAGTTTGTGGAATTAGGACTTTAAAAACTTTTATGCCTTACATAACTTACTAGACTATTTTAGAAACCTTTCAAGGCCTCATGGTAGGACTTTAGATACCAGTGCAAAACCATAAAGTTTATGGAATTAGTGCTTTGGCAAGTTTAGTACCTTAAATAGCCTACTAGTCAGCTTTAGACACATTTCAAAGCTTCATGGCCAGCTTTTGTATATCAATATGAAAATCATTTTTTTGAAATAATTTTTTATTTAACTAAAGTTTTTTAAGAATAGATCATTCCGCGATGCTAAGATATTTTTCTGATACCAACTTGATGCTGAAATTTTTTTTGATACTACTATAATCATATAAAAGACAAATTTTCTGATACTAACCTGATGTTGTAATATTTTTTTTTAAACTGTGATAACTATATAAAAGACATTAAATTATCAAATCTAATCCTAATAAACATATCATAGAACGATAAATTTTAAAAAAAATTAATACAAAAAAAGATAAAAAAAAACATTGTGAATTACGATTGTAATCCACAGTACTAATGGGTGTAGGAAAAAAATATTTTCCCTATCTTTTAGCTTTATACTTAATAATAACACATGACTTTTAGCCAAAGAGTGAACAAAGTCTTTTACAAGTAACACTTAAATAACATGATGATACTTGAGTCATGGTTGTCTCACTTAGGATGTTAAAAATTCTTTTATTGCTAAAAGGAGTTGTGTTCAATATAAATAAGACTCACATAAAGAAGAAAATTTATTGAAATGAGATAGATATGTGATTTTTTTTTATCCTAGAGTTACACGTGATTAGAATCCTACACTTCTTAGTAATATAACTATTTATGTTTACGAATATTCTATTGAAAAGAAATAGTCAATTGTCATTTGTTTTTGTCTATCATTCAAAAATAAAAATATTGTCAACATTTTGAAGTAATATATGAAAGTTTATGGTTTATTACTAAAGATAAAATAAACATTTTTATTTCTATTGCATATCATTTCATTGTTATATATAATCTTTAATTGGCAATAACATGCCATAAGAACATAGGTAAGAAAGTTCTTGTAATTGTAAGACTTCGTAGCATGATTTAAAAAAAAAAAAAAACAAAAAAACTTAATGAATAACTCAATCTTTACTTTCAATCCCATTAGACCTAACCCAACCTACTAATCCTTCAACTTTTTTTTGCAGAAACATAATGAGCTTAATTTGAAAAAAAAGGGTACGCAAATAGGGGAAAGTGAAAAAACTATCCAGCCCACATATTCTTATATTTCAATGAGATAGTGTTGAATTTACCGAGATCAAAACATCTTCTCCTAATTAAAAGAGTGGAGAGCAAATTGTAAGGAGAACACACAAGAAAAGATGACAGGAGTAGTATGCACAATCAAACTAATTATGAATAAAGGTAAGAGATTCTAATAATAAGACCAATGTTTTTGTTCACCAAATCACTGAGCAAAACTGAAATCTTTTAACAACCATTTCAGAATAATAAAATCAGAAAAACTAGAATCAAGAGGAGGAGGCCGTTGACAAAACAAGTAATGGGCAAGAACTAGGTAGGGAGTAATCTATTTTTCTACATTTGATATGCACTATTATATACTGTTTGTGAATTTTATGAAGAAAAGAATGGGTGAAAGCATGTAACTAACCTATGATATAAGTCTTTCACTTAACAAAGACTAATCCGCAGCTTATCAATCAAACAACATAAACAAACAGTTTTGTAAACTTTATGATTGCTTTTATAATGAAAGGAGTCTTGAAAAAAGATGGTGGAAACAAGTTTTCCTTTTATAATGAAAGGAGCCTACACTTCTTTTACCACTACTCTCTGTAAAATTGAAGAACTGATAAAAGGAGTTATTTGTACTGCAAAATTCAAACTTCGTGAAAGCCTATCCCCAAGTGGATATAAATCTTGCCATAAAAAAACTACCAACCACCATTTATTATACGAGATGGACTATTCATCAAACATTGGAGCTAAGTTCTTTTCCTAGAAAATCTCCTTGAAATAGGCCAGGTAAATCTGCTGGTTCCTATAAATCCCAGGCCACTACAAGGCATGAATAGTTTTAAAGAAACCATTAATTTCTTTGTATGTGGAACATCGAAGGGTTAAGGTGTTCTAATCTATTTAAGAAAAATAATTTCCTATATCAAAATTGATTACATATGTCGCACGTGTGCGGCGTCGCGATGAAAACATCCACCTTTAAATTTTTAATCTTATCTAAAAATATGGCAAATGTTAAGAGACAAGGGATTCTTGTCTCTTATCAATAGAAAGTTGGAATGAGAGTCGCCACCTAGTATTTTGGTCACTAGGAACCCTAACTGGTCTTAGAGATCGGGTACGGGGACTGGTTGCGTAAAGGGAAGGTATAAGCACCCCAAATACGCCCTACCTAAGGTAAGCTGCATTGTTTTATTGTCTGATAAAATCTAAGGTCTAGTCCTATTTTCTAGTTGTTGATCCGTCTATAGTTTAAGAAAAGTCTTCATCTGTAAGGAGATCCTTATCTTATCGAGTAATTCTAGCGTCAACAAAAGAATTTTAATAACCGGAAAACGTCTTACGTATAAGGTCGTAACCCCAGATATTAAAAAAAATAATTTTTTTTTTGAAAATTTTGAAATATTGGCCTAGTTCTCGTGACTTTAATAAACTGGTTATTAAAGCCAAAATGCGTGCTAATACATACTTTTTGAATTTTTTTTGTATATATATATATGAAAATACAATATGATTTATTTTTGAGAGACTTGGCCGTATGCATGAAAACAAAATATTTTTTATTTATTTATGTTTTGTTGAAAACCAGGTACTTTAACACCAAACTTGTATCTTTACAGTATAAAAATACAAACCGAAGTTAATTAAAATACAGTAGAAAACAAAAAAAATATCACAGATTTTTGAAGCATTTTTTTTTATTTTTTAATTTTTATTTTTATTTGGGCTAGGCCCAGCCCGGCCCATGTGGCTGGGCTGGACCCAGCCACTTTGCGCAGCTGGGCTGGGCCTGACCAGCCCATCTTTCCCCATGCACGCGTAATATTTTATGCATGCATGAACAGTGCGAAGATAATTAAATTACCTTCGCACTGTTCATCATCTTGTTTTCGATATAGGAACCGGACAAAAAGAAGAAAAAAACAGAGTGATTGCAGCGTTGAGTTCCTTACGTTTTCTTTTCTTCTTTTACATACTAAACATGCATCAACTCGTTATACAGGAACTGAGAAGGACATTGAACGTACCTGGTTTTGAGAAGACGAAGATGGCGATGGTGTTGTGTTATCTGCTTTCTATGTCCTCTGCTTTCGTTTGATTTGATTCGTCTACTCTCCTTTTGCTTTCTAAATATCTCTCCGCTCTCTCTCTCTCTCTCCCCTATTTCTAACGTTCTCCTAATCTGTTTCCCTCTTGCTTTCTCCTTAATGCAACCTCTCCTCTCTCTTTCCTTTTTTTCTCCCCTGCTCTTCCTTTTTTTCTCGTTCGGCTCTTCCTCTGGCTTTTATAGCTAAAGGACAAGAGTGTTTTTGGTAAGCCAGCGTGCATCACGGTGGCGAGGGATGTCAGCCACGATATGCTCCTTTCTTGATTTGGAAACGGCTTCATTATCGCTGCCAACGTCTCCTTCCTTTATTATCATAGAATAACAGCTGTTGTAGATTGTGAAATGCGTTTCAATGGAAATGGTGCCGCTTTTGGTCCTTCTGGTTTGGTCATTGAATTTTTCGCAATTCTGTAATCAAACCCTCGACAAAATTGTAATCGGATCCTTTAATTTTGGCGCCTTTTCTGGTTTGGTCCTTGGTTTCGGGTTGTGTCAATTAAATCCCTAATTGGCCACGAAACTTCAATAATTATGCAACTAAACCCCTGATTTGGCCAAATCAACTCTTCAAAATTATAATTGGACCCTAGAACTTTAATTTCTTCCCATAAAAGCCTAAATTGACTCAAAAGATCAATTTGTTTTGCAATCAAACCCTCTATAAATTCAATTAAACCTTTGATAAAATTTAATTGAGTCCATAAACATCTGATTTTGAACTTTTCTTCTTCTTCTTTTTTCAAATTGAATTTTCCTTGTCCCTAGGGCTCTCATCAGTAAAATATACTATCAAATTTTATCCTTTTGCATTTTTTAACCTCCTAAATCAATTTTGACCTTTCTTCGCCCTTCCAACATCCTTTTCTTTCTTTTTATTTTATTTTATTTTTTTTATTTCTTCTGAATTTATTTATTTATTTTTATTTTTTATATTTTCTCATTTTTATGTGGGGACCCAAAAATGGGTAACAACATATGCCCCCTCTTTACAATGCTTACGAAGCAAAACATCATCAATGTCTTGCATAGTAAGCTTGTAAAGAAAAAGAAAAAGAAAAAGAAATTGATCGCATTATCTTGGGCGATCTGCCCCTTTTGAAGAAAATTGGTCTACTTTCACGGGCGACCTGCCCACACACACTCACTGGTCTATTTTCACTGGCGACCTGCCCACGCATGTTCATCCTGGTCTATTTTCATGGGTGACCTGCCCTCACACTCACAGTGGTCTATTTTCACGGGCGACCTACCAACACATTTTTATCCTGGTCTATTTTCAGGGGTGACCGGCCCACATGTTCACACGGTCTATTTTCATGGGCGACCTGCCCTCACACTTATATTGGTCTATTTTCACGGGCGATCTACCTACACATGTTCATCCTGGTCTATTTTTAGGGGTGACCGGCCCACACGTTGACACGATCTATTTTCATGGGCGACCTGTCGTCACACTCAGATTAATCTATTTTCACGGGCGACCTACCCACACATTTTTATCCTGGTCTATTTTCAGGGGCGACTGACTCACACACTTATACGGTCTATTTTCATGGGTGACTTGCCCTCACACTCATATTGGTCTATTTTCACGGGTGACCTACCCACACATGCTCATCCTGGTCTATTTTCAGGGGCGACCTGCCCACACACTCACACGATCTATTTTCACGGGCGACCTACCCTCACACTGACATTGGTCTATTTTCAAGGGCGACCTCCCCACACATGCTCATCCTAGTCTATTTTCAAGGGCGACCTGCCTTTTTGATTGGATTTACCTAAGATCCCAATCTAGCAATCTAGAACCAAAATATGGGTATAACTCGGCTAAACTAAGATCTCTTCTGGCGATCCTCTTTACACAAAACTTGTGTGTTTTTCCTGATGACAGGGTTAGAACTTTCTTTTTTTGTTCTGCGAATTTCCTAATGGTTAGTTTTTTTTTTTTTTTTTTACTTTTGTGAGGATTTTCCTGTAGGAAAAAAAATGTATGTGCAATGCTTTGAGGTTAGATGCCATGCATGCATCCTTACCTGGTTTTGAAACATAGGTCCTTTCCATCTTGTAGAACTCCTTCTTGGCATGACCTTGTCCATGTGTTTGAAATCATGTGTTAAGATCTGTCTCTCACATTGTCCTTCTTACCCATCCCATCTCAAAGAGGAAATCCCCAACCCCCTTTTTAGTGACCCTTTTTCAAAAATGCACGATCTGTTTTTATCATGCTCTTATTAATACTTTAATTTGTCTTTTCTCAAATTCTGGGTTTTTTTTTTTTGCAGCACAAAAATCTTTAAAAGTCTTGGCTTTTGTTCATGACAACTGAAACTTTCTACTTATGCATCGAGGGTTATTTTAAGCAATCCCCAGAAAAAGTTTTATCAGTTTCCAAAATGTGGTTTTGACTTTAGATCGGACTTTCTCTAAGGTAATCTTCTATTTGACTTTTTTGAAAGGTTTCAAATATCTTCAAAAGATTGTCTCATATTAGCATTTTTCTTGCATGGATAGAAAAAATAGATTATCACTCATTTATCATGTCAAATGAATCGTAAGACCAATGTCTATCAAACCAGGTTATATACGCTTGATTAGAAAGGACTTCTAAAGGGCTTGTAATGTCGATTATAGTTGTGGGTTATGAAAAAGAAAAATGATGCTTTAAGGCTTAAAAAGTGTTTAAGGGTTTAAAGACTTAGGACTACTCTTCTTCTATCTCCTGTTCTTGTGAAGCTGTCTTGTAGGTTGTGTTTGGAGAAACTTGCTTAAGGATCATCATCTCAGTCTTAAAGCCTCATTGTTTTATTATATATATATATATATATATATATCTCGCTCTCTCTCTCTCTCTCTCTCTCTTTTCTGACTTGTAAAGATCCGAGTGTTCTTTTTGGCAATTTGCTCAAACTCCTTTTCCTTTTTAGCCTTTTATCAATCATGAGGCCTCCATTTTTAGCCCCCTTTCACCCTTGATTCTACCATTGTCTTCATCCTTTCTAATAGAGGATCTCTCATTGCCCCCAGTATGGGGTGTGGTCCTAGTCAGGGTTTTTTTTTTAGCTCAAATGGGGGTCACAAAGGATATAATCTTTAGAAAGTGAAAGTTTAACAAAGAAGGCCTTTCCTTATTTCAAACGCATATTTACTAGGATTGATAAACTTTGTTCTCATCCTGACTGACAATTACACATGATTATAAAGTGATTACCCATACATTTTATCTATGCAATTCAAAGTGCTTCTAAAGACTAGGTTTTGTCTTTTATCTTTAGTTTGTTTGACTTGGTGCCCTCTTTATCGGGAAATGCTTAAAATTCACCTTTGATCGTCTTATGATACATTTCTTGTAATCATGCACAAAGCCAGATCTTTCCAGATTTTTCCTCTTTTTTTTAGAAGATTAAGTGCTGTGAGATTAATGTAGTGGGAAAAAAGATTCTTTACACCAAGAAATCATGGCCAAACTTCATTTATTGATTTTGGGAGAAAGCTAAACATAATATCTTTATAGAATCGGAATTCACAGGTCTGGCTAGATCTTCTCCATCCATTCTGGACAACTATAGAGCTCCTCCTGGGAAAGCCTTCTTCACTACTTAAGGACCTTCATAATTTGGAGCCCATTTGCTTAGATTTTCCCTTGGTAAAGCTAAGAGCTTCTTTAGTACCAAATCTCCTTCTTAAAACATACGAGGTCTAACCTTCTTATCATATGCTTTGGCCATCCTGTTCTAGTAAAGCTGATGATGACATATTGCAGCTACCCTCTTTTCACTGATCAGATTTAGCTGTTCATATCTCATTTTGGCCCACTCAGCCTCTTCTAGTTCTGAATCCATCAACACCCTTAACGAGGGAATTTCTACTTCTAAAGGCATCACCACCTCCATCCCATATACTAGAGAATACGGAGTGGCTCTTGTTGAGGTTCTCACTGCAGTGTGATATGCATGGAGAACAAATGGTAACATCTCATGCTAGTCTTTGTAAGTGACTACCATTTTCTGAATAATTTTCTTGATGTTTTTGTTGGCAGCTTCAACAGCACCATTCATCTTTGGCCTGTATGGGGAGAAATTTGAATGCTTGATTTTCCATTTTGTATAGAGCTCCACTATTGCTTTTCCATTGAAATTCTGTGCATTATCAGTCACTATTTTTTCAGGTGGACCATACCGACAAATCAAATCTTTTTCAATGAACTTTTTCACCACCTTTTGTGTCACATGGGCATATGAACTGGCTTCTACTCATTTTGTGAAATAGTCAATAGCTACGAGAATGAATCTATGCCCATTGCTGGCTTTTAGGTTAACAGGCCCAATCACATCAATTCCCCATATTGTAAATGGCCATGGAGATGCTAGATTAAACAGCGGAGTTAAAGGTGCATTGACCTTATCACTATACACTTGACACTTGTGACATTTCCTGACATAGTCGATGCAGTCTTTCTCTAACATCATCCAGAAATAACCGGCCCTTTGTATTTTCCTTGCTACCATATGGCCATTAGCATGAGTTGAGCAAATCCCTTCATGAACCTCTCGTAAAGCATTTCTAGCATCTATCTCATTCAAACACCTTAGCAAGGTTTCGTCAAATGATCTTTTATACAAAATCTCTCCATCTAAATAGAAATCCCTGGTTAATCTTCTTAGGGTTTTCTTATCCATCTTTGATGCTCCTACTGGATATTCCTGATTTTGCACAAAATTCTTGATATCATAATACCAAGGCTTTCCATCTATCTCTCCTTCAATCGAGCAACAATGAGCTAGGTTATTTTTTATGTCAATATGTACAGGCTGTACTTTACGCCCAAGATCAATTATAGCCATAACAGCCAATGTAGCTAAAGCGTCCGCAAAAAGGTTTCCTTCTCTCTCTAGATGGGTGAACTTTATCTCTTTAAACTCTTCTGATAGTGTGGATAAATATTCCTGGTATGGCCTTAGTTTTTCTTCTTTGGTTTGCCATTCTCCTTTCACCTGACAAATAATCAATATTGAGTCACCATACACATCTATTTTTTCAATCTTTAGCTCTAATGCGGCTTCTAAACCTAGGATACAAGCCTCGTACTCAGCTGTATTATTGGTGCATTTAAAATGTAATTTGACTGATACCGGTTACTGCTTCTTATCGAGAGAGATTATTACCGCATCGGCCCCATTACCATACACATTTACTGCCCCATCAAAAAACATAGTCCACCAATTTGCCTTCTCTTCTCCTTCTTTTATTGATAATACATTTTCATCAGGGAAATCAAAATCTAATGGCTCATAATCTTCAACAGCGTTATCAGCTAGGTGATCAGCAATTGCACTTCCCTTCACGGCTTTCCTTGTCATATACACTATATCATATTCTGCCAACAAAACTTGCCACCTTGCAATTCGGTTTGAAAGATAGGGTTTGTTACAGATATACCTCAATGGATCCACTTTTGAAATCAACCAAGTGGTGTGATACATCATATAATGTCGTAATCTTTTTATCGCCCATACCAATGCACAACAGAGCTTCTCTATCACCATGTATCTAGACTCGCATTAAGTGAACTTCTTACTTAAGTAATAAATGGCCCTTTCTTTTCTCCCGGTTTCATCATGTTGACCCAATACACATCCCATAGCTGCCTCAGTCACTGTCAGATACAATATTAAAGGCCTTCCTGATATAAGAGGAATAAGCAAAGGTGGACTTTATAAATAATGCTTGATTTTATTGAATTCCACCTCACACTCCTCATTCTAAGTACCAGGATTCTTTTTTCTTAAAAGCCGGAAAATAGGTTCACATGTTGTGGTCAACTGAGCTATAAATCAGGCGATGTAGTTCAATCTTCCCAAGAATCCTCTTATCTCCTTCTCGGTCTTTGGGGATGGTATAGATTGGATGACCTTTACTTTATCAGGATCTACCTCTATACCTCTATCGTTTACCACAAATCCTAGCAGCTTTCCGGACTTAACCCCAAATAAATATTTTGCAGGGTTGAGCTTTAGTTTGTATTTCCTCAACCTTTCAAATAGTTTTCTCAAAACCTTTACGTGATCTTCTCCCTTCTTTGACTTCGCGATCATATCATCTAAATACACCTCAATTTCTTTATGCATCATGTCATGAAACAAAGCTAACATGGCTCTCTAATAGGTTGCCCCTGCGTTCTTCAAACCGAATGGCATAACTTTGTAACAATATGTTCCCCAAGGTGTAACAAAAGTTGTCTTCGCTTTATCTTCCGAATCCATTTTTATCTAGCTGTATCCTGAGAAACCATCCATAAAGGAGTATGTGGAACTACGTGCAGCATTGTCAACCAAAACATCTATGTGTGGTAGTGGAAAATCATCTTTGGGGCTAGCTTTGTTCAAATTCCTGAAATTCACGCAAACTCTAATATTTCCCTCTTTCTTTGGTATAACAACAATATTGGATACCCATTGTGGATATTTAACTACTTCTAGAAAGCCTACATTCCACTGTTTCTTGAGTTCTGCTTTGATTTTGATCCAAACATTTGGGTGGGCTCTCCTCAATTTCTACTTGACTGGTTTACAACCTTCCTCTAATGGGATCTTGTGTACTACGATATTTGTATCTAAACTAGGCATATCCTCGTAAGACCAAGCAAAAACATCTACATATTCTTGTAGTAAGGCGATCATCGTTGTTCTTTGCTCCAGAGTAATTAAGGTCCCTATTTTCAACTCTTTCTTAGACTGATCACCACCCATATTTATGGTTTCAAGATCTTCTACAGCAGGTTTCCAAGTCTGTTCATGTTGTTCCATCAGTTTTGCGAGTTCTCTAATATTGCTTTCATCCTATTATTCTTCTTCCACCACAATCACATGTTCGTTAAAGTTTGGTCATTCATTCTTGATGTTAAGTGTATGTGATGTTGTGGAAGATTCGCTTTCAGGATTCCTGAAAGCGGAAGGTGTCTGGTGTAAATACGCATATAAATAGACAACATTTGAAAAATGCATGATCTCATTAAAGCAAAGGGTGGGCTTGATAACAAGGATAGAATCTGGCTGACCTCCTAAGCCTTGATTGTCAACCAGAGCAAATAAAAGCAAGTAAAAGCAAATAAAAGCAATGATAGAAACATGTAAATACAGACAAAGTTGGTTTACATTTTAAACAATACAGGAGCTTCTTGGGTCACCCAGTTCTAAAACTTCTCGCCCATGGCCAGCTTTCGCACAAAGGTCTTGGTGGAGACTTCTTCTAGAGTATGGACAGTCAGGTGTGGCAGTGATTCATCTTCCACTCCTGATACCATATTTATGCCACTTCCTTCCTCTTTATCTTTCTCTAAGGTGTTTATGTCCATGGTTGATAGTTTTTTACTAAGGCTTTCTGAATCTTTATCAGGTTGCATTACATATGCGGCCTTTAAGAACGATACCCTTAGGGGAGGGATTTCCAGCTCTTCTTCTTCAGGCTCTCTTCCTTGAATCCTAGCCATTCTTCTTTCCCTTCTTCTACCAGCAGCCCATCGATGATCCTCCTTTTTAGGCTCATACCCCAGCCCAAATCTTTGATTAGCACATTTCATCATTATTAGATTAACCCTTTCTGGATTTTCGGTGATAGGGTTATGCTGAAATGGAATCTTACGCTCCAAAAAACATTGAGCGTCCCTCCTCGTTGCTTCTGAGATCCTTGGCATTCTTACCACTGTGTTTTCAGGCACCCAGTCAGTGTTCACAATCTCAAAAGCATGGCTATATTCATCATTTCAATCCTCCGCCTCGATGAAAGGTATTACCATATTCTTTATCATGGATACTGTCTCTTCAGCTTTGACAGTTACCAACATCTCATTCATGATGTACTTCAAACATTGGTGTAACAATGAAGTTACTGCCCCAGCTGCATGAATCCAAGGTCTCCCAACAACATACTATAGAAATAGTGGATATCCATAACTTGAAATGTCACCAAAAACAATTGTGGTCCCACATATAACTCCACTTCTAAAGTCCCAATTATCTGTCTTGGTGAGCCATCATATGCTCTTGCCATCATGGTACTAGGCTTCATATGAGATTCATCAACCGACATTTCTTTCAGCATGTGTTTTGGCAACACATTAAGAGTCGAACCATTATCGACGAGCACCTTTCCAATGAGGCAATCCTTGCACCTAGTGGTGATGTACAAGGGTTTGTTATGTCCAGTTCCTTCAACATCTAACTCGTCAGCTATAAAGTACAGATAATTAGTCGCATGGATCCTCCCCACCAAATGTTTCATGGTTTTCTATTCAATATCTTGGGGTACATATGCCTCATTCAATACCTTTTGCAAGGCATTTTGATGCGGTTCAGAGATGAGTATCAAAGATATAAGGGAGATTCTAGCTGGAGTTTTCTTTAATCGATCTACTATGTAATATTCACTATGCTTTATCAACTTTAGAAATTCATTTGACTCCTCTTCGGCTACTGGTTTATTAACTTCTAGTTCCTTGCCCAAGTCTACCACCTCCTTACTCTTTGCTTTCCTTAACTCCTCGGGTGTGAAGCATCGGCCACTCCTAGTCAGCCTACTAACCTCAGTTTGGAATAAAAGAAGAGGGGTCCCAACATTGGAGGCATAGCTGTAATTATAGGGCATTACATTGTGATTTCTCTTTGTATAGGAAGGTTTAACCAGGATTAACTTTGGCGGCTCATAAGCTGTTGGTTGGATTCTACATACTTCTGACAACCTGTCTTGGCCCTCCATCATTCTTATTTCATCACCATTCTCCATGGCTTCAATCCTCAGTTCTCCCATGATCATCATTTTCTTAATTTTTTTACGAAACTCCATGCAATCATTGATATGATGTTCCTCCTCTTCATGGAACTCACAATAATCACTCCCTTTAAGATTATGTTCATTATTCATCTTTAGGAATGTTGCGATGTCGCGGTCGCACAAATTAATTACCCTAGCTTCAAACACAACACACAAGATAGTATAGAGCAAGCAAGGGGTCGATCCCACGAGGAAGTTTCAAGTCAGATTTTTATGTTGTACGTTATGTAATTGGGGGGATTTGGTTTGTGATTATCTAAACTATGGCAGCAATTAAACTAGCAAACAAAATCAATTAAAACCAAAACTTATCAATAAAACAAACCTTGGTCGCAAGCACACATCCACCAACGGAAATTAGAACCGATCCTTGAAACGAAAATTGCAGTTTATGTTCTGAAATTTTATCTTTTCTTAACGTTGATTAATTAACGGATCCGCCGTATAACTAATCCTAACCAACAAACAATCAAAGTGTCCGCACTAATGATTCAATTTAATGGTAGCTTTAAGAACTAGATAATTTCATCAAGATTAACATACAAGCTGTCCGCAGCTTGTGTCACTTTGTTCAAATGTTCTCCCTAAGTTCAATAACGTAGTTCCGCCACAATTATTAAGCTTAGTTGCTTCACAAGTTCATATATCACAACTCCGGTTTTGATATTAAACTTAGCAATAGATTGTTCACAACAATAACTTAGAGTCCGCTCTAGCAATCATCAACAACAATCATAGGAAATATGCATAGGAAAACAATCATATTCATTCATAACATAAACTGAAAATAAAAGGAAGAATAAATCTCACGGTTCTTGAAATCCGAAGGTTTGTTGTGTCCTTGCAACCAAGAAAAGAGCTTAGCCTTGCATAACTATTGAACAACTACTTCTAAAGAATGAAAAGAGCATGATTTTTGGGTTTGTAGAGGAGAGAATTTGTGTTTATTCTCTGCTGGCTGCTGCCTCCTTCTGCTCTCCCTCTTTTCTGCTAGCTGCTGCCCCTTCTCTCTTTCTTTTTATATGCTAAGAAACCCTAGTCTCTATTTTACAAAATAGTCCTTCCTTAAGTTGACAGTTTACATTTAAGTACTTCAATAACTATTTTTCCTAAAAAGGAGAAATAGCCTTGCGTGAAATCTTCAAACTCTGACTTAGAGGAGCTAAATTGCTGATATAAAAACTTGGATGCCGGTTTAGATGCTTCGAAATGTAATTTGGACTCGTTTCTTCACGAAACCTGTTTGCTGGCAGAATTCAGTTGTCATCTTTGGAAAATCATATCTCCCTCATATGACATCGTTTTTGGCTGAAATTTGGAGCGTGGATAGGTCTTTGAATTATGAATCCATGAAAATTGAGTTTGCATCAATTGGACTTCTGTAGCTCCAGATATTAAATTTTTAATGACCAAAGGTCAACACTGGCAGAATGCGAGATTTGACTTTGCAGGATGTGATTTCCATGATCTTTCTCCTTTTATTTTTCTTGCATTACATTTTCAGAAAGGTATGGATGTTAGCTTTTTAGTGCCACTAGAATCACTTCATTTCGATCTCTAGAACTCACGCTCTGCACAAAACATCGACTGAACGTCAAATCTGCCAATTACCTCCAATTTACTCCTTTTTGCATCTTTCATCCAAAAATGCCTTCAAAACAAAAAACAAAGAATATCAAGGCATTTTATATATAAAACATGGACAAAACATTAGGTAGATGTGGGTGAAACTATCGAATAATATGGTTACATCAAATACCCCCACACTTAGCTCTTGCTCGTCCTCGAGAAAGGATAAATAAAATCAAATTGAAAAAAACTATGATCAATCTCTTAATCTCCCATCAATGTCCAAGAATATATGCATTATAAACAAGAATACAATCATGAAGGATAAATAGTATAATTCTTATGAATTCATTTACATGCAAACTTCAAAACTCAATCAATCGTCGGGATTTAAATGAAATCTATGCCATGCCAAAGTGATAGGTCCTCTCATTGATATACACTCCAACACTCATGTGTTTAGGGTTTATGTGTTTAAATCTCTCAAATTCAATCAATGAATATGTTCTACCATAAGCTTGCTCTTCAATCTCATCTTCATTACTAACATATTACAAACAATGCATGAATCAAAAGGTCTTATTTTCTGGTTGTAATGGGGCTAAGGTTAAGGTGAGGTAAAAGAGAGTAAAAGAAAAGGTTCAAACCAGAGAAAGTAGAGCATTCTAAAAAATGATATTTCAAACAAGATATTTCATCAAAGCACATAAATTTTCCATCTTTAATCACCAATGCTTAGCTTCTTTTGATTTCAAGCTTTTTCAACATAAAATCTTAAGAACATAAAGGAACACCTTTTTTTTTTTTTTGTTCTTTTTTCTTTTTTTCTTTTTTTTTTTTACCTTTGGCAACTTTGCCCATCTTTTCATCAAGCATCACTTCTTCTTTCTTTTCACATAATTTCCAACCATAATTCCATGAGATATCATAAGTATATGCTCTACTAATCCTTGGCCAAGGGAAAAGGAAAACATATAAAAAGTTAAGGCTTATACATGGATAAAGCAAAGAAAAGATAAACAAGCTCAAAAGGGCTCACTAAGGATAATATGCTTTAGGTTGGCTTTTTGGCTCAAGTGGTTAAAATTCCTAATACCTTTATCATCTTCATGTATATATGTAATATGAATGTAATCTCAACAAGATATGAAGCAAGTTCTAAAGATACATATCATTGAAAGAAGGCACAATCAAAGAATATAATGTTGAAGGCTCAAAAGCTTGCATTGGTATAACACTATAAAGTCAACATGGCATATTCTCAAAGTCAATCCCTAAACCAATTAAACATTAAAACTTGCATGCACACTCATTCATTTGATTTATATCTTCATCTATCTCAACTAATTCTCATACATAATACTCATATTCTCAAAAACTAATGGGAGTTCAAAAGATCAAACATAATTTTTTTTTTATTTTGAAAAATAACAAAGAAAACCAAAATTAGAAAACCAACATTCTCCCAATACCCCCACACTTAAAACACAACATTGTCCTCAATGTTGAAATAAAAGAAAAGGAATATAGGAGAATGACAAAAATAAAGTAAAATACGAAAAATAAAAGATAAAGGGAAAAGAAAGCAAATCTGTTTTTTTTTTCTTTTTGTGTTGGGTTGCCTCCCAGTAAGCGCTTTTGTTTTATGTCATTGGCTCGACATGTTGCATGCTCATTCTTCATAGATTGGTTCAGCTAACTCCACAAAAGCGGTGAGTTCTGTCGTCCAACCTTCATAGAAAGGTTTCAAGCGATGCCTATTGACCTTGAGTACTTTGTTGGTTTCTAAACTTGTAATTTCAACTGCACCATAAGGAAAAACATTAGAAACAACAAAGGGTCCAATCCAATGAGAGCGCAACTTTCCAGGAAAAAGTTTCAAACGCGAATGATAAAAGAGGACTTTGTCTCCAACATTAAACTCTTTTCTTGTAATCATTTGGTCATGGAGACTCTTAGTCTTTTCTTTATAAATCCTTGCATTCTTGTAAGCATCATTTCGAATCTCTTCCAACGTAATTCCAATCTTTTTAGGCACCAAAAGGATAGGCGCCACCCATTCACTGTCCGTGATGAGGTAAATGACTCCTGCATCATGGAGGACAATTTGCAAAGCTTGCAAATCCAATGCCGAGTCATGCACGTTTCGGGGAACATATACATGCCTCTCAATCTTTTCTATCTTGGTAAAATCATAGCCATAGCTCAAAGCTACGCTTAATCCATCCTCACAATCAAAATCAAAAACTTGCTGCACACACTTATCAACTTGGTCATAGCATGTGAGAGAATAAACATTGCTATAAGGATATTTCATTGCATCATGAAAATTAAATTCAATCTTTTCATCTCCTACTTCCATAGACAAAGTATCTTTACCACAATCTATCTTTGTATTTGCAGTTTTCAAGAATGGTCTCCCAAACAATATAGGAGTGTTGTTTGATGAATAACAAGAATCATGTTCCATATCAAGAATATAAAAGTCGCATGGAATAACCAAACTATCAATCTTGATTAGGACATCTTCTATCACACCAAGTGGGTAAACAAAACTACGATCCGCAAGTTGTATTACAATGCTAGTTTTATTCAAAGGCTCAAGACTAAGAGAATCATAAACATGTTTAGGCATAACACTAATGGATGCACCTAAATCGCACAAGGCCCTTTTGAAACTAGCATTACCAATAACACATGGGATAGTAAACGCACCTGGGTCTTTTTGCTTCAAAGGCATATTCTTTTGAACAATAGCAGATACAACTTCACCCATACTTACCATTTCATGACCTTTTAGTTTGAAAGCTCTCTTGGTAGTACACAACTCCTTCAAGAATTTGGCATACTTGGGAATTTGCTTGATAACATCAAGCAAAGGAATGTTGAGTTCTACTTTCTTGAAAACCTCTAAAATCTCTTTTTCTTTGTCCTCTTTCTTTGACCTAGAAGAACTCACAGGAAAGGGTGGAATTATTTTAAAACTGGAATTCATTGAATGAGGAGTTACCTTTGGAGTGTTGGTCAATATTTCAGTTTGTAGAGGAAGAGGATGTTCCTTCTTTGTACTCAATTCAGTTTCTATCTCTTCTTCTTCCTCCATCTCAATTTGTTTTGACCTTTTCTCTTCAAGTTCTTTCCCACTTCGTAGCATGATCACACTAACATTCTCTATTGGATTCAATGCTTGGGAGGGCAATTTTCCATTCATTTGTGCTTCCAATTTCCCCACACTTGAAGCTACTTGCCCCATTTGCTTCTCCAAGTTGTGAATACTTGACCTTGTTTCTTGTTGAAAAGACATGACATTTTGTTGCAAGGTCACAGTGTTAGAAGCCAAAGTTTTCATCATCTCACGAAGATCATCATTGGATGATGACCCCATAACATTAGAGTTTGTGAATGGAGGGGGCTGTCTTGCTTGATAATTCTGTTGGGATTGAAATCCATGGGGATGGAACTGTCGGCCTTGATTGCCTTGTTGAGGTGGGTTCCCATAGCATAAGTTGGGATGATCTCTCCATGCAGGATTGTACGTGTTGGAAAAGGGATCATATTTACGCTGGGACTGTCCATTGAATGCTCCATCAACTGCATTAGCTTGTTCAATGTAATCTTCTTGCATTGTTGGGCACATATCTGAAGCATGTCCTTGTAAGGAGCATATGCTACAAACTTTCACCTGCTGTACATTGCCACAAGCCAAAGAACGCACAAGAGAAGTAAGATCATTAACTTTATTCTCAAGGTTAGAAATACTTACCTCATTTACTCGTTTATTTGCGAAGTCTCCACGAGTGCCAAACTGTTTCGAGTTGGCTGCCATGTTTGAGATCAATTGGCGTGCAGCCTCGGGTGTCTTATCTACCAATGCCCCTCCACTTGCAGCATCAATGATACTACGGTCAGTAGGCATCAATCCTTCATAGAAATATTGAATGAGCAGCTGATCGGGTATTTGATGATGAGGGCATTGAATGCACAGTTGCTCAAATCTTTCCCAATACTCGGAAAGTGTCTCTCCATGAGATTGTCGAATCCCACATATTTCTTTCCTTATGTTGGCAACTCGAGATGCTGGGAAATATTTTTCAAGGAAAATCTTCTTCATGGCATTCCAAGTTCCAATGGAATGGGAGAATAGAGAAAAACCATGCCTTTGCTGCCCCTTTTAAAGAGAAAGGGAAAGCTTTCAACTTAACCTGTTCTTCATCAACTCCATTCGGTTTCATGCCAACGCAAACCATATGGAATTCCTTGAGATGAGTATGAGGATCTTCTCCTGCAAGACCATTGAAAGTTGGTAGCAAATGTATAAAACCAGATTTGAGCTCAAAGTTTACATTATTGTCAATGTTTATGCACAATGGTTGATTTTCCATTAGGAGCAGCAAGCTCCTTGAGTGTTTGTTGTCGTGCAATAGCCATGGTGTTGAGGCGAGCTTCCTTTTAACCTGCGTAAAGTGCTTTCTATTTCAAGATCAATCTGCACTTGAATTTGATTAGTAGAACGGGTCACAGGCATAAATTGCTAAGAAAACTCAAAAGAAAGTAACCACACAAGAGATCGAAAACAATGCAAATTGTACGAAAATCCTACGGTAGAAACTAAAACTGCCTAAAAACACTAGAAAACAGCGGAATTTGGCCTCAATAGGGTGGGGCTAGTGATTTACAGTCCTGTTCAGAACGTCGTTTTCCTTCAGGAAACAAAAGCCGATACCTAATTCCACCAAAAACTCTGTTTTGAACAGTACCGCTGCCGCAAGTGAACAGTACCGTCGCAAGCAAAAATTCTGTTTCTCTTTTTTTTTTTTTTTTTTGAATCACAGCAAATAAAAATAACAGTACAAGCACAAAATCAACTAAAATTACCTCCCCGGCAACGGCGCCAAAATTTGTTGCGATGTCGCGGTCGCACAAATTAATTACCCTAGCTTCAAACACACACAAGATAGTATAGAGCAAGCAAGGGGTCGATCCCACGAGGAAGTTTCAAGTCAGATTTTTATGTTGTACGTTATGTAATTGGGGGGATTTGGTTTGTGATTATCTAAACTATGGCAGCAATTAAACTAGCAAACAAAATCAATTAAAACCGAAACTTATCAAGAAACAAACCTTGGTCGCAAGCACACATCCACCAACGGAAATTAGAACCGATCCTTGAAACAAAAATTGCAGTTTATGTTCTGAAATTTTATCTTTTCTTAACGTTGATTAATTAACGGATCCGCCGTATAACTAATCCTAACCAACAAACAATCAAAGTGTCCGCACTAATGATTCAATTTAATGGTAGCTTTAAGAACTAGATAATTTCATCAAGATTAACATACAAGCTGTCCGCAGCTTGTGTCACTTTGTTCTAATGTTCTCCCTAAGTTCAATAACGTAGTTCCGCCACAATTATCAAGCTTAGTTGCTTCACAAGTTCATATATCACAACTCCGGTTTTGATATTAAACTTAGCAATAGATTGTTCACAACAATAACTTAGAGTCCGCTCTAGCAATCATCAACAACAATCATAGAAAATATGCATAGGAAAACAATCATATCATTCATAACATAAACTGAAAATAGAAGGAAGAATAAATCTCACGGTTCTTGAAGTCCGAAGGTTTGTGTGTCCTTGCAACCAAGAAAAGAGCTTAGCCTTGCATAACTATTGAACAACTACTTCTAAAGAATGAAAAGAGCATGATTTTTGGGTTTGTAGAGGAGAGAATTTGTGTTTATTCTCTGCTGGCTGCTGCCTCCTTCTGCTCTCCTCTTTTCTGCTAGCTGCTGCCCCTTCTCTCTTTTTTTTATGCTAAAACCCTAGTCTCTATTTTACAAAATAGTCCTTCCTTAAGTTGACAGTTTACATTTAAGTACTTCAATAACTATTTTTCCTAAAAAGGAGAAATAGCCTTGCATGAAATCTTCAAACTCTGACTTAGAGGAGCTAAATTGCTGATATAAAAACTTGGATGTCGGTTTAGATGCTTCGAAATGTAATTTGGACTCGTTTCTTCACGAAACCTGTTTGCTGGCAGAATTCAGTTGTCATCTTTGGAAAATCATATCTCCCTCATATGACATCGTTTTTGGCTGCAATTTGGAGCGTGGATAGGTCTTTGAATTAGAATCCAAGAAAATTGAGTTTGCATCAATTGGACTTCTGTAGCTCCAGATATTAAATTTTGAATGACCAAAGGTCAACACTGGCAGAATGCGAGATTTGACTTTGCAGGATGTGATTTCCATGATCTTTCTCCTTTTATTTTTCTTGCATTACATTTCCAGAAAGGTATGGATGTTAGCTTTTTAGTGCCACTGGAATCACTTCATTTCGATCTCTAGAACTCACGCTCTGCACAAAACATCGACTGAACGTCAAATCTGCCAATTACCTCCAATTTACTCCTTTTTGCATCTTTCATCCAAAAATGCCTTCAAAACAAAAAACAAAGAATATCAAGGCATTTTATATATAAAACATGGACAAAACATTAGGTAGATGTGGGTGAAACTATCGAATAATATGGTTACATCAAATACCCCCACACTTAGCTCTTGCTCGTCCTCGAGAAAGGATAAATAAAATCAAATTGAAAAAAACTATGATCAATCTCTTAATCTCCCATCAATGTCCAAGAATATATGCATTATAAACAAGAATACAATCATGAAGGATAAATAGTATAATTCTTATGAATTCATTTACATGCAAACTTCAAAACTCAATCAATCGTCGGGATTTAAATGAAATCTATGCCATGCCAAAGTGATAGGTCCTCTCATTGATATACACTCCAACACTCATGTGTTTAGGGTTTATGTGTTTAAATCTCTCAAATTCAATCAATGAATATGTTCTACCATAAGCTTGCTCTTCAATCTCATCTCCATTACTAACTATTACAAACAATGCATGAATCAAAAGGTCTTATTTTCTGGTTGTAATGGGGCTAAGGTTAAGGTGAGGTAAAAAGTAAAAGAAAAGGTTCAAACCAAAGAAAGTAGAGCACTCTGAAAAATGATATTTCAAACAAGATATTCCATCAAAGCACATAAATTTTCCATCTTTAATCACCAATGCTTAACTTCTTTTGATTTCAAGCTTTTTCAACATAAAATCTTAAGAACATAAAGGAACACCTTTTTTTTTTTTTTTTCTTTTTTTCTTTTTTTTTTTTTTTTTTACCTTTGGCAACTTTGCCCATCTTTTCATCAAGCATCACTTCTTCTTTCTTTTCACATAATTTCCAACCATAATTCCATGAGATATCATAAGTATATGCTCTACTAATCCTTGGCCAGGGGAAAAGGAAAACATATAAAAAGTTAAGGCTTATACATGGATAAAGCAAAGAAAAGATAAACAAGCTCAAAAGGGGCTCACTAAGGATAATATGCTTTAGGTTGGCTTTTTGGCTCAAGTGGTTAAAATTCCTAATGCCTTTATCATCTTCATGTATATATGTAATATGAATGTAATCTCAACAAGATATGAAGCAAGTTCTAAAGATACATATCATTGAAAGAAGGCACAATCAAAGAATATAATGTTGAAGGCTCAAAAGCTTGCATTGGTATAACACTATAAAGTCAACATGGCATATTCTTAAAGTCAATCCCTAAACCAATTAAACCTTAAAACTTGCATGCACACTCTTCATTTGATTTATATCATCATCTATCTCAACTAATTCTCATACATAATACTCATATTCTCAAAAAAATGGGAGTTCAAAAGATCAAACATAATTTTTTTTTTTTTGAAAAATAACAAAGAAAACCAAAATAAAAACATTCTCCCAATACCCCCACACTTAAAACACAACATTGTCCTCAATGTTGAAATAAAAAAAGGAATATAGAGAATGACAAAAATAAAGTAAAATGCGAAAAATAAAAGATAAGGAAAAGAAAGCAAATCTGTTTTTTTTTTTTTTGTGTGGGTTGCCTCCCAGTAAGCGCTTTTGTTTTATGTCATTGGCTCGACATGTGCATGCTCATTCTTCATAGATTGGTTCAGCTAACTCCACAAAAGCGGTGAGTTCTGTCGTCCAACCTTCATAGAAAGGTTTCAAGCGATGCCTATTGACCTTGAGTACTTTGTTGGTTTCTAAACTTGTAATTTCAACTGCACCATAAGGAAAAACATTAGAAACAACAAAGGGTCCAATCCAACGAGAGCGCAACTTTCCAGGAAAAAGTTTCAAACGCGAATGATAAAAGAGGACTTTGTCTCCAACATTAAACTCTTTTCTTGTAATCATTTGGTCATGGAGACTCTTAGTCTTTTCTTTATAAATCCTTGCATTCTCGTAAGAATCATTTCGAATCTCTTCCAACGTAATTCCAATCTTTTTAGGCACCAAAAGGATAGGCGCCACCCATTCACTGTCCATGATGAGGTAAATGACTCCTGCATCATGGAGTACAATTTGCAAAGCTTGTAAATCCAATGCTGAGTCATGCACATTTTGGAGAACACATATATGCCTCTCCATCTCTTTTATCTTGGTAAAATCATAGCCACAGCTCAAAGCTACGCTTAATCCATCCTCACTATCAAAATCACAAACTTGCTGCATACACTTATCAACTTGGTCATAACATGTGATAGAATAAACATTGCTATAAGGATATGTCATTGCATCATGAAAATTAAATTCAATTTTTTCATCTCCTACCTCCATAGACAAAGTATCCTTACCACAATCAATTTTTGTATTGGCAGTTTTCAAGAATGGTCTCCCAAACAATATAGGAGTGTTGTTTGATGAATCACAAGAATCATGTTCCATATCAAGAATATAAAAGTCGCATGGAATGACCAAACTGTCAATCTTGACTAGGACATCTTCTATCACACCAAGTGGGTAAACAAAACTACGATCCGCAAGTTGTATTACAATGCTAGTTTTATTCAAAGGCTCAAGACTAAGAGAATCATAAACATGTTTAGGCATAACACTAATGGATGCACCTAAATCGCACAAGGCCCTTTTGAAACTAGCATTACCAATAACACATGGGATAGTAAACGCACCTGGGTCTTTTTGCTTCAAAGGCATATTCTTTTGAACAATAGCAGATACAACTTCACCCATACTTACCATTTCATGACCTTTTAGTTTGAAAGCTCTCTTGGTAGTACACAACTCCTTCAAGAATTTGGCATACTTGGGAATTTGCTTGATAACATCAAGCAAAGGAATGTTGAGTTCTACTTTCTTGAAAACCTCTAAAATCTCTTTTTCTTTGTCCTCTTTCTTTGACCTAGAAGAACTCACAGGAAAGGGTGGAATTATTTTAAAACTGGAATTCATTGAATGAGGAGTTACCTTTGGAGTGTTGGTCAATATTTCAGTTTGTAGAGGAAGAGGATGTTCCTTCTTTGTACTCAATTCAGTTTCTATCTCTTCTTCTTCCTCCATCTCAATTTGTTTTGACCTTTTCTTCAAGTTCTTTCCCACTTCGTAGCATGATCACACTAACATTCTCTATTGGATTCAATGCTTGGGAGGGCAATTTTCCATTCATTTGTGCTTCCAATTTCCCCACACTTGAAGCTACTTGCCCCATTTGCTTCTCCAAGTTGTGAATACTTGACCTTGTTTCTTGTTGAAAAGACATGACATTTTGTTGCAAGGTCACAGTGTTAGAAGCCAAAGTTTTCATCATCTCACGAAGATCATCATTGGATGATGACCCCATAACATTGGAGTTTGTGAATGGAGGGGGCTGTCTTGCTTGATAATTCTGTTGGGATGAAATCCATGGGGATGGAACTGTCGGCCTTGATTGCCTTGTTGAGGTGGGTTCCCATAGCATAAGTTGGGATGATCTCTCCATGCAGGATTGTACGTGTTGGAAAAGGGATCATATTTACGCTGGGACTGTCCATTGAATGCTCCATCAACTGCATTAGCTTGTTCAATGTAATCTTCTTGCATTGTTGGGCACATATCTGAAGCATGTCCTTGTAAGGAGCATATGCTACAAACTTTCACCTGCTGTACATTGCCACAAGCCAAAGAACGCACAAGAGAAGTAAGATCATTAACTTTATTTCAAGGTTAGAAATACTTACCTCATTTACTCGTTTTCGAAGTCTCCATGAGTGCCAAACTGTTTCGAGTTGGCTGCCATGTTTGAGATCAATTGGCGTGCAGCCTCGGGTGTCTTATCTACCAATGCCCCTCCACTTGCAGCATCAATGATACTACGGTCAGTAGGCATCAATCCTTCATAGAAATATTGAATGAGCAGCTGATCGGGTATTTGATGATGAGGGCATTGAATGCACAGTTGCTCAAATCTTTCCCAATACTCGGAAAGTGTCTCTCCATGAGATTGTCGAATCCCACATATTTCTTTCCTTATGTTGGCAACTCGAGATGCTGGGAAATATTTTTCAAGGAAAATCTTCTTCATGGCATTCCAAGTTCCAATGGAACTTGGGAGAATAGAGAAAAACCATGCCTTTGCTGCCCCTTTTAAAGAGAAAGGGAAAGCTTTCAACTTAACCTGTTCTTCGTCAACTCCATTCGGTTTCATGCCAACGCAAACCATATGGAATTCCTTGAGATGAGTATGAGGATCTTCTCCTGCAAGACCATTGAAAGTTGGTAGCAAATGTATAAAACCAGATTTGAGCTCAAAGTTTACATTATTGTCAATGTTTATGCACAATGGTTGATTTTCCACGTTAGGAGCAGCAAGCTCTTGAGTGTTTGTTGTCGTGCAATAGCCATGGTGTTGAGGCGAGCTTCCTTTCTTAATCTGTGTAAAGTACTTTCTATTTCAAGATCAACCTGCACTTGAATTTGATTAGTAGAACGGGTCACAGGCATAAATTGCTAAGAAAACTCAAAAGAAAGTAACCACACAAGAGATAAAACAATGCAAATTGTACGAAAATCCTACGGTAGAAAACTAAAACTGCCTAAAAACCTAGAAAACAGCGGAATTTGGCCTCAATAGGGTGGGGCTAGTGTATATCACTAGTCCTGTTCAGAACGTCGTTTTCCTTCAGGAAACAAAAGGCCGATACCTAATTCCACCAAAAACTCTGTTTTGAACAGTACCGCTGCCGCAAGTGAACAGTACCGTCGCAAGCAAAAATTCTGTTTCTTTTTTTTTTGAATCACAGCAAATAAAAATAACAGTACAAGCACAAAATCAACTAAAATTACCTCCCCGGCAACGGCGCCAAAATTTGTTGCGATGTCGCGGTCGCACAAATTAATTACCCTAGCTTCAAACACACAAGATAGTATAGAGCAAGCAAGGGGTCGATCCCACGAGGAAGATTCAAGTCAGATTTTTATGCTAGTTATGTTGGGGGGGTTTGGTTTGTATTATCTAAACAGAAAACAAAAACTATCAAACAAATAAAAAATCGAAAATTATCAAGAAACAAACCTTGGTCACAAGCACACATCCACCTACAGAAATCAGAACTGATCATGGAAACGAAACATCAATTTATATTCTGAATATTTATCTCTTCTTAACATTGGTTAGTTAACGGATCCGCCGTATAACTAGCCCTAACCATCAAACAACCACAGTGTCCGCACTAGTAATTTAATTCAATGGCAGCCTTAAGAACTAGATAAGTTGATTAATCAAGAAAACATAACTGTCCGCAGTCTATGTTTGATTTGATTGAATGTTCTCCCTAAGATTAATAACGTAGATCCGCCACAATTATTAAACTCAGTTGCTTCACAAGTTCATATACCACAACTCCGGTTTTGATATCAAACTTAACAATAGATTGTCTACAATAATAACTTAGAGTCCGCTCTAGCAATTAAAATAAACAATCATAGAAAAATAAGCATAGGAGAACAAACATATTCATCATATAAACTGAAAAGAAAAGGTAAAATAAATCTCACAGTTCTTGAAATCCGAAGGTTTCCGTGTCCTTGCAACCAAGAAAAAGTGTTTAGCCTTGCATGTTTGTTGAACAACTAATCAAAAAGAAGGAAGAATGCATAATTTAGGGTTTCTTAGAGGAAGGGGGCGTTTTTCTTCTTGGCTGGCTGCCCCCCTTCTCTTCTCTCATTCTTTTTATATCCTAGGAAACCCTAGGTCTCTATTTTACAAAATAGTCCTCCATTAAGTAGACTGTTTACATTTAAGTACTTCAATAACTATTTTCCTAAAAAAGGAGAAATAGCCTTGCATGAAATCTTCAAGCTTTGACTTAGAGGAGCTAAATTGCTGAAATAAAAACTTGGATATCGGTTTAGATGCTTCGGAACGTAATTTGGACTCGTTTCTTCACGAAACTTGTTTGCTGGCAGAATTCAGATGTCATCTTTGAAAAATCATATCTCCCTCATATGACATCGTTTTTGGCTGAAATTTGGAGCGTTTATAGACCTTTGAGTCATGAATCCAAAAAATTGAGTTTGCATCAATTGGACTTCTGTAGCTCCAGATATTCAAGTTGGAATGGCCGAAGGTCAACACTGGCAGATTGCGAGATTTGACTTTGAAGGCTGCGATTTCCATGCTCTTCCTTATTTTATTTTCTTGCCTTAGATTTCCAGAAAGGTATGGATGTTAGCTTTTTAATGCCACTGGAATCACTTCATTTCAACCTCTAGAACTCATGCTCTGCACAAAACATCGACTGAAGGTCAAATCTGCCAATTATCTCCAATTTACTCTTTTTTGCATCTTTCATCCAAAAGTGCCTTCAAAACATAAACAAAGAATATCAAGGCATTTTATATATAAAACATAGGCAAAACACTAGTTAAATATGGGTGAAACTATTGAATAATATGGTTGCATCAGTTGTGCTTGAAGCTAGGGTAATTAATTTGTGCGACCGCGACATCGCAACAATTCTAAATGTTTAATGTGTGTGTGTTTGAATTATTTTTAATTTTGGTGATTTGTAAAAATATAATTGTAGGATGTGTGAGTAAAAACTATAATAAAAATGAAGGATATGTGTGTGTTGCATTTTCTTTCTATTACCTTTCTATTTTGTGTTAAATAGACAAAACAAAAGAGAAAAAAGATGAAAAGATATATATATATATATATATATATATTATATATATATATATATATTATTTTTCTTAACCAAATGTTTTAATTGAATATGGTTAAAAATCCTTAAAATTATTTGAGCAATTTTTAAAGAAATGTAAAATATTTTTGCATTTAAAAAAGAATATATTGCACGGATTTAACAACAAGTTTGTAAAATGCCAAAAGATTTTGGCCTGAATTTTAAAAAATATTAAAAATTTATTTTTCACAAGAAGAATATATTATTCACTTGTAATATAAGGATAAAAAACCTAAAAGGAGTTAATATAAAAAATATTATAAGGGATAATAATTTTATACCACTTACTTTAATATAAGAATCTCTAAAAGACTAGATAGGGTCCCTAGTAACCACGAGGAGGGTACGCCAATAACTTATAGAGATCAATGCAAATCCTGAGGAGATGAGAGACAAAATAGGAAAAGAAGAATAAAATATCACCGAGGAATGCAGTGTTTAGCCATCAAAGGAAGTTGCACGCACCCCTAGAGCGCTGCAACTTGCTTCACTTATTGCATGAGAATTGCATGTACCAACCAATCTTTACATGAACAATAACTTTACTCCTCTGTATTTGATTCACTACAAGATTTCATAGTTTTACCGATGGAAATATTTTGTCGATGTGTGATTAGAAGTTCGTTGGTGATTTATTTACCGACGTCTTCACCGACGGATTAAGTTTGTTGGCTTTCCCTTCGTCGATGATTCCCCATTCCATTGCTATATCAGTCGGAACAACAAAAAAACCATTTCCTGATGGTTTTGACAGACAGAATTTGTGCGCCAAAAAAAAAGTTTCCCGCTTGAAATATACCGACGGATTTTTATTCTGTCGATGATATTGTGATTGACCGACGACTATGTACCATCGGTAAATTTGTCGGTGAGTGTTTGAAATACCAATCGAATATATCCATTTGTAAATTCGTCGGTAAGTGTGGCAGCTACTGTCAAATGACGATGGATTAAGTCCGTCGGTAAAGCTGTCGGTAAGTGTTTGAAATCCTGATCGAATATATCTGTCTGTAAATGCATCGGTGAATGCTACTGTCATATGCCGACGGATTCATTCAGTCGGTTAAAACCCTATGTAATAGTTTTTTAAAAAATATTTAGAATTATAATATAAAATTATATAAATTAATGGTAATAAAAACCAATTATGCAAATAAAATTTATATTAAACATCAAAAACAAAAAATCAAAGTTAAATATATTCATTACAAACTGAATGTGTTTTTAAAAAATATTAAATGAAGTTTAAAGGTAAATAATGTTTATTACAATTAATATAAAGAGTGGAGCTAGAGGAGGCTGGTGGTTATACGACCAAAAAGGATTAGGCGCACATGTTCCCTCTTTGTTGCCATGTTCATGACCAGTTCGCGAAGCTGTTCATAAACCGCTTTTGTTGTTCAAACTCCGCTCTTTGTTGTGCTTGAGATGCTTTGATTTGTTCAGACTCCACTCTTTGTTGTGCATGAGACGCTTTGAGTTGTGCGTACTCCGCTGATAGATGGTTGTATTTTTTGGTGAGCTGAGCCGTGTGTTGCTACAAGGCCACGAACTCCTTAGATTGGGAGCTCCCAACGGTTGAAACACTACGGGTCGACCGCAAGTTGTCGGCCGTAGTGTTGGAGACCCGTAAACCTGATTTTTATCGGGTCCACCTGATGATCCAACCTCCATCCACAAATCCGTATCGAATTCCGGATGGGTCAACATATCATCCCCATATCTCTCCCTCAACCGATTATTATAAGTCTCCTGAAAATAAAAAAAGTAATCATCATATTCAATTCAATAAACATAATAACTTACAAAATAAAATGGTTGAGCACGGTTATCAACGAACTGTTGCGCCCCCTTTTGGCAGTCTTGACTCCGCACGTGCGTCTACACAAACAGCTCCATTGGGCTCGGCTCACGTCCAAGAGACGTAGCCTATAATGAAAAAAGATTTATTAACAACAACTTAATTTAACGATATATTTCATTTAAATTAATCTTACCATATGTTTCGCATGTGCAGCAAACAGAACGGAGCCGCTAGTGTGCATTGTCACCGAGCCATGAATTGGCCGATTCAAGTTGCTAGCATCGAACTCTGAGCGTCGTGTGAACCGCTCAGACATCACGTGCTCAAGATAGTGCGGCCATATATCTTCCGGGAAGTATATCGGTTTGAAATCCCTCGAAACCGCAACATCGTTCCAGCCTTGGAAACCCCTATCTCTCGCGGTTTTTTTTGCCCTTTTTTGTGCTTCATACCAAAAATCACGCAACCTACTTCACGCAACCAAAAATTACATTTCAAAACATAAATTTTTGTCTAAAAAAAATCTTGTGTTGTTTTTGATGTTACCTAGTTGCCGCATGATTTTCCCACACCCTCCTCGCAACAGTGTTATGCTTACTGTCCCAGCAAAATTTGTTCTCTGTATAAGTAATTAATTTCAAATAAAAATAATAATTTATTTACAATTATATTAATAATTTATTAGAAATAAGCTAGAAATTATAAATTAACACCAACCTCAAATCTGTCAAACCGTGCATTGATTTGAGGCATCCATTCAGGATGCTTGGATATCTGACTCCATTGAAACAATGGAATCTCCATCGACGATTTAAACGCCGATGATATTACTCGGGCGACTTCAATGTTTGTGAACCTGAAAATAAATGAGATAGATTCAATAGTGATTACTTCATAAATTATGTTGTAATTTTTTTTAAAAAAAAAACTAAAACCTTAACAAACTTACATTGAAAGGTCGTCCTTCCACTGTGCCTCGTACTTGCGGGTAAATTGATTCCGCTGCGAAGGCACGCCGCCTCTGCGCTGCGAAGGAGCGCTGGAAGAGGCAACATCGGTTGACGGCGCAGGTGGTGTAGGTGCCTCTTCTTGAGAGGCACCTAAGGAAATATCATCCTCGCTGCTAGACAAACTAGCTGCGACCATACGTGAGCGACCAACTCTGGTTTTCATTCTACGCATCTACAATTTTATACAAATAATTATATAATTAAATTCAAATGTTAAAAAAAAATCGACAGCACGTCCCCTATACTGGATACTACCCAAATTCACAAACCTGCACATATTAACAATAGCCACAACCAATTGCTCAATGTATACTAATTATTCCAACATATTCAATTACTAATCATAAGGTAAATTCAACATTAAGAATTACAATTCAACAAATTATTCAATAATTTCGACCAGACCATAGTGCGGATCATATCAATAGCATTTGAATAAAAACACTCTATTCTGCTCGTTATGATATTGCAGTTCGACAACCTCTTCTAATCTATCATAGTAGTCAACTTGTAACTCACTACTAGTGGATCCCTTAACACAAACACCGCTGTTGTATGTCTTCCTTCCTTGCCCGTATTTTCAGTATGGAAAACATATCCATTGACAAAATACTCGTTGTAGCACTAACATTTTCTTTCAGGCCCCAGGCTTAGTGAAGACAATGACTTAGGCGTACTCCTTCCCATTTGATAAACCTTGTATGTAATGTACATCAATAAACAGTAAATGAACGAGAATCTCGTAATGACATGCATATGTACAGTAATTTTGCAAGTTAGAATGAGTTTGTGATAGTGCTTACATGTGTTCTGAACCACATGGCAAATTGTTCATCTTGTAATTGAAAGATCTTGGGATTCGGTTAGCTGTGAGTTATTGGAGAGCAAATATTGTCGATGTTGCCTGCAAGTGATAATAAGTGTATGATATTACAATATATAATTAACAGTATATTACTCACAAAGTTTAATTAGTATTACACATATATAAACTTACTGAATAAAAGGTCTTACACATATATAAACTTATTGAATAATTAACAGTATTGCTCATCACAGTTAAATATAACATAGTTGTGTGCTTGTTTGAACTCTATTTCTGACAAATATTTTCCTCTTACGGCATTTTTAGGTGTGGGTCTTCCAGTATTGAAGAATATTGACAAGTTCCCGCTGGAAGGCACTTCACCACCATCATCATGCCGTGGAATGCGATTGATTCTCGTTCTCAGATGAGGTTTGAAATAGTACGAGATAAATGTTGAGATCTCCTCAACAATATAGGCCTCACATATCGAAGCCTCAACATGCGCCTTGTTCTTAACCTTTTTTTTTAGATTAAACAAGTACCTGCATTGAATTAATCAAGTATCTTCAATTAAGAAAAATATAGAAAATACTTTTATATATTAATTACATTGCAACTGTAATATCTAACCATTCGAATGGGTACATCCATCTATATTGGACCGGTACTCCAGCTTTTGCTTTGAATGGTAGATGTATAGGGAGATGCTCCATTGGTCAAAAAATAATGGAGAGAATATCATCTCAAGTTTGCATAGTGCCTCAATGATATTCGTTTGAAGCCTCTCAATGTGATCAACATTCAACTTGCTGAAGCATATATCTCTAAAGAAATGACCGATCTCCGTAAGTGCATCCCATATCCCTTTGGCAAAAATCACGAAAAGCTAATGGGATGAGTGTTTGCATAAACACGTGGCAGTCATGACTCTTCATTCCATACAATCTGCAGTCCTCTATATTAACCAGCCTTGATATGTTTGTTGCATGTCCATCCGGAAAACGCAGACTTTTAAGCCATTTGTAGACTAGGAGTTGTGCGTTTTTCTCTAACACGAAGCTTGCTCTTGGTTTTGCGACCCGTGACTCATCATAAACCAACTCCATATTTTACGGTTACAGTATAAAGCTATATCCAATCTAGCCTTGGTGTTGTCCTTTGTCTTCCACTTTACATCCATGACGGTGTTGAAAATGTTCTCAAACACGTTCTTTTCGATGTGCATGATGTCAAGGTTATGGCTGAGCAAATTATTCCAATAAGGAAGCTCCCATAAGATACTTCGCTTTACCCAATTATGGGTCAAACCAAAACCAAAAAACTTTTGCTTACCTGATTGAAGGCCAAACACAATGTCACCGTACTCTGATACAACATCATGCAATTCTTCACCAGAAAGACGCAGGGATGCAACATCTTTTTCAACTCTACCAACAAAGAAATTTTTTCTGTTCTTTCTATACCTGTGAATAAGTGGCAAGAAGCGATGGTGACAGTCAAAAAAAGAAGCTTTACCTCCATTTGCTAGCGTGAATGCCTTATTGTTTTCCATGTAGTATGGACATGTGAGTTTCCCATGCATTCTCCAATCAGAAAGCATTCCATAAGCTGGAAAATTATTGATAGTCCACATCAAAGCCGCCCTCATAAGGAAATTTTGTTTCCTCGATATATTGTAAGTCAGAGATCCGGACGACCACAACAACGTCAACTCGTCAATAACGGTCGAAGACAAACATCTATATTCCACCCCGGGCTGCTTAGACTGGGTATGATAGTAGATAAAAACATGAACTCCGGCCTCATACACATTCCCGGTGGCAAGTTATAAACTGTAAGTATGACTAGCCAACAAGAATAAGGAGCAGCAAATGACCCAAATGGGTTGAATCTGTCTGTACATAACCCAAGACGCACATTCCTTGATTCAGCTAAAAAGTGAGGATGCACACTGTTAAAGAGTTTCCACGCTTCGCCGTCAGAAGGATGCACCGTCACTCCATCAACCGCATCATGTGCTTGGTGCCATGTCATGTGCTTGGTGCCATGTCATCAAGCACCTTGTTCTTAACCTTTTTCTTGAGATTAAACAAGTACCTGCATTGAATTAATCAAGTATTTTCAATTAAGAAAAACATAGAAAATACTTTTACATATTAATTACATTGCAACTGTAATATCTAACCATTCGAATGGGTACATCCATCTATATTGGACCGGTCCTCCAGCTTTTGCCTCGAATGGTAGATGTATAGGGAGATGCTCCATTGAGTCAAAAAATGATGGAGGGAATATCATCTCAAGTTTGCATAGTGCCTCGACCATATTCGTTTGAAGCCTCTCAATGTGATCAACATTCAACTTGCTGAAGCATATATCTCTAAAGAAATGACTGATTTCCGTAAGTGCATCCCATATTCCCTTTGGCAACAAATCACGAAAAGCTAATGGGATAAGTGTTTGCATAAACACGTGGCAGTCATGACTCTTCATTCCATACAATCTGCAGTCCTCTATATTAACCAGCCTTGATATGTTCAATGCATGTCCATCCGGAAAACGCAGACTCTTAAGCCATTTGTAGACTAGCAGTTGTGCGTTATTCTCTGACACGAAGCTTGCTCTTGGTTTTGTGACCCGTGACTCATCATAAACCAACTCCATAGTTTTACAGTTACAATATAAAGCTATATCCAATCTAGCCTTGATGTTGTCCTTTGTCTTTCCTTTTACATCCATGACGGTGTTGAAAATGTTCTCAAACACGTTGTTTTCGATGTGCATGACGTCAAGGTTATGGCTGAGTAAATTGGTCTTCCAATAAGGAAGCTCCCAAAAGACACTTCGCTTTACCCAATTATGGGTCAAACCAAAACCAAAAAACTTTTGCTTACCTGATTGAAGGCCAAACACAATGTCACCGTACTCTGATACAACATCATATAATTCTTCACCAGAAAGACGCAGGGATGCAACATCTTTTTCAACTCTGCCAACAAAGAAATCTTTTTTGTTCTTTGTACCTGTGATTAAGTAGCAAGAAGCGACGGTGATAGTAAAAAAAAGAAGCTTTACCTCTGTTTGCTAGAGTGAATGCATTGTTGTTTTCCATGCAATATGGACATGCGAGTTTCCCATGCGTTCTCCAACCAGAAAGCATTCCATAAGCTGGAAAATCATTGATAGTGCACATCAAAGCCGCCCTCATAAGGAAATTTTGTTTCCTCAATATATCATAAGTCAGAGCTCCGGAGGACCACAACTGCGTCAACTCATCAATCAACGGTCGAAGACAAACATCTATATTCTGCCCCAGGCTGCTTGGACTGGGTATGACAGTAGATAAAAACATGAACTCCGGCCTCATACACATTCCCGGTGGCAAGTTATAACTGTAAGTATGACTGGCCAACAAGAATAAGGAGCAGCAAATGACCCAAATGGGTTGAATCTGTCTGTACATAACCCAAGACGCACATTCCTTGATTCAGCTAAAAAGTGAGGATGCACACTGTTAAAGAGTTTCCACGCTTCGCCGTCAGAAGGATGCACCATCACTCCATCAACCGCATCATGTGCTTGGTGCCATGTCATGTGCTCAGCAGTCCTTGGTGACATGAATAACCTCTTCAGTCTAGGTGTGATCGGGAAGTATCTAAGTTTTTTATATGCCACTAGAGTCTTTCCCCTCCCAGTTCTAGGTTTGTAACGGGAATGCCCGCATGTCATGCACTCGGTCATCTCAGCATTTTCAAGGTAGTATAACATGCAGAAGTTAGAGCACATGTCAATTTTCTGATATCCTAAACCGAGGGGTTTTATCATGGACTTCGCAGCATAGAAGTTCTCTTTCAGCCTCTTCCCTTCAGGTAAAATGCTTCTCGCCCATTCAATAATCTTGTCATACCTGGCCTCACTCAACCCGTGATCTGACTTGATGGTGAACACCTGTGTTACGACTGATAATTTATTGTGGTTCGTGCAGCAATCCCATAATGGTTCATCAGAATCTTTCAACAAATCAAAAAACCTAGCTGCATCTGCATTAGGTTCTTCTTCTACGATTGGACATTGACTGACATTACCTTGATTCATTCTCATTGCATCCATAACCATTTTTGTAAGGATTAGTGTTGTCATTTGCCGCTTCATGCACGTTGATAGCACTAGAAGTAGACCCAACCACCGTTTCTCCCGTTCTCCTCTTACTAACAAATACTTCTCTATGTGCATACCAACACTAGTAATTCTCCATAAACCCTTTGTGTAGAAGATGCATCATTACAACATCTGGATGCAGATATTTTTTATTTTGACACTTCCTGCATGGACACCTAATACCGCCTCCAGTAAAATTTCTGGGAATAGATGTTGCGAAATTAATAAAACCCTGAACCCTGTTACAATAATCAATCCTCCGCAATCCTTGGGGTGAATCTCGATACATCCATGAACGATCATCCATGACTTATATCGAACCTCTATAAAATTATGATGACATCATGTATTAATTAACTAAGTTAGGTAAATAAACTTGCAAAAATATTGCTTTACCACTCCAACAAACCAATCACAACTTCTCATAAATATTAAATATTCATTATCATTTATCAACGTCCATACAAATTAATATATATAAATTTATGGAAATTACCACTCCGCAATACCATTGATAAAACTTTAAACGGACCCATTAAGCAAGCTATTAATTATTTCAAAACAACACATGTAATTCGGTAGTTCCAAAAATTTTAACAATTGATAAACAAATACAATCTTACAAATCTGAAACAAACCATAACAGGTATAGAATTATACATTCATATACTACAAGTTTGTTTGAGAAATAACAATAAAACATGTACATCTACTAACAAAATACATATACTAAAAAAATAATAAAATTGACATTTAATTAAATGTTAAAATTTAAAAAGATAGAATTACTTACAAAAATTGATAAAATCCGTCGGTAAATCAAAACACGGATGCTGTGACCACAAAACTTCAAGAATTATAACTTGTTGTGCTGAGATGAGGGAGATTTTTGTTTGGGGGGGGAGGGGGGCTGGTTGTTTGCAGATGGGGAGAGTTGGGATTAGGAAGAAGAAGGAGAAATAGGGGAGGAGAGGGTCGGCAGAGAGGACATATATGAATCGGTCATTTAGAATCCCTCGGTGATTCCGTTGGCATTTTAAAAGAAGAACTGGTCACGTCACTGTACGGGCTGTCGTTTTGAATCCGTTGGTGATTTCATCGGAAAAAATATCCCCGCCAAAACCTCCACGTCAGCAACCCGTGTTTTTTTTAATTTGGAAACTTTTCTGTCCATAATTCAGTTGGTAACTATCGATGGAAAGTGTTAGCCGGTAGTTACCGACTGCATTACGAACGGAAAAGTTTCCGTTGATAATTTCGACCTCAAATTACCGACAGAAATATTCCGTCGGTAAATCCGTTACTATTTAGTGAATTTCTGGTAGTGATTTAGCATAAAATCTGGTTCTTCAACCCCTAATTACTTCAAATTAGTAGAATTTAGTTTTATTCTGACAAACCAAGCACCAAAACTTTTCTTGGATATTATGAGGTCTCTGTGTCTAGGCAATCAAAATAAACGATTAAGCCAATTCCTAAAAATACCAAATCTAAAGGATAAAACTAAAAACAATCTTATCACTCCTTAAAGCCTTGACGATAACATGCTTTGTTTTTTACTATTGGATGCAAATTTTCATATTCAATTTTTTGATGTAATAAGATTGAAAATTATGGAAGGATTTTTAATTTGAGAAAAGAAATATGTGATTTGTTTTTTTACCCTTGTATAAAAATATCTTACAGTGTCAAATGAAAAGGTAAATAAGAATATATTACTATGTCAAGGTTATTGGTGTCATAGTAGATTGGTAGCCCTACAACCAAGTCCTTAATAGGGCTTGATTTTTTCAAAATCTTAATAGGCCTTGACGATAACAATCAATTATTCAAAGTTAAGAAATATTCGTTTCAGGTCATATTTGACAAAGTTAATTAATCTTTTTCTAAAAAATCATTAAACAAAAATTTAATTATTCTGATTAAAAAAATAAGAGTACAAGGAAATTTGTCCAAAAAAAAAGGGCATGGACCATAAGTAATAAATAAATAAAAATAAAGGAAAAATCTTGTAGGGTTGCTATATGATTTATACACTTTTTGCTTCTTTTTTTTATACATAAGATTGAAGATTTATTGAAATTAAATTGTAAAAGAAACCAAGCGATCTTGTATTTAAAATTAAAATAATAAAATTTTATTCATCTGTTTAATCAAAATTACAAGATGGACTTCTCCATCTAAAAACGAGCCTATGAATGACGAAACCAAAAGAATTTCAGATGGAAGTCCCTATCTTCAACATCCGGGTGCGCTCAATATCCCAGAAATTATGGGCTTAACGTTAGAACATTGGGATTTTGCAGGGCCGTCTGGTCCGCTATATGCAAGTTTAATGTCAGCAAGCTCCACCTTCTCACATGGGAAGCCACTGCTGCAAGCAATCTGCACAACAACCGGAGTTGCGGAAGTTCCCCTTATATTCTTAAAACTAACACCACTGATCTTCACTTTTGATGGAGCCTGCAAAAGAAAAAAAGAAAGAACATTAAGACCCCAATAGACTTTTAGTAATCTCCCTAGCACTAAGGAACATAAAAAAATTAATATGCTTGTGTAGGCGTTCTTCAGAATTGCATTATGGATCTAGCATGATGCAACCAATTATGGAATGCAGTGCACAACATGTTTGCTTCACAGTCAATACTATGAATTGCGTTGAAACATTTTTTTCATAAGATGTAAAAAAGAATTTGATAAATTGTGGAGTGTTTGAGCCACGAATTGGGTAAAATATTGTCACAGTAATTTAATACTGTGAAAATATCCTTATGGTAACAGAAAAGGCAATACCTTTAGACTGCATTGGTTCCATGGGCAATACACTTGATCTATGATGACAGGGTTCTGGACATTGTTCATGACAATATCCTCAAAATGCATGTTAGATGCGACACCACCGTATAAAGCTGGCCAAGATTTTATTCTAACGCCATTTGTGGTATCTGAGATGGTGCAATTCTTGACAAATATTCCAGAAACAGGTTTCTCATTGGGGTATTTCCCTAAACTTCCAACACTGATGCCATGGCCAGGTCCACATGTTACTCCTGTGATATGTAGTTCTTCGGTGCCATCTCCCACGGAGATACAATCATCGCCTGTGCCAATTTTTGAATCGATAATGTAGATCCCAGTAGATTGGCCGACATGGATTCCATCGGTGTTTACACTGTCACCAGGTGCACTCACGGTAAAATGCTGGAAGGTGAGGTTTTTGCACCCCAAGACGTTAACATGAAAGTTCTTGCTATCTCGACTAGTTATGTCTCGGACTAATGCATTGGTGATGAAATCGAACCTTAAATTCTGATCCATGTTAGAAGCAAACAAAAAGCAAATGATTAAAGAAACTTTGGTAGTGCCATAACATATAATTAAAAAATAAGGAAATTAGGCTTCATAATGGTGATTAGATTACCATTGGGAGGCTGTCACAATCTTTATCTTTCTGACATGTACTTTTGCTCCACGCAGCCTTTCCCTGCCCATCAAAAGTGCCGCTTCCCGACAATGTAAATTTATCAACGTGTCCGAAATTAACCCAATGACCTCCTGAGAACTGATTTGGGTCAACCGGTGCCTTCAACATGCCATCAACTTGGAGCTCAATCGCAGCCTTGCAAGGACCTGCTAGAGTCAATTTCCGTAACGAGTATGTCCCACTTGGAATAAGAACTTTGCTGGGGTTTGTTGAAGCACAAGCATCTTTCCAAGCATTGGTTAAAGCCTAAAAATGGAAAGAGAAGGGAAATATTTAGAGAGGATCAGTAGGTCTCAAATTCGGGTGTTATAAGGAAACATACATAAGTTCTGACTCGAATACTATACATTCAGCTATTTAAAAATCGAACGCATGCATGCGAGAAAATATACGAGATACCTCTGTGATATCTTTATCGGAACCATATTTAGTCACATCGAAGACACCTTTTGATTGGGCTTTAGCAGTTGATGCTAACAATAAAAATAGTGAGAATGATATTATTGCTGAGGAGACAACTTTCAGGCCCATCTTTTTGTCAGCTATGTTGCTTTCTTTCTTCAATACTCTAGGAAAACGAATGAATTTCTTAATCTTCCATGTCGATCCTTTATACGGCGAGAGGGGAATTCAACACCACTCGTAAATTTATCAAGCAGTTGATGAATTTTGTCCATGTTTGTGCAAGGTTGTAGCTTTGCCATTCAATGTCATTACTATTATTAGCTTCTCTTGCAATATAGCATATCAAAATGTTCTAAGAAAAATCTATATATATCGAGCCTAATTTCATGCAAAGATTTGTTTAATTTAATAAAAACTCTTCAATTTTTGAATATTAGCTTTCCGTTATTGGCATGTATACAATTAGAGTATGCAATACATACCTAATATGAGTCAAACCCTATTGAGATTTCTAGGATTTAGTTTCTCCAAAACCTTCTTGTTATTGTTTTTATTACAATCATTTTCCGGAGAGAAGTGATTAAGAATAATGGATATTCTGGAGATCCTATTGTGTGTGTGTGTGTGTGTGTCAATCACCATGTCCATAGAAGCCTGAATTTGATGCAAAGATTTGTTTAGTTTAATAAAAATTCCTTTATTTTTGAAGATTTTGTTATTGAAGATGCTGTTTCCATTTTATTTATTTTTGCCTTTGATATAGTATAAATAAAACTTTAAATAACATCAGACTTTCTAAATTATCTCTCTAATCTATGAAAACAACATTAACAAGATTCTAAATTTGCACACAAAAAAACACTTGCTAAAAAAAACAACAAAGTTCAATTATTTTTCAACTCAAAGCGGAAAGATGAAATTGAAAAAAAACTAGAATCAACTCTAGTTAGCATGTCAAACATACAACCATAATTATGAGACTGAGGTAACTCGGTAAAAAACAAATCAAAAGAATATCATGAAGCCTGATTCCCAACAAATCCCATGCAAAATGGTAGGAAAAAGCAATTAAAAAGTAAGACAAAAAAAAACATGCAGACCTAGTTAAGCTCAACAAAACCCGCTACCTAGATCAAGCAAATGAAATAATCCAATTATAATATCAACTTAATCTTGAAAAATAAAACTAAAAAATGATTGAATTAAAAAAAAGTCTGGAGGCAATCTCATGGCTTAGACAATGAAAATAGGGTAACCTGGTAGAAAGAAATAGAAGAATAAACAAAGCCTTACTTCTTATTTTATAAAAAAAATCAATTGTCGAATGATGAAATTGAAAAAAAAAAGAAAATCAATGAAAAAACATCTACCCAAAAAAATAATCGATATCAACTCAAGTTAACTTTTCAAACCCTTGACCCGTCAAATCAAAATCACCGTATCGGGAAAAACACAAAACTCAATTCAAAACTAACCACTTGGTGAAGAATGAAAATGGAAAAAAAATTAATTTTACATAATAACCTAAAAAATAGCAATCCAAATAATGAGGAACCAAATTTAACATATATAAAAAAAAATTGAGAGGATAACTAATAGTTTTGGATTGAATGATAAAATTAAAAAAACAAATCAATTTAGCAAAAAGATCCAAAACAAAAAAAAATAACAATCACAAGAATAGTGATTAAATTTGAAAAAATTAATGAGAAAACAACTTAAAATTTTGGATTGAAGGGTGAAATTAAAAAAAAATACAAAACAACTCAAAAGAAAAAATAGCGAAGAAAAGAATGAAAAACATATTTGAAATGATAATACAATGAGAAGAAAATTGTTGCTACCCAATGTTTTACCCCATTTTTCAAAATTTAAATTGAAAAATCTACTTTCAACGCGTAGTTTTTAACGCACTCATTGAGTCGATGTTGATGTTGCATTTTTTTTCAAAAGTCAAAAACACAAAATAAATAGAAAAAATGCATTTATATTTTAGTGATCTAATTGTAATTGTGGAAATGAGAGAATTGATTTCCAAATTAGAAACCCTCTCACGAAGCAACCCAAATTTTAATGAAATGGTCCACAATCGATTTTCTTAATCCAAGGGCCCATATTTCCTTGCTTTGCCTCTCATTTGATTTAAATCTCTACCACTGGATTTCAAGAATTTATATCTACTACTCATTTTATATAAATCTCACATCAAGGACAACTACAATTAAACAAGCAACTAGGCATATAAATTTCTTCCAATTAGACATACAAAATTCAGTTATTCCTTAACGTGTTCTTCCAAACACATATAAAAAATTCCAACAAAACTCAATAACAATGCTATAAACATCTATAGTTTTGCATTTTTATGATCATAGTCATACATGTATTATATCACAAACATTATCGTATTTACATTAATTTTTAATGTATACTTCCTTTGCATGAGACGTCAAATACATTCACAGTAACATTCAACTTTAGGTTCAATAATTCTCCTTAAATTTCCCAAATTTCAACAACATAAATGCTTAAGTCAATATACGTAACATAATACTTAACGAAACTCCTTTAAAATCATTTTCTTTATAAATATATACATTAATCTATCACAATATCACTTAACTACATACAATTCTACTTCATGCAATGTAACCACTCATTGGTCAACCATTGCGCCTTTAAGGATCCCATGGTTTTCTTCAACATTTCTTCCTAAATTAATACCCAACTCAACTTAATCTAACCCAATTGATCAACTTATAGTCAATTTACATTTCCCTAAAATTTCACTCTAAACCCAAGCATCAATCTCATGATGTCAACCTCAATTGTTATCTTTTCACATCAAGTTGCTAGGTCAGGTGTAGAACTCCTAACCAAAGATAATTGAGTCTTCGAACCCTAACTTTTCAAAATCTTCCATATTTTCCCCTTTTTTCCTCTTTTCTCTTAACATTCTCTCTCTAACTCAATCTTTTCTCTCTTTGGTTTTTTTCAATTCCAAGAGTGGATGTCTTTTTATCTTAAAACACTCTCTAGCCTTTAGGGTGCAAGAATAGAAGAAAAACGAAAGTGGTCTCCTTTCCCAAAACAACACCTTGTCAGTTTTATAAAGCCAATAATCAAAACGGTTTGACTATTTTGAGAAATGGTCCGACAGGTTTAGCAAATAGGTCTAGTTGTTTCTCAAAATGATTGGACCAATTTTAGCTACTGGAAAATTTGACATTTTGGCCAAAAACCCTTTCTTTTCCCATCTTCTTAACACTTTTTTCCCAATTTATCTTTTCATTTTTTTCATACCATTAAAGTATAATTCCAATGATTTTATTTTTATTTTTATTTTATTTTATTTATCCCGGGGTTTACACAAAGAATTTTGTTCTGGTTAACGAGAATTGTCATATTGAGATTTTAGGTTAACGAAGCTATAACAAAGATTTGTTCTAGTTAAAGGGGATCGACAAATTGAGATCTTAGGTTAGTCTAATAGAAGACAAAATATTTTAGGTTCTGGTTAAAGGAATCACCAAATTAGGATTTCTATTTAATCGATTTGTGAAACCAAAGTTCTAGTTAAAAGAAATCACTAAGATGCAAGATTTCAAGTCAACTGAGCTGAGAGCAAAAGTTGTCGAGAAGGCATTCCTTGACAAAAACAGTTGAATTATAGTTCTGGTTGAAAAGATTGTTGCGAAGATAGAGTTTTAGGTCAACCGAATTAAAACTTTGAGAAGATTAAGTTTTGAAGAACAATCTGTTTGTCTTTACAAACTTACAATGAAAAGCACTTGATAAGTTTTTACTCTGTAAGAATTATAAAGAGACGGCATCTGTAAGAATTCTGTTACTCCTCTGTATTTGATTCTACAAGATTTCATAGTTTTACCAATAGAAATATTCTGTCAATGTGTGATTAGAAGTTCGTCGGTGATTTATTTACTGACATCTTGACCGACGGATTGAGTTTGTCGGCTTTCCCTTCGTTAGTGATTCCCCATTCCGTCGCTATATTGGTCGGAAAAAAACAAAAAAACCATTTCCTGATGGTTTTACAGACAGAATTTGTCCGCCAAAAAAAAAGTTTCCCGTTTGAAATATACCGATGAATTTTTATTCCGTCGGTGATATCGTGATTGACCGAAGACTATGTACCGTCGGTAATTTGTCGGTGAGTGTTTGAAATACCGACCAAATATATCCGTTTGTAAATTCGTCGGTAAGTGTGGCAGCTACTATCAAATGCTGACGGATTAAGTCGTCGGTAAAGTTGTCGGTGAGTGTTTGAAATACCAACCGAATATATCCATCTGTAAATGCATCGGTGAATGCTGCTGTCATATGCCGACGGATTCATTCCGTTGGTAAAACCCTTGGTAAAATTTTTCTAAATTTGTTTTTAAAATTATTTAGAATATATAATATAAAATTATAAATTAATGGTAATAAAAACTAATTATGCAAATAAATTTATATTAAACATCAAAAACAAAAAATCAAAGTTAAATAATATTCATTGCAAACTGAATGTGTTTAAAAATAATATTAAATGAAGTTTTAAAGGTAAATAATGTTTATTACAAATTAATATAAAGGTGGAGCTGGAGGAGGAGGAGGGAGGCTGGTGGTTATACGGCCAAAAGGATTAGGCGCACATGTTCCACTTTGTGTTGCCATGTTCATGACCAGTTCGCGAAGCTGTTCATAAGTTGCTTTTTGTTGTTCAAACTCCGCTCTTTGTTGTGCTTGAGACGCTTTGATTTGTTCAGACTCCGCTCTTTGTTGTGCATGAGACGCTTTGAGTTGTGCGTACTCCACTGATAGATGGTCGTATTTTTCGGTAAGCTGAGCCGGTGTGTTGCTGCAAGGCCACTAACTCCTTGATTGGGAGCTCCCAACGTTGAAACACTACGAGTCGACCCAAGTTGTCGGCCGTAGTGTTAGACAGCCCGTAAACCCGATTTTTTCAGGTCCACCTGACGATCCAACCTCCATCACAAATCCGTATCGAATTCTGGATGGGTCAAAATATCGTCCTCGTATCTCTCCCTCAACGATTATTATACGTCTCCTGAAAATAAAAAAGTAATCATCATATTCAATTCAATAAACATAATAACTTACAAAATAAAATGGTTGAACAAACATACCATGAAATGTTGAGCACGGTTATCAACGAACTGTTGCGCCCCCTTTTGGCAGTATTGACTCCGCACGTGCGTCTCCACAAACAACTCCATCGGGCTCGGCTCACGTCTAAGAGACGTAGCCTATAATGAAAAAAGATTTATTAACAACAACTTAATTTAACGATATATTCATTTAAATTAATCTTACGATCCGTTTTGCATGTGCAGTAAACGGAACAGAGCCGCCAGTGTGCATTGTCACCGAGCCATGAATTGGTCGATTTCGGTTGCCAGCACCGGACTGTGAGCGTCGTGTGAATGCTCAGATGTCACGTGCTCAAGATAGTGCGGCCATATATCTTCCGGGATGTATATCGGTTTGAAATCCCTCGAAATCGCAACATCGTTCCAGCCTTGGAAACCCCTATCTCTCGCGGGTTTTTTTGTCCTTTTTTGTGTTTCATACCAAAAATCACGCAACCTACTTCACGCAACCAAAAATTACATTTCAAAACATAAATTTTTGTCTAAAAAAATCTTGTGTTGTTTTCGATGTTACCTAGTTGCCGCATGATTTTCCCACACCTCCTCGCAACATTGTTATACTTACTGTCCTAGCAAAATTTGTTCTGTGTATAAATAATTAATTTCAAATAAAAATAATAATTTATTTACAATTATATTAGTAATTTATTAGAAATAAGCTGGAAATATAAATTAACTCCAACCTCAAAACCTGTCAACCATGCATTGATTGAGGCATCCATTCAGGATGCTTGGATATCTGACTCCATTGAAAGAATGGAATCTCCATCGACGATTTAAACGCCAATAATATTACTCGGGCGGCTTCAATGTTTGTGAACCTGAAAATAAATGAAATAAATTCAATAGTGATTACTTCATAAATTATGTTGTAATTTTAAAAAAGAAAAAACTAAAACCTTAACAAACTTACATTGAAAGGTCGTCCTTCCACTATGCCTCGTACTTGCGGGTAAATTGATTCCGCTACGAAAGCATGCCGCCTCTGCGCTGTGAAGTAGCGCTGGGAGAGGCAACATCGGTTGACGGCGTAGGTGGTGTAGGTGCCTCTTCTTGAGAGGCACCTAAGGAAATATCATCCTCGCTGCTAGACGAATTAGCTGCGACCATACGTGAGCAACCATCTTTGATTTTCATTCTACGCATCTCCATAATTATACAATTAAATAAAAATTCAAATGTTTAAAAAAAAATCGACAGCACCCCCCTATACTGGATACTACCCAAATCCACAAAATGCGCAGATAACAATAGCCACAACCAATTGCCCAATCTATACTAATTATTCCAAATATTCAATACTAATCCTAACGTAAATTCAACATTAAGAATTACAATTCAACACATATTCAATAATTATGCCAATACAACAATAAAATAATTCAATAAATTTTAAAAAAATCTAGACTAACAATTAAAATTAATGGAAAAAATTAAATATAAATCATGCAATAATAGAGTAAAATTAACAATTATTCCAAAATATTCAATTACTAATACTAAGGTAAATCAAACGTAACAATTACAATTCAAAAAATTATTCAATAATTATGCCAATAACAAAACAATAAATTCAAAAAAAAAAATCTAGACTAACAATCAAAATAAATGGAAAAATTAAACACAAATCATGCAATAATAGAGTAAATTAATAATTATTCCAACATATTCAATACTAATTCTAAGGTAAATTCAACAATAACAATAAATATTCAACAAATTAACTAATAATTATGCCAAGACAACAATAAAAAATATTCAATAAATTAAAAAAAAAACTACAGACTTTAGGAATGAAATGTGTTACTTTAATGATGTGTTGAATTCAATACTTATTTATATTACAAAAAATACAACAAACAAAAAAAAATCAAAAAAAATAGCAAAAAAAAAAAACCCTT